>CM053028.1:316698124-317084192 GCA_028564925.1 Lithobates sylvaticus | reverse complement strand
CAAAGGTCCGACGGAACGAATCCATCGGACAATTCGATCGTGTGTGGGCTCCATCGAACTTTTGCTGTCGAAAAATCCAACAGACTTTAGAAATAGAATATGTCTTAAATTTTCCCGTCGGAACTCCACTGGACCCAGTTCCTATCGAAAAATCTGCTCGCCTGTGTGCTAGTCCGACGGACAAACAGCGACGCTACGGCAGCTATTGGCTACTGGCTTCGAACTTCCTTATTCTAATCCGGTCGTACTTAAAGGGGTGTTGCCACCAAAAAAATAAATTTGCCTAAAAATCATAAAAAAAATAAATAAAAAATAATTGGAAAAAAAAAATGTTTTACTCACCTCTAAATGCCTGTTGCTAGGGGGGGTCCCTCGTAGTCTGCCACCTTCAGTGCCCGTGCACTGACATCACTTCCCCTCAGCGCCGCACAGTCATCTGGGACCTGTCACGTGTCCCAGATGACTGAGCGTCATATCACAGCGCACGGCACCACTCGCGCATGCGCAGTGGGAGCCCGGCTGTGAAGCCACAGCCGAGTGCCCACAGTAAGAATGCCGGCGCCGCGAGTGGAGCAGGGAACAAGGGGGGGCTTCGTTCCCCCGCATCGCTGGACCCTGGGACAGGTAAGTGTCCGATTATTAAAAGTCAGCAGCTGCAGTATTTGTAGCTGCTGACTTTTAATTTTTTTTTTTTTTAGTGGGCACTCCTCTTTAACCACCTCAATACAGTGCATTTTCACCCCCTTCCTGACCAAGCCATTTTTCAGCTTTCAGCACTGTCGCACTTTGAATGACAATTACGCGAACATACAACACTGTACACAAATTAAAGTGTTATCATTTTGTCCCCACAAATGGAGTTTTTTTTTGGTGGTATTTTATCACCTCTGCGTTTTTTATTTTTTGCGCTATAAACAAGAAGAGGGACAAGTTTAAAAAAAAAACAATATTTTTTACTTTTTGCTATACTAAATATCCCCAAAAAATATATAAAAACATTTTTTTTCCTCAGTTTAGGCCGATACGTATTCTTCTACATATTTTTGGTAAAATAAATCGCAATAAGCGATTATTGATTGGTTTGCGCGAAAGTTATAGCGTTTACAAAATAGTGGATAGTTTTATAGAATTTTTATTAATAATATTTTTTTTACTAGTAATGGCGGCGATCAGCGATTTTTATTGTGACTGCGACAATTACGGCGGTCACATCGGACATTTTTGACACATTTTTGGGACCATTGTCATTTATACAGCAATCAGTGCTATTTAAATGCATTGATTTCTGTGTAAATGAGACTGGCAGGGAATGGGTTAACCACTAGGGGGCAGGGAGGGGTTAACATGTTCCCTGGGAGTGATTCTTACTGTGGGGGGAGGGGATTGACAAGGGGAGGAGACCGATCAGTGTTTCTCTGTACCGAGAACACACAACCGGCTCCTCTCCTCTGACAGGACCGTGGATCTGTGTGTTTACACACACAGATCCACGGTCCCGCTGTGTCCGCCGGGCAATCGCGGGTGCCCGGCGGACATCGTATCCGCTGGGCGCTCGCGTCGGGTGCCCAGTGACCCGGCGTGCGTGCTCCCTGGAGGGCCGTGAAGGGGAGGACGTCAAGGGGTCCTCATCATATTCCTATGGCCAAGGGCCCTCCTGAGGCAGCTTTATATTTAAATTGCTTTATTTTAAAGACTGTGATTTGATCCTTTGTGAAGCCTGCTCAAAGGAAGATCTGGTCTATAATAACACAAAACTCCTTATCTTCCCTGAATACTCAGTGGAATCCCAAAGAAAAATCGTTTGATACTATCCAAGCCAAACTGAGGGAGAAAGGGATCAAATGCATTATGCTCTTTCTCGCAAAAGTTCAAGCTCAAGATAGCGAGACGGTCCACCTCTTCAACTCTTTGGGGGATGCTGCGGCTTGGATAAATACTTTAAGCAAGTGGAGTCACCAGGACTGATGACCGCTTTATGCCCAGCTGTGTGCATGGGCGTCCGCAGAACTTTTTTCAGGGGGGGGCATCATTTTAAGGTCTGGTCGTGTGATCTTACCTGTGTCAGTCAACAGCGGCTGCAGGGGAGAAAGCGCTTGGCGACGGCTGATTATGCCTGATGAGGTGATGTCACCCATAGGTTCCCATGTCACAGTTGTTATTGGTGCTCCCTCCTCTCCCCTGCATACGCTGCTGGATCACACAGGTGAGATAACATGACCAGATTGGAACAGTCTGAAAATAGGTTAGTCTGCATAGGTGTTAGGGGTAAGGGGACGGGGGCAGTTTTTAAGGCTAGCGCAAGCTGGAAATCTACTTTCAATCTACCCTCCCTATTGGTGGCTTGTGGCAGTGTTAAAGCAGAGCTCCACCCAAAAGGGGAAGCACCACTTGTTTGCACCCTCCCCCCTTCCACTGCCACATTTGGCACTTTTTGGGGTAGAGAGTGTACCTGGTTTTGCTGTGGTGATCTGAGCCACATGCAAAACCATGCAAAATATGCTGCGAGCGACCACAGCAAGTAAAGGTATAAATAAACATACAATTAGGCAATCAATCAATTACAAAAAATAAATAAAAAATACACCTGCATGGTGCAGCATTGGCTTAAGACAGTGGAGATTTTAAAATCTGTATGGACACAATAGCATCTTTATGCTGTTGTGCCCATATAGCTGCTTTTGTGCCCATATAGATGCTGGTGTGCCTCAATAGCAGTTATATGGGCACAATAGCATAAAGATGATAAAAGAGGAATGCATCTCCAATGGTTGAGACGCAGGATCTTTCATTCTTTTACCAGTGTAGGACCCACTAATTAAGGGGTACTTTGACGCAGTAAGTGGGCTGCCATATAGTGTGACCAAATCCCCATATTTTTTGAATATATTCAGGTGTTTTTAAATAGCCTTGCAGGATTTAAATGTAATTTTTGTATATGTGCAAGACACATTACAAGAGACGGTCAGAGACTGCAGACATGCTACAGGAGAGGGTCAGAGACTGCAGACATACTACAGGAGAGGGTCAGAGACTGCAGACATACTACAGGAGAGGGTCAGAGACTGCAGACATACTACAGGAGAGGGTCAGAGACTGCAGACATACTACAGGAGAGGGTCAGAGACTGCAGACATACTACAGGAGAGGGTCAGAGACTGCAGACATACTACAGGAGAGGGTCAGAGACTGCAGACATACTACAGGAGAGGGTCAGAGACTGCAGACATACTACAGGAGAGGGTCAGAGAGTGCAGACATAATACAGGAGAGGGTCAGAGAGTGCAGACATAATACAGGAGAGGGTCAGAGAGTGCAGACATAATACAGGGGAGGGTCAGAGAGTGCAGACATAATACAGGGGAGGGTCAGAGAGTGCAGACATAATACAGGAGAGGGTCAGAGAGTGCAGACATAATACAGGAGAGGGTCAAAGAGTGCAGACATAATACAGGAGAGGGTCAGAGAGTGCAGACATAATACAGGAGAGGGTCAGAGAGTGCAGACATAATACAGGAGAGGGTCAGAGAGTGCAGACATAATACAGGAGAGGGTCAGAGACTGCAGACATAATACAGGAGAGGGTCAGAGACTGCAGACATGATACAGGAGAGAGTCAGAGACTGCAGACATGATACAGGAGAGGGTCAGAGACTGCAGACATGATACAGGAGAGGGTCAGAGACTGCAGACATGATACAGGAGAGGGTCAGAGACTGCAGACATGATACAGGAGAGGGTCAGAGACTGCAGACATGATACAGGAGAGGGTCAGAGACTGCAGACATGATACAGGAGAGGGTCAGAGACTGCAGACATGATACAGGAGAGGGTCAGAGACTGCAGACATGATACAGGAGAGGGTCAGATACTGCAGACATGATACAGGATAGGGTCAGAGACTGCAGACATGATACAGGAGAGGGTCAGAGACTGCAGACATGATACAGGAGAGGGTCAGAGACTGCAGACATGATACAGGAGAGGGTCAGAGACTGCAGACATACTACAGGAGAGGGTCAGAGACTGCAGACATACTACAGGAGAGGGTCAGAGAGTGCAGACATACTACAGGAGAGGGTCAGAGAGTGCAGACATAATACAGGAGAGGGTCAGAGAGTGCAGACATAATACAGGAGAGGGTCAGAGAGTGCAGACATAATACAGGAGAGGGTCAGAGAGTGCAGACATAATACAGGAGAGGGTCAGAGAGTGCAGACATAATACAGGAGAGGGTCAGAGACTGCAGACATGATACAGGAGAGGGGTCAGAGACTGCAGACATGATACAGGAGAGGGTCAGAGACTGCAGACATGATACAGGAGAGGGTCAGAGACTGCAGACATAATACAGGAGAGGGTCAGAGACTGCATACATGATACAGGAGAGGGTCAGAGACTGCAGACATGATACAGGAGAGGGTCAGAGACTGCAGACATGATACAAGAGAGGGTCAGAGACTGCAGACATGATACAGGAGAGGGTCAGAGACTGCAGACATGATACAGGAGAGGGTCAGAGACTGCAGACATGATACAGGAGAGGGTCAGAGACTGCAGACATGATACAGGAGAGGGTCAGAGACTGCAGACATGATACAGGAGAGGGTCAGAGACTGCAGACATGATACAGGAGAGGGTCAGAGACTGCAGACATGATACAGGAGAGGGTCAGAGACTGCAGACATGATACAGGAGAGGGTCAGAGACTGCAGACATACTACAGGAGAGGGTCAGAGAGTGCAGACATATACAGGAGAGGGTCAGAGAGTGCAGACATAATACAGGAGAGGGTCAGAGAGTGCAGACATAATACAGGAGAGGGTCAGAGAGTGCAGACATAATACAGGAGAGGGTCAGAGAGTGCAGACATAATACAGGAGAGGGTCAGAGACTGCAGACATGATACAGGAGAGGGGTCAGAGACTGCAGACATGATACAGGAGAGGGTCAGAGACTGCAGACATGATACAGGAGAGGGTCAGAGACTGCAGACATAATACAGGAGAGGGTCAGAGACTGCAGACATGATACAGGAGAGGGTCAGAGACTGCAGACATGATACAGGAGAGGGTCAGAGACTGCAGACATGATACAGGAGAGGGTCAGAGACTGCAGACATGATACAGGAGAGGGTCAGAGACTGCAGACATGATACAGGAGAGGGTCAGAGACTGCAGACATGATACAGGAGAGGGTCAGAGACTGCAGACATGATACAGGAGAGGGTCAGAGACTGCAGACATGATACAGGAGAGGGTCAGAGACTGCAGACATGATACAGGAGAGGGTCAGAGACTGCAGACATGATACAGGAGAGGGTCAGAGACTGCAGACATGATACAGGAGAGGGTCAGAGACTGCAGACATGATACAGGAGAGGGTCAGAGACTGCAGACATACTACAGGAGAGGGTCAGAGAGTGCAGACATACTACAGGAGAGGGTCAGAGAGTGCAGACATAATACAGGAGAGGGTCAGAGAGTGCAGACATAATACAGGAGAGGGTCAGAGAGTGCAGACATAATACAGGAGAGGGTCAGAGAGTGCAGACATAATACAGGAGAGGGTCAGAGACTGCAGACATGATACAGGAGAGGGGTCAGAGACTGCAGACATGATACAGGAGAGGGTCAGAGACTGCAGACATAATACAGGAGAGGGTCAGAGACTGCAGACATGATACAGGAGAGGGTCAGAGACTGCAGACATGATACAGGAGAGGGTCAGAGACTGCAGACATGATACAGGAGAGGGTCAGAGACTGCAGACATAATACAGGAGAGGGTCAGAGACTGCAGACATACTACAGGAGATGGGCAGAGACTGCAGACATGATACAGGAGAGGGTCAGAGAATGGATGTATGGCTGAACTCAGTGTAAAAGTGTATAGTAGGGCTGCGCTACTCTACTTAAAGCAGCTCTTCAAGATTAAGTTAGTAATCCTCCTTTTAAAGTACAACCAAGTGCCAGAAGACAGCAACACATCCACTTTCCAAAATTCAAATGGTCTTACAGTGACCTGGTCAGGATTAGTGGAGAAAAGTAAACAGTTAATGAGTCTGTGAAGCTTCTAGCCTGAATCAGCAATAAATCATCCAAAAAACATCAAACTGCAGCACACAGAGCTCTGGCTTAATAGCTGAGCTGAAATGGTTAACAGCCAAACGTGTGACCCCTCACTGGACACAGAATGCCGGCTGCAGCGTCTCCCAGAGATCTTATCAGCAGGTTAGGAAGCTAAAAAAAGAGAGTACAGAGCCAGACAAGAGGGAGGGGAGGCTGATCAGTAACCTGCACACTGACAAGGCAAAGATTTCTGGATGACAGCGGCCTGCCAGCATTACATATGACATTACTCTGTGTGCTGCAGGATTAGTTTTGCTGTGGTCATACCATCCTCCATCTCCTCGGCTTCAGGTACTGTGTATCTCCCTCCCGACGCCCCCATTCATCCCCGATCCAGCACCTCTGTACATTTAAATGTGGCGGGCTGCAGGGGGGGGGGTTACACTGTCTGCTGCATGATGGTTATTTGCTCCTCCGACCCTCCCTGCTACACATTTCCTCAGCCAGCCCCTCCTCCTGTTCACTGCACAGCCGTGCTTCTCGCTCAGCTGTTCTTTAAAAAAAAAAAAAAAAAGTTCCAGAGCTCCTAGCTGACAGCGGCCCCGATTCCAGGGGGGGGCACTTGACCCCCCTTGCCTCTATCTGCGGACGCCCATGGCTGTGTGGATGGGACTGCTTTACACTACTCAATGTGAGTTGAACTTATTTTAATTTAAAACTTTTAGATTCTAACTTTATGCTGCACCCACATTGGCGCCGCTATCCATCCTTCTCTCACTGGTTGAGCAGTTGCTCTCCTCGAACGTGTTGGGGAAACCATTATCCTCTTTGTACCTTATGCTGGGCACACACTGGCCAAATATCGGCCGGTATTCAACCAGTGCGTACAGCAGCCTGTCCACCAGAATCTAATCTGACAACCGGCTTCTGTTAAACAAGCATTCTGGAAAACCAGCATCCAGTGGCTGTGAGCACTGATCAGTGTGTTCTAGTGGAGCTCAATGGCTCACCGGGGAAGATCGCTGCACTAACATTGCTTACTTCTATGTAGGCTCCTTCCTACAAATGGTATTGACATGCCCCTCCATTAGATCTCTTTGGGTGGTGGCTAAACTTAACAGGCCATGGACCAGTGGCGACCCGTCCATAGAGGGCGCACAGGCACCGCCCCACTTATCCATGCGTCCGGCCCACTGATCTACATATCTGGGTGCCAGACTATGGATTCCAATGGGGGGTGTTTTTTTTTAAGCACATGATTACTGTAGAGCCAGAGGCTCTAATAGGCTTCAAAAAAGGATGGGTTCGGGGCGCAAAAGCCCACCCAGTTGTGTGACGATAGCAAATTTATTTTAGCTATTTTCACACTAAAGTTCCTCCTCGCCAATCAGGAGACAGGTCGTGAGACCTGTTTCTCGACCTGTTTCTCAATTGGCCAAAGCTTCATGCGATCCTATTGGCTACATGGCGCTTAGGCGGAAGAGAGAAGAGACGGGGGAGGAAGCCGCTGGAGGAGCGGACACCGGAACCGCTGCACTCACCCCCACCCCGCTGTGCGGGAGGACATCACAGCCTGCCACCTACATGGGGTAAGTGCCTGACCGCCGGCCTCCGTGCCGTGGACTTCAAAATATTCTTGTTAAGCATCTTAGACAGTATCTTGAACTTAGGTAGTCATGTTAGTTTGTTTATTTTCTTTGCTGCTTTCTATGCCCGCAAAGATTCTTTTAAAATGGCAGTCACCTCACCCCTAACAGAATTCAAATTTCCTGCACTGCGTTTTAGTGTGAATGGACCTAAAGTTTTGCAGTCCAACTTAACAATTGAGTTTTGTCTTTGCAACATTGTATCAATTCTATATAGCAGTTTACACTATAGCTGATTTATTACTCGTGAAAACGTATTATGGTCATTGGCTCCATCTAATGGTCATAATGCTGTATTTTCCTGATTTAGTCTATTATTAGCCTGTGTTACTCAACAGGAGAGAAAATAGCTCAATAACATTTGTTTTTGCCCCCATTCACACAAAATGAATATGCATACAGCTTCACAGGACAAATAGATCTGCCATTTTTGTTTATATAATGACACCCCTACAATGCAGAGGTCTCCCTTAAATCATTTCCTCTTCTGGTCAAATGTTCTTAGCCTGTAGTGTTAGGCTACTTTCTCTGTCAATCAAGTGTTCTTCAACTCTTCTGGTTGAATGTCCATAAGGCTATTTTCTCCTAAGATCAAAAGTTAGGGAATTGTAGAAGACAACAAGAAGAAACTGAAATTTCACATTACTTTTAATTTCAAAATTCACATTACAAACATTACGGGTATTATTTGTGACTTTTGCATGAATGCTGAGACAATCACACTGCACATTTTTCTTTAACCACTTTCCGACCGGCGCACGACGATGTACGTCCATTTTTTGAAGAGGGATATCTCGGTAACGGCAGCAGCTGCTGCCACAACCGAGGTATCCATCTCTTCAGGCGCCGGTCGGCTGTCCGATAATGGTGGTCATCGCGGCGGATTCGCCGCGAGATCACCGTTATCGGCGGCGGGAGAGGTGCCCCCCCTCCCGCCGCTCTCCCGCACCTTCCGCCGCTTACCGGAACCGTCGGCAGCGGCGGAGGCGATCGGGTCCGTTCTCCTCCTGTGTCTAGAGATGAGTGACGCTAAGATGGCCGCCACTCATCTCTATACCATAGGAGGGCGGAAGCGACGTCAAAAACGTCACTTCCGCCCATACCTCTTAAAGAGGAATTTTCAAATGTCATTTTTTTAAATGACATTTTTTTTTTTTTTTTTCATTGAAGTCCAAATATGAGATCTGAGGTCTTTTTGACCCCAGATCTCATATTTAAGAGGACCTGTCATGCTTTTTTCTATTACAAGGAATGTTTACATTTCTTGTAATAGGAATAAAAGTGAGCCAATTAATTTTTTTTTAAAAAAACAGTGTAAAAATAAATAAAATCAAGAAAAATAAATAAGAAAAACAAAAAAAATTTTTTTTAAATCGCCCCGTCCCGTCGAGCTCGTGCGCAGAAGCGAAAGCATACGTGAGTAGCGCCCGCATATGAAAACGGTGGTCAAACCACACATGTGAGGTATCACCGCGATCGGTAGAGCGAGAGCAATAATTATAGCCATAGACCTCCTCTGTAACGCAAAATATGCAACCTGTAGAATTTTTTTTTAAACGTCGCCTATGGAGATTTTTGAGGGTAAAAGTTTGATGCCATTCCACGAGCGGGCGCAATTTTGAAGCGTGACATGTTAGGTATCAATTTACTCGGCGTAACATTATCTTTCACAATATATAAAAAAATTGGACTAACTTTACTGTTGTCTTATTTTTTTATTCAAAAAAGTGAATTTTTTCCAAAAAAAGTGCGCTTGCAAGACCGCTGCGCAAATACGGTGTGAAAAAAAGTATTGCAACGACCGCCATTTTATTCTCTAGGGTGTTTGAAAAAAAACAATATATAATGTTTGGGGGTTCTAAGTTTTTTTCTAGCAAAAAAAACTGTTTTAAACATGTAAACACCTAAAATCCAAAACGAGGCTGGTCTTAAAGTGGTTAAACAGACTTCATGGACTGTAGGAGATTAGTTTCTTTCTTGGTACTTGGCAAAATTCCTTTTTCCCCTGACCCAAATCAGTTGGGAGTTTGTGTGAGGTACACAGTAAAACTGTCCTCTCTTTCTTGTTCTGTGAGTCGAGGTGAGATGTAGCCTTCTCTGTTTATTTGCTTTAGAAATACATTTGGCTATGCCCCAAATAACAGGTGTAATGTTTTTCTCTTTGAAATGGTATTTCACTTAATTTTTATTATCACAAATTAAAAAAAGTATTGCTAACACCGTTTAATCTGAAATGTATATAAAAGTTAATGATGAACTAAGTTGAATAGCAGAATTATGCTTTACAGTTTCTCCATTGCTGCAGTCATTTACTACAACCTCTAGGTGGCATCTGAAGGTAAGCAATCAAATACAGTAAAGAACATACTCTGACCGACAGCACTCAGTCAAGGCTTCTGTTTAATTATGTTGTGTTTACCCCTCAATAGCAGAGTAAGGATGAGCTCTGGCGTGTTCGCACAGCCCATGTGCAGAGCCCGCCAGAAAGTAGGCACTGCGCTGCGCTAATCACAGACATTGAGACATTTCCTAACATGTATTTTCTTTTTTTGCACTGGAGCCTGCAAAACATTGCATCTGCTATCAGTGGATTGCAGGTGCCATGCAAAGGTTTCTGCAGAATATTTCTCCAGCCACAGGTCCGTACAGCATAGCTCCCAACTGTCCCTGATTTGGAGGGACTGTCCCTGATTTGGAGCAATGTCGCTCTGTCCCTCATTCCACCTCATTTGTCCCTCATTTTGGTCTGATCCATATAGTTGTATATAAAATGCACTTTTTATCTTTCAAAAAGTGTTTCCCAGCGCTAAACCTTTCATCCAATTCCTAAATTGCTGCATTTGTACATTTTAAAAGCCCATATAAAGAAATAGCAGTGGTAAAAAAAAGTCCTTTGTGGCTTTACTTAACCTTTTTTTTGGTTAATTCTCCTTTAAGGGGGTGTGGCAGGGGGGCGTGTCCTATACCTACATACATTTGTTAGTAGATGTTCCTCATTCCCATCTCAAAATGTTGGGAGGAATGCGTACAGAGGTATGAGACTTTCCAGTGCTGGAGGAAGTATCAATAGACTACAATTGTGGCTGACACATCCCATCGCCCTCTACATTCCTCTTGCTGATGCTTGCCTCAGGCAAGCGCTGAGAGTCAGAAACAGGCGCTCGCTATAAAGGAATCCACCTCCTTGCTAGCTATGGTGTCGGTTGGCCATGCGCCAAGGAGTGGTGCCTTGTCTGACATTGCAGCTAGAATTACAGGGCACCTAGGAAGAAGGGATGAAACACTACATGCACTTTGTCCCTCGAGGAACTGAATAATGTCAAAAAATATATATCTTAAAAAAATATATCTTAAACTACAATCTGAGGAAGGGGCGGGGTACAGACAGAAAAACTGGGAAAGACTGACATACATGACTGACCTACCTGACATACATGACTAACCTGACTACTGACATTCATGACTGATCTTACTATTGACATACATGACTGACCTACCTCCTGACATACGTGACTGATCTATCACCTGACATATATGACTGACCTACCTGATATACATGACTGACCTACCTACTGGCATACATGACTGACCTACCCACTGACATACATGACTGACCTGACTACTGACATACATGACTGACCTACCTGACATACATGACTGACCTACATGACATACATGACTGACCTGACTACTGACATACAGTGGTGTGAAAAAGTGTTTGCCCCCTTCCTCATTTCCTGTTCCTTTGCATGTTTGTCACACTTAAGTGTTTCGGAACATCAAACCAATTTAAACAATAGTCAAGGACAACACAAGTAAACACAAAATGAAATTTGTAAATGAAGGTGTTTATTATTAAAGGTGAAAAAAAATCCAAACCATCATGGCCCTGTGTGAAAAAGTGATTGCCCCCTAAACCTAATAACTGGTTGGGCCACCCTTAGCAGCAACAACTGCAACCAAGCGTTTGCGATAACGTGCAATGAGGCTTTTACAGCATCCTGGAGGAATTTTGGCCCACTCATCTTTGCAGAATTGTCCTAATTCAGTTACATTAGAGGGTTTTCGAGCATGAACGGCCTTTTTAAGGTCATACCACAACATCTCAATAGGATTCAGGTCTGGACTTTGGCTAGGCCACTCCAAAGTCTTCATTTTGTTTTTCTTCAGCCATTCGGTGGTGGACTTGCTGGTGTGTTTAGGATCATTGTCCTGCTGCAGAACCCAAGTTCGTTTCAGCTTGAGTACACGAACAGATGGTCGGACATTCTCCTTCAGGATCTCTTGGTAGACAGCAGAATTCATAGTTCCTTTTATCACGGCAAGTCTTCCAGGTCCTGAAGCAGCAAAACAGCCCCAGACCATCACACTACCACCACCATATTTTACTGTTGGTATAATGTTCTTTTTCTGAAATGCAGTGTTCCTTCTACGCCAGATATACTTGGACACACACCTTCCAAAGAGTTCCACTTTTGTCTCATCGGTCCACAGAATGTTGTCCCAAAAGTCTTGGGGATCATCAAGATGTGTTGTGGAGAAATTGAGACGAGCTTTGATGTTCTTTTTGCTCAGCAGTGGTTTTCTCCTTGGAACTCTGCCATGCAGGCCATTTTTGCCCAGTCTTTTCCTGATGGTGGAGGCATGAACGCTGACCGTAACTGAGGCAAGTGAGGCCTGCAGTTCCTTGGACGTTGTTGTGGGGTCTTTTGTGACCTCTAGGATGAGTCGTCGCTGCGCTCTTGGGGTAATTTTGGGCGACCGGCCACTCCTGGGAAGGTTCACCACTGTTCCATGTCTTCGCCATTTGTGGATAATGGCTCTCACTGTGGTTCGCTGGATTCCCAAAGCTTTGGAAATGGCTTTATAACCCTTTCCAGACTGATAGATCTCAATTACTTTCTTTCTCAATTGTTCCTGAATTTCTTTGGGTCTCGGCATGATGTGTAGCTTTTAAGGATCTTCTGGTGGACCTTACTGTGTCAAGCAGCTCCTATTTAAGTGATGCCTTGATTGTGAACAGGTGTGGCAATAATCAGGCCTGGGTGTGGCTAGAGAAATTGAACTCAGGTGTGGACAACCACAGTTATAGTATGTTTTAACAAGGGGGGCAATCACTTTTTCACACAGGGCCATGATGGTTTGGATTTTTTTTCACCTTTAATAATAAACACCTTCATTTACAAATTGCATTTTGTGTTTACTTGTGTTGTCCTTGACTATTGTTTAAATTGGTTTGATGTTCCGAAACACTTAAGTGTGACAAACATGCAAAGGAACAGGAAATGAGGAAGGGGGCAAACACTTTTTCACACCACTGTACATGAATGACCTACCTGACATACATGACTAACCTGACTACTGTCATACATGACTGACCTGACTATTGACATACATGACTGACCTGACTACTGACATACATGACTGACCTGACTACTGACATACATGACTGACCTACCTGACATACATGACTAACCTGACTACTGACATACATGACTGACCTGACTACTGACATACATGACTGACCTGACTACTGAAATACATGGCTGACCTACCTCCTGACATACATGACTGACCTACCTGACAAACATGACTGACCTACCTGGCATACATGACTGACCTGACTACTGACATACATGACTGACCTACCTACTGACATACATGACTGACCTACCTACTGATATACATGACTGACCTACCTACTGACATACATGACTGACCTACCTACTGACATACATGACTGACCTGTCTACTGACATACATGACTGACCTACCTCCTGACATACATGACTGACATACATGACTGACCTACTGACATACATGACTGACCTACCTGACATACATGACTGACCTACCTGACATACATGACTGACTTACCTACTGACATACATGACTGACCTACCTACTGACATACATGACTGACCTGACTACTGACATACATGACTGTCCTGACTACTGATATACATGACTGACCTGCCTGACATACAGATTGTTGCTGCTCAGTCTTACCTGTCCTGTAGTGTGAGAGTACAGTCATCCCGGGCCTCAGCATTTACAGTCCATGTCCACCACTCAGACAGCCCTGCAGGCAGGCAGAGCCAGGATAGAAGAGCCACCCATCCATTTACACAGAGCGAGCGGCTCAGTGTGCATCCCATAGTGCCCAGCGCGGCCGCGCAATGTCATTCCCGCCTCCTCCTGGAATCGGCAGCGTCCCGGGGGCTTTGTATGTTAGTGCAGGGGGGCGGCCGAGAAGTCGCCGCAGGAGCGACGCCGCCCCTGCACCACTGCCGCCCCGAGGCCTGGCCTCGGTGGCCTTGTGGGAAATCCGGCCCTGATGGTGGGGTTAGAAAGAGCAGTAGACATCAAAGCCCCAATTCAACCAAAGCTATTTCTTTTTTTTTTAGGGACATTGGAACCAGTAGATTAGTATTCACTCTAGGAAATTCCTATCTTCCTATGTTACTAAACCCCCAACAGTTAAATCAGTCTGTATATGCTGTAAAACATGCTTGTTATACTCACTGTGGAACCTTAAAGGAGGGTCAATCCTGCGCATTGGGTAAAATAAAAAGGCTGTTTGATCCTGTCTTCTCCCCCCCCCCCACACACACACACACTTCTACCACAGTCCCCAATCCATCTGCTAATAGAACAGAGCCTTGGGGGCACTGTGCACATGCTCAGTTTGGTGTGTATTGCTAGAGAGTTTTTTTCTTCTTGGGAGGGTGCATGTAATTTGCACAGGGCCAATCAGCACTGTCCAGACATAGGGTCGAGGGTCCTGCAGCCTCATAGGTCAATCGGAGTAGAATGAAAACTCCTCCTACAAGCTTTAACCAGACACTGATAGAAGTCACAGGACTGCTATATGCTGCTAATGAGAAAAGGTATTTAGCAGTTTATATTTACAAAAATAATTGCATTTCCATGTTCTGTGTACTGTGGGAGACCAGATATAGTGAATGCAAGGTCCTGGGTTTAGTAACACTTTCAATTATATGTCCAGCCAAAACATTCTTTTTAATCTTGGGATAGAGTGGGGAAGGGTTAGAAACTTCACTGATAAATTTGTCCTCACTTTACAATGTCCTGGTGACAACAGTTTTGCTGTACAAGAAGTTTCACAAGTAGTATTATTTATAAAGCATGTTATAAAGTACTGTACATTAATAATAATTTGACTATAAGCCCCAGTTTTGGGATCCTTGCACACAGGCGTAATAAATTACTTTGGTGCTAGATTATGAACGCCGCCGTCACCAGGGAGAAAGGTGCAGGCCACCAAAGGTGTTCATCCTAAGCGATGAATATATAAAAAGAAGTGCAGCACTCTCGTCCAGCTTCGCCAAAGCCATGCCCCCTGACATTTTTCACTTCACCCACCGAAGCTTAATCAATATACATGCATCGCTTCATAATAAATGAATGATATATTAACGCAGGATTTTGCTGGCAGAACGCTCCTGCATTAAAAATCAAGTAAGGTCAGTAAAGTGCATAAAAATCTGTAAAAACCTTCTATTCATTTTTCAGCCAAGGAATAAATAGACACAAGAAAGCATATATGACTGTATTATTATTATACAGGATTTGTATAGTGCCAACAGTTTACACAACACTTTGCCGCATAAGGGCAGATGGAATTATAATTATAATACAATTTCATACAGTAGGAATCATACTGTACAGATGTGAACACGTATAAATTATGAAGCACAGATGAACCTGTATTATTTTTAGTTTACAGATCTGAACGCAGCACAGTTTTACTGATTTCTACTGTGTGTATTGACTTAAAGAAAACATTGCAGTGCTTTCAGATTGTTAAAAAAAAAAAATGATTAACTGATAAAAAAAAAATTGCAGCTATGTGTAAGAACCCTGAAAGCAGTAGTATGGCCTTCCATACTAAACCTACATTTAAAAGCACTGCAATGTGCTTTACAAACCTGCTTAGCGCTCTACTTCATTTGGCACTTCAAGACAAGTGAAACCCTATTGAAATACATGGAAGAGAAAAAAAGCTGCAAGAAGATCCCTGTTACATGACCTGTCAAAATGATGTGACTTGCTTCTCCTCTAATCTTAGTATTCTATCTGCAGTGTGAGGCTAAACGGGCTCCACATGTCAGCCTGCATTGTATGAATGGCACATAAAAGGCTGGTTGCAGTGGGGACTAACCTAGTCATATTCAGTGGAAAGTGATACATACCTCCCAACTTTTGAACTTCAGAATGAGGGACACTTGAGGAAGGAAGTAACCTTGCATAGCGCGCTGCAGCAAATGTGGGCGTGGCTAACTTCTGACAGCTGGAGGAGCTTAAAGCGGTTCTGTACTGTCTGTAGTGTTTGTTTTTTTTAGTGCAATGCAAAGGATTAGGAGCAGGGCTCAAGTCCTGCGGGAACGCATGGGAACGGAGTTCCTGTACTTTTTCCACAACAGGAACTCAGTTCCCGTTAGCAGCCGTGTCCTGCAAGACTTTGAAGTATGCGAGCTGTGTGGCAGGTGCTACACCAGCAGCCGCCGACACAGCTCGCAATAGTAAGTGCCCCACACCTGATCATTCAGGCATTGCCAGTAGGGGGCCCCATGACAGCTTCCGCTTCGATCTACCTGTCAATCACAGCTAGCTGACTAAGAGATTGTATTTAGTCAGACCTCTCGTGATGCGCTCCTCCCCGCCGGCCCCTCCTGACTTTTTGTCTCCTCATCCCCCCCCCCCCAGTCTCCTGCATACTTGCTCTGTGTGTCCCGCTGAATCCCCTCCTCTATCTTCAGTGCCATATGATGAGAGAACCCAGAGGAGGAGCACAGCTATTCTGCTCACAGGACATGCAGGGAGAGAGGTGAGCTGAGGGAGGAACATCAGTTTAGGGTGGTAAGCTGAGCACAATACCTGGCAAAGTTTAATGCCAGGAGGGAAGTTTATGTGGAAATATGTGAAGGGTTGGAATAGCCGCGAGTGTGTGTTGGAGCCCTGCAGAGTTTGCAGCCCCCCAAGCTAACATACATCTCCTAAGCAGGAACACATCACTATCTCCCCAAGCATTCTGTCCAGATAATGTGCAGTTCATTTATGACCTTTCCGTTTAACCCTGTGTTATCCAAACTCTGTTCAATGAAAAGTGTAAACTCACCACATAAACACTCTATATACAAAATAAAATTCCCCAATAAAGATCAGAACATGATGTTCACATTTACATGTAAGCACAATTGAATGAATGCTGATTATTCAGAGAATTACCGTATTCATGTTTATTGAGGATTGTTTTTTTTTTATGTACTAACAGTTAAGCTTCATACACACAATACGAAAATTGGATGAAAAATACCACTTTTGAAGCGTTTGTGCATATGAGAGTATAATTTTATTTTTTTTGGTGGGCGAGTGGATCTTGGGTGGAAGTTCCTACACTTTTTTCCCCAGGACTTGACCCCTGATTAGGAGATGTAATTTAAGTACTCACGTGTTCCATTTTTCTAACTCACTGCTGCCGGTTTTCGTCATATAAAAGAAGTTATAAAAATCTTTCCTGCTGGGTGCCATCTTGCCTGTGGGCATGTGAAACCACACAGGCACTTCAGATGGCCCAGCTTGCACCGCCGTTACTGCGCCGATCTTGCACGTGTGCAGTAACGGCAAAGTGTAGCTCACGTTCGCCGAAATCTCGCGAGATTTCGGCCACATCTGCCGAAATCACGCAAGATTTCGGCAGATGTGGCCGAAATCTCGCGAGATTTCGGCAGATGTCCGCACTGACTCCTAGGATCAATGACACAAGATCCCAGGAGACAGTGCGGCGTGACGAGGATCGACGCAGAGACCCCGCCCGAAGAGACAGAGGAATGAACGTCAGCAATTACAAGGTAAGTGAAAAAAAAAACACTTCATTTAGTACTCTTTGCCTGATTTTGAAGGCAAAGAGATTTACTAAATGAAGTGCGTGCAGAACCGCTTAAGGGGCATCATTAAACAAAACTCGGGCTTCCTTGTACCTATAAAATATGCTTTTATTATTGTTCTGCAAGCAAGATTCTCATGGATACATACAAACCCCAGCACATTATTAAAAAAAAAGGATAAAAGCATGCAGTGTTTGGAGTGCATTATGTACAGAGTGCAGGGTTGTGGAATGAGCTATGTACAGAGTGCAGGGTTGTGGGATGAGCTATGTACAGAGTGCAGGGTTCTGGGATGAGCTATTTACAGAGTGCAGAGTTCTGGGATGAGCTGTGTACAGAGTGCAGGGTTCTGGGATAATCTGCATGCAGAGTGCAGGATTCTGGGATGAGCTATGTACAGAGTGCAGGGTTCTGGGATAACTTATGTACAGAGTGCAGGGTTCTGAGATGAGCTATGTACAGAGTGCAGGGTTCTGAGATGAGCTATATACAGGGTTCAGAGTTCTGGGATAAGCTATGTAAAGAGTGCAGGTTTCTGGGATGAGCTATGTACAAAGTGCAGGGTTCTGGGATGAGCTCTGTACAGAGTGCAGGGTTCTGGGATGAGCTCTGTACAGAGTGCAGGGTTCTGGGATAAGCTGCATGCAGAGTGCAGGGTTCTGGGAGGAGCTGTGTACAGAGTGCAGGGTTCTGGGAGGAGCTATGTACAGAGTGCAGGGTTCTGAGATGAGCTATGTACAGAGTGCAGGGTTCTGAGATGAGCTATTTACAAAGTGAAGGGTTCTGACATGAGCTATGTACAGAGTGCAGGGTTCTGAGATGAGCTATGTACAGAGTGCAGGGTTCTGGGATGAGATAAGTACACAGTGCAGGGTTCTGGGATGAACTATGTACAGAGTGCAGGGTTCTGGGGTGAGCTATGTACAGAGTGAAGGGTTCTGGGATGAACTATGTACAGAGTGCAAGGTTCTGGGATGAGCTATGTACAGAGTGCAGGGTTCTGGGATGAGCTATGTACAGAGTGCAGGGTTCTGAGATGAGCTATATACAGGGTGCAGGGTTCTGGGATGAGCTATATACAGGGTGCAGGGTTCTGGGATGAGCTCTACACAGGGTGCATCGTTATGAGATGAGCTATATACAAGGTGCAAGGTACTGGGATGAGCTATATACAGGGTGCAGCAGAGGCATAATTAGATAATAATTAGAAACAATGAAGGGGGCCCTGGGCCATTCTTTCTAAGCCCAGAGCCCTTCCTACTGATCCCACCACCCTTCATGGTCCCGCAGCGGATCCCTTTCACATGTTGTGCAGTCCTGCAGTCCTAGGCCCTTAGGTCGCAAGTGCAACCTTTGCTGGTAGTTCTGCCAGTGGTGTCAGTGTGGACTGTGAATGGTGTCAGTCAGTAGGGCAGGGCAGTGGACATGGCCAGTAGAGCAGTGAAAGTGGTCAGTAGGGTAGTGGACGTGGTCAGTATGGCAGTGAACGTGGTCAGTAGGGTAGTGGATATGGTCAGTAGACATGGTCAGTAGAGCAGTGGTCATTGTCAGTAAAGCAGTGGACATAATCAGTAGGGCAGTGGACGTGGTCAGCAGAGCAGTGGACGTGGACAGTAGGGCAGCGGACGTGGTCAGTAGGGCAGTGGATGTGGTCAGTAGAGCAGTAGACATGGCCAGTAGAGCAAAGGACAGTAGGGCAGTGGACGGGATCAGTAGTTTTTTATTTTTGTTATTTAATTTTTTTTATTATTGTTTACCACTCCGGTGTCCGTCACCATGCCTTTTGATTCGCTTAGGCCAAATCCGATATCCGGAACGTTCATCTGCCAATCTGCCAGCTTGCTTCCAAACTGTGCCATCTCCTTCTTTAACCCACAATCAGACGCACGTGGCAGCATTTCCTTATCCTCCTCTGCAGAGTGGAGACTCCTCCCCCTGCCAATGGATTGGTGCAAATGTTCTCTGGGAACTGTGTAGCGCCCGCCTTCTTCTTGAGCGCCAAAACTGTAATGGAGTCCATTTTGGAGTCTGTATTAACTCTCACAGTGCTGGTGGGAAGTGTCAAAAGACCAGGCGGATCCTTTCCCCTGAGCAATGAGATTTGTTGGTTCTTCCCCACATTGGTAGTACACACAACAACACAGTCTATAAGAAGGGTAAATGTTACTTGCCACCTTCCCATGGAGCCAGACAGAGACCAGATGGAGCCGAAGCCGGTTGCTATGGGCGACTGCTGCAAGGACAACGCTTAAGCCCCATGTTGGGTGCCAAATGTTACCCATTTATTATATTTAGGATTTAATATCTCAAAGATATGATGTGGGTTAAATGAGAGGTCTTTGACCAAAAGTGAAAGCTTTAACACAATAACAACATTTATTGGTGAGTAGTTGAAAGTCTATCTAATACACATCCATCTATCTATAGTTTACCCCAAGGAAGAAAATATTAGGTTAAAATAAAAGAATACAGACTATATTCATCAAAATACAAAACATCAAATAAACAAACATATAACAAGCAGCTATACCTTTAAGTGCTAGGAGCTGACCTAATATTTACCAGTAGTGATGTCTTTAGGCCAACGTCAGATTTATCTCTCCTCTCCTCTATTCTGAACTCACACTAATATAGGCCCATCTCTCATTGACTTGAACAGGGCCCCCCTAATTGGTGACTCTGTTACCCCTCTCCTTCCTCTGGGCGTGTATCCTACAAGATTGGACAGTTTCCCCTGCCCCTTAATTTAGAATAGCTCAGCCCCTCCATAGCACCTCCTCTCTTGGGGAGATAATTAGTTGGAAGAGAAATTAAGTAAAGAAAAGGTCATCCCTACAGTATTCAACTCAGATGGTATCTCTTCCCTGCATTGTAATTTACGACAGGTAAATAGCGGAGCATCTCCCATAACACACACATGCCTACATTTCCTGCAAGTCATAAGGAACTGTTAAATGAATTAGATACTCAAGCCCAAAGCCTGTCATATATTTACATCTAGATAGGTGAAGAATAATATTAATATCTAATATTCTTGTATCTCAGAGGCGTTTCCGGATTAATAGCATTGATAGTCAAACTGACTTAAAACAAAGTGTGAGTTTATTTTCACACAGTTGGCAATTATAAATACAATGTAAAAAGTATAATAGTTCAGTTCAGTGTGGGTAAAAATATATGAAATAGAATAAAAAGTTATAAAGCTGTAATAAGCTTATGAATGAATGAATGAATGATTTGTATAGTGCTGCAAAAGCAAACTGAATCGCCTCAAGGCGCTTGTCTGCTCTTGTTGTGATGCCATGTTTAGAAGAGGTGGGTCTTGAGTTTTTTCCTGAAGGCCTGATGGTTTTCTTCCAAGCGGATGTTGTTTGGTAGAGCATTCCATAGTCGAGGTCCCTGTACTGCGAATCTTCGTTCTCCCTTCGATTTGTAGCGGGCTTTGGGGATGAGAAGGCGGTTTTGGTTTGTTGATCGAAGGCTGCGATTTGGTATGTATTTTTCTATTTTCTCACAAAGGTATTGAGGCGCATTTCCTTGTGTACATTTGTGGGTGAGGCAGAGGGTCTTGAATGTGATCCTGTCTTTTACCTTGAGCTAATGGAGGGTCCTTAGGGATGGGGAGATGGATTCCCAAGGTTTCTATCCGGTGACTAATCTCGCTGCTGTGTTTTGGACAATTTGAAGGCGCGCAATCTGGTAATCCGGTAATCCTATGTAGAGGGAGTTTGCGTAGTCGAGACGCGAATTGATAATCGTTCCTACTACTACCGCTTTTTCCTTTTCCGGGATGAAGGGGATGAGTCTGCGTAGCAGGCGGAGGAGATGGTGGGATCCGCTGATTACGGATCCTATTTGCGCCTCCATGGTCATCTCTGAATCAAAGATTACTCCGAGGCTTTTGGCTTTGTTGCTTGGAAGGATGGTCTGTCCAAGGATGGTTGGTGGTGTCCAAGGGGTCTTCGTCTTTTTCCTTTGGTTTGCGTCGAGGAGCAGTAGTTCTGTTTTCGATCCATTTAGTTTGAGGGAGCTAGTGGTCATCCAGTCATCTATCAATGTGAGACACTTTCCTAGTTCGTGGTACTGGTCTTTTTGTCCGGTGATCCGAAAATACAGTTGAGTGTCGTCCGCGTATGAGTGGTAGCATAGATCCGATTTGTTAATAATTTTGAAGAGTGGCCGGATGTAAATGTTGAACAGTACTGGTGACAATGGTGCTTATTGGCAGCTGCCTTCTCTCCATGCAGTCTTGTGTCTTCCAAGAAAAAGCAGGAAATTACGTTCTTAGACTTCTGGCAGCATTCAGCTGTCCCAACTTATCAGTCTTTGTGTGAATATGTCAGTGTCATACCTCCTAGAGGGTGTGTGTGTGTCTGTCTCCCTTCAGTATAGAAAAGTTGGCTTTATATGTTACATGTGAACGTCATAACCTCACAAAAACTTAGAACCTTGTATGGCACACATTCATTTCTGCTAACTTCAGCAAGAGAGTCATATGGAGTTTGATTGACAAGCCCACATGTAACACTCCATACTTGAAGTAATGTGCTGGTCATGTAATGTCATATAACCAAACACATATTACCAACTTTACATTAAGTAACTATATACTAATACTTTTTAATATGACTGAGATTACTCTAAATTTAACAGGATATAATCCACAATATATTATTCTTTTAGCTACGTAGACACGTGTCTATTTTTGTCTTCTCATGACATTCTATACCAAGATACCATATATGTGATACTCAAATTGGCTACACCAGAAACATCCAGCAATGCTCAGCTTTAGATGAGGAATCATATCAAATCAATTGATCAAAGTCATTCACACATACTCTATTTATTATGATTAATCATAAAACCAAATATGTTTTGCAAGCTTGCCATGAATATAATATAACACCTATAAGTGCCGAATTATGAATTTGAAATAATATTCTAACAATCCCCCCTGAATTATGATTAATCATATCAAATGAATTTAATACATTCAAAGCATCATTCGTGTCACATTTACACATCCTTGTATCAAATGATCGGACACAATATTCCTCAGAACTGAAGCAGCTAAAAATAACTCTCCTTCTAAACGCTTTTCTCTTTACTTTTAAATACCACAAGAGTGGATTCAGATCACTGCTGTGCAGCCCAGCTTGTATAACAGATAAGAAGCAAGAGTGAGATTTCCTTCTGTTGTAAAGCCCCTAGCTAGCCACAATGACCTCTGATCGCTAGGGGGTGCTTACTTACATGTGCATGCAGTGAGGGGAGAGTGGCTTGTCATGTGGCGCCCTCCCTCCATATATATATATATATGTATACAAAATCCAGTGGGTTAAATAAGTATTGAACATGTTACCATTTTTCACCACATGTCGGTAACAACCCATGAAATCCATACATACAAAGAAACCAAAACAAACAAGTTCAGACATTAAGTTATGTGTAATAAAATGGAATGACACAGGGAAAAAGCAAAGACACCAGCTGAAATCTATCAATAATTAGAACACAATCCCGCCCCTTGTCAGTGCAAATTAAAATCAGCTGGTTCAGTCTTAACAGATGGCCTATAAATAGGTGTCTCATTACCAAGGTGTCACACAAGAAAGACCTTGGGTGGCACAGTGGTGTAGTGGGTAGCACTCTCACCTAGCAGTAAAACGGGTCACTGGTTCAAATCCCAACCACAACACTACCTGTCTGGAGTTTGCATGTTCTCCCTGTGCCTGCGTGGGTTTCCTCCGTGTACTCCAGTTTCCTCACAAACTCGAAAGACATGCTGGTAGGTTAATTGGCTTCTGTCCAAAATTGTCCCTTGTATATGAATGTGAGTTGGGGACCTTGGATTGTAGGGACCGATGTGAGTGTGCAATGTATGTGTGGAGTGCTGTGTAAATTGGCAGCGCTATATGGGAATAGGGATAGGGATAATTGTAGACACGCACCCACACTCACTCAGGTTGAACTGGATGGACTGGTGTCTTTATTCAACCTTGCTAACTATAACCTCACCTTATTGTTGCAACACAACTAATGGCATTGGATATAGAAGGATTTCTAAACGTCTTAAAGTTTCAGTGAGCACTGTTGGGGGCCATAATCTGAAAGTTGAAAGAACATAATTTCACCATAAACTGGCCCTGACCAGGTGCTCTTCCCAAGATTTCTGACAGAGGAGTGAAAATAATTATCAGAATAGTTGTCCAAGAGCTAAGGACTTGTGGAGAGCTTCAAAAAGACCTGGAATTAGCAGGTACAATTGTTTCAAAGAAAATAATAAGTCATTTACTCAACCGCCGTGGCCTGTATGCATGCTCACCACGCAAGACTCCATTGCTAAAGAAAAAGCATGTTGAAGCTCGTTTAATAGTTGCTGCACAACATTTAGACAAGCCTGTGAAATACTGGCAGAATATATTCTAGTCAGATGAGGCCAAAATTGAACTCTTTGGATGCCATAATACAGTACACACCATGTTTGGAGGTCAAATGGCACTGCACATTACCCCAAAAACACCCCCATACCAACAGTGAAGTTTGGAGGTGCGAACATTATGATGTGGGGCTGTTTTTCAGTATACGGTACTGGCAAACTTTATATCATTAAAGGAAGGATGAATGGAAAAATGTACCAAGACATTCTTGATAAAAATCTGCTGCTATCTACCAGGATGATGAAGATGAAACTAGAGTGGACATTTCAGCAACACAATGATCCTAAACACAAAGTCAAGGAAACTCTCAATTGGTTTCAAGGAAAGAAAATACAGCTGCTAGAATGGCCCAGCCTGACTTGAATCCAATATAAAAAGAGTTCATAAAAGAGGCCCATGTAACTTCAAGATTTTAAGACTGCGTGGAAGACTGGGCCAAAATCACACATGAGCAACTAGTTTCTCCATACATGAGGCATCTTGAAGCTGTCATCACCAGCAAAGGATTTTTGGGAGATTTACGAAAGATGTTGCACACAGAATCTGGTGCAGCTGTGCATAGTAACCAATCAATTTACAGGTTTTATTGGCAAAGTCTAAGGGCACCTTCACAATGCCAGCGCCTGGGCGTCGGTGGTAAAGAGCCGCTCCTTTTAGCGGCGCTTTACCGTAATTTTTGCAGCGCTTTTCGGCCGCTAGCTAAAGGGTTAAAACCGCCCGCAATGATTTCAATGGGCAGGGGCGTTTTAGGAGCAGTGAATTCCCCGTTCCTACAGCCCTGCAAAGAAGCTGCTTGCAGGACTTTTTTTGACGTCCTGTCAGTGCAGCGCTCCAGTGTGAAAGCACTAAGGCTTTCACACTGGGATTGCAGCTGAGGCTTTTTTCAGGTGCTTTACAGGTGCTAGTTTTAGTGCTAAAGTGCCTGAAAATGCCTCCAGTGTGAAAGGGGTCTAATTGAACAAGCTGATGTTAGAAGCTGAAGTATTGAATACATTTCAGTTACCATTAAATACTTTTTCCATGTGTCATTTTATTTTATTACACATAACTTAATTTCTGAACTTATCTGTTTTGGTTCCTTTGTATGTATGGATTGCATGGGTTGTTACCCAACATGTGGTAAAATTTCATGTCAATAGCACCTTTAGGCTGGGTTCACGCTATATGCTGAGCAACTTGCAGCAGGGGGCGAATCAAGTCAGAATTTTTGCCTGAATTCAGACCTGAAACACAGCCAAAGACGCACAGGACCCTTCTGCACAGTGTGCTCCGCCCTGGAGGTGTGTGAACCGGCTCCAATGAGAGCCGGTCACAGCCTCCTGTCATCTGAATTGGATGCGGGAAAACCCACTTCCAATTTGCATAAGTGTGAACCCAACCTAAGAAGTATATTTACAGTAATAACTCGTATTGCGAGTACCGCGGTTAACCGCAT
Organism: Lithobates sylvaticus; assembly: GCA_028564925.1. Lineage (NCBI taxonomy): Eukaryota > Metazoa > Chordata > Amphibia > Anura > Ranidae > Lithobates > Lithobates sylvaticus. Next base: position 317,058,690 of record CM053028.1, on the reverse strand, counting down.
GCCGACCAGCCGCTGCAGTTATACTGCGGCAACATGGCTTGGCTGCGCGAATCGCCATCATGGTACATCAGTACCATATATGGCCACTAGGGGGCGCACCCAGACGCTATAACTTTTGCGCAAACTAATCAATATATGCTCATTGCGATTTTTTTTTTTTTTACCAAAAATATGTAAAAAAAAAATACGTTTATTTCTATTACGTATTTGATTTTCAGTGCGTTCTTGTCCGTTCGTATCTGATTTTCAGCTCCGGCCTTTGTTTTTCAGTGCTTTATGTTAGTTCGTTCTGACCATCCAAACGTTTTGAAGCCATGAGGACCCTCACCCTGGACCAAAGGGTTTATAACTACCGTCTGGCCAGAACCAAAGAGTGGTGGAGAACGCTTTTGGGATAATGGTCAGCCGGTTCCGCCTATTCCTTACGCCAATCAACATGGCGGAATATAAACCTAACCAGATAATCCTTGCATGCTGCATTCTGCACAACTATTTAAGGAGAAATTCAATGAACTCTGTGGCCTCAGTTGGGCCTGAGGCCGGACTTCAACAAGAAACCCTGACATCGCTTGAAGCTGGCCGTCCTGGCTTTCCCCCCCAAAGCACCCATGAAGTAAGACAGAAGTATGTTGAGTATTTGCGGGTGGGGGGGCCAGCCAGAAACTGTTTAAGAAACATTTTATCACCAATTTTTGAACTTAAACTGAAAGAAGATTTCCTTTTATTTACTGCCTGGGTTTCTTTTAGCTGTCTCCTAGGTTCCTCAATGGGCTTTTCTTTTTGGACATTTTTTTCTATAGTGCAAATGTAATTTATTTGATACATGAGTGACAATCTCTTCTTCAGCTAACTATTATTATGTTGTGGGTCTGCATTACTGACAAAAATATTCATAATTTTTTCAGCACCATGAATGAATTTTGTGGAGTCATGAAAATGGCCTGATTGTGAAAAATTAGCAAGCACTGTGGTTGTTATTTACTAAAGGAAATTCCACTTTGCACTCCAAGTGCACTTAAAAGTGCACATGAAACTGCAGTTTTGTGCAAAGTGGATTTGCCTTTAGTAACTAACCCCCATTGTCACTGTAAACACCCACTTACTACAAAAATTGCTATTGAGCATTGAAAGAAGAAGCCACACATTGTTGAGTAGAAAACATTTTACTCAAAGCACATTCACATGTGCAAAAGATGATAGAAAATTGGGCGCAAAACCATATACAAATACCCAATCCAACGTGGATATGCAATAGAATAATAATCAACACATGACCATAAATAAAATTTCAAACTGTCCACCATATATGTCAAAATAATAAATGTCTATATATATATATATATATATATATATCCGTGGTGAAAAATATACATATACACATGTATTAAAAAATCCTTATATATAATCATGTAGGTTCTTCTTTGTATACTGTGCGCCAACACCGGGCCTTCCTAAAGAGCAGATGTGCTTAATTCTTATAAACTGTGCTTCACCCAAAGTGACACATCAAACTGCTCACCAGATATCCCTGGCCACAAGGTGACCACCAGGCATATAAAGTAGGAAAAGGATTCCTCAATGAACCAGGATTCTACCCTGGTTCATTCCAATGAACCAGGATTCTATCCTGGTTCATTAAGGAACAACAGTAAAGAAAAGCACATGGAGCAGCACGAACGTTAAGAAGAAGAATAGGAACACACGACAAAATACTTACTTTTTTGCAGCACTCTCTTGATTATTCTGTACTGATCATGCTCCCCCCATTTGAGGTCTGACCATCATTTCCTTAGTTGATCCTTGGATCACCGTACCCCAAAATTCCTGTGCAGAGTCTTCACAACGTTAGGCATGATCTTGGCCTTTCTTACATTTGGGTTTGGATACGGTCCATACTTCCCATCATAGTCGGCCCTCTTGAAGATGTCCACCGTCTCCACCATCTCTATAAAGGCCATAATTGAAGCCTTCAATCTCCTCCAGGATCGGGAAGTTCGGGGCTCCGGCCTTTTGTCTTTGCACCTGTTGTCTCTCCGCCAAGCGCTCTCCCACTGCGCCAAAAGACAAGGGGCAGGGAATAGACTAGAAAGAACGTCAGGGGCGGGCAGTGTATATAAAGCGGAACACACGTGCGTCGTACAATTTTAAGTTGGTGCATCAGTGGCCTATACTGCTTATAGATTGAGGCCTATATTGGGTCAAGATTAGGAGAGGTTCGCCTGACATTAGGGTTTGTCTTGTGTTGTGTCTTGCAGAGAAAATTGATCTATTTAATGATGAGGACTTTATCCCCATATTCATTGATATGTACAGGGAGCTGTTCTGTCTGTGGCAGGTAAACCAGCCCTTTTATAACAATAAACCAAAGAGGAAGGCATCGCTGGATCAATTGCTGGAATTTGTGAAACTGGTGATCCCCACCGCAGACATCCCCTATTTGAAGGCCCTAATTGGTGATATGAGGAGCACTTATAATAGGGAGCGCAAGAAGGTACAGGATTCCCAGAGAACAGGAGCTGCAGCAGATGACATTTATGTACCCAGGCTGTGGTACTATGACAGACTGCATTTTCTGCCAGGCCAGACTGAACCCAGGGCCGGAATCTTCAGTCTTCCTTCAAGGATTCCTTCCCCCCCAGCTGAGGCTTCCGACGACCAACCGGGGGCCTTCCACCCAGCAACATATGGATGAGCCCAGCTTGAGTCAGGTATAGCATTCTTCAAAATATTTCTGTTTGTCAAATTAATGATGTTAAATATATGTTAGTTTGGATAACTAATTTCTGGTTTCACAAAGTGTTTTACATATCAATAGACAGTACTGGCCACAAATGATTGGGACAAGAATGAAAAATGCTGGGGTCAGAATGATAGTCTTTTCTATTTATTAACATTCAATTTGCAACAGTCATGAGCTGAAAATTGTGTGTAATTGATGAACCAAAAACTAAAACTATGTCCCTTTTTCAGACCTGAGAGGCAGCAATTGGCCTTGTGACAGACCTAGCGGGACACAGGCTTTTTGAGAGGACTAAATGCGAGCCTCCTGCCAACAGATTATGGGCCCTGGGTTTTAAGGGGCACAGGGTGAAGGAGAACCCCAACCCCCAGTCAGATTCCATGCTGTATATATGTGTATATATAATGTGTGTGTCTCATGCTGTTGGGACACACACCATCAGATCCTAGTGTCATGAACTCAATATGTTAATTGAGATGGCTGATCACATTGTCCTCTGTACAATGTGGTAGACGCTCCGTCTGTTACTGGTGGTCTCCTGCTATTGTGATGAAATGTTGTGTGGTTGTAATTATGATAATTTATAATCAACTGTGTTTATCTCGGTGACAAGAAGTCTGACTTGTAGTGAAATCCTGATGAGTCACATCGGCTGCTTAATGTGATTAGTTAATTCGTTTATGTTAAGTTGTTACAGGTGTATTGTTAGAGTAAAATGAACAGGAGGGGGGATCTCCTCTTCTCCTGCTATATAAATGTCAGTTTGGTTTGGTAATAAATCGTCAGTCCGTGTTGAGCAACTAAAACAAGTGTCGTCTCGTGCTTGGGAGCGGTTGGAATATCTGATATCTATATCCAGACTTGAAGGAAGTTATATATGACGAACGCACTCAAGAGGAGTGTAGGGACGTTCCGTCACAGGCCTATTTCTGAAGGCTACTCAGAAACCCCTCCAGTGTTCAAGAGGACTATGCCTGAATGACAGCATGCAAAATGCTGGAAATGGAGGAGGGCCAACGCCTCTTATGTGAGGAAGTGCTCTTGCAAGCCCTAAATAAGGGGTTGAGGGGCGAACTCACAGGCCAAAGCCACGTTTGTGAGTTGAACCATGGTCCTCCTCCTCCAGGTCCTCCTCCTCCTCCTCCACCTCCTGCCACAACTCCAACACCAAAGCCACAGCCTGGAAGGAAGCGTGTAAGGAAGACAAGAGAGTGATGGCCTGGGTTCAGTCTGGTCTGGCAAAAGACTTAGGCTGTTGTACGACCACAGCCTGGGGACATATATGCCATCTGCTGCTGTTCCTGATCTCTTGTAGTCCTGGACCGGATTGTGCTCACTATTATATGGACAAAAAAACAACAACAAGATCCTGCGAGCCTTAAAGGGTAACCCCCTGCCAATTTGCCACTATCAAGCTGCAAACGTTAAACACGTCTCATACGTTCATGCACAATAAACTAAAATAAAATTATATACGCTGCGCTGGAAAGGCTGTGCACTAAATAATATGTGCGTTAATCTATAGTTATAGATCCGCAAGAATATAATAAAGTGCAAAAAATAGTAAACATACAATTAGTGAAAAGTGCAAGTGCAATATATAGCAAATAGTGTGCACAAGACCTGTAAACATACAACTGAATATATAAAGTGCACAAGTGCCAATTGTGCCAAAAATAAGGATGTATGGACCCCTTAGAGTTAGGTGTTGCTACTGTATACACAATAACATATATAACACTCAATGAATTAAACAAAATAAAACAATATAATATAATTAATATTGATGAAAAAATGCTAAGTCTATAACTATGTGGTAGCAAACATAAAAAACGTGTGCAAAAAAGTGCAAGTGCAAAAACCATAAAAAACTGTTCTTTGTGGCAGCCTGTTTTAGGCTGTGACTAGAAACACAAATGTTGATTGATGTGGAAATAGATGCAAGTGATGTAATCTCCAGTGATCATACTATTGACATGCTTGTTATATCCAACCGTGACTCTGAATCATGCGTGGGTGAAATCCGGACTCCCTTTATGGTAATAAGCTCACTTCAGAGCGTGTGACCAGCTTTTACACTGAGTCAAAACACGCGTATGAACCTCTATGGGGTTCTCAGCTGTTTCACTCGATCAGGGAAATCCTCAATGCAAATGATCTCAATGATCATGTGACAAACCCCCTGAGGAAGATACGTCACACCCTCTACTAAGCTTTATGAAGTACGGTGCACTGACGCACCTTATACATGTGAGTACCCCGGCGGGGGAGTGGTTTTTAACTTGTTTATTAAATTTTGAAAACGGTATTGCACTATTAGTCTTTTTCCTTTTTTCATGCGCCTCTGAGATCATTTGCATTGAGGATTTCCCTGATCCAGTGAAACAGCTGAGAACCACATAGAGGTTCATACACGTGTTTTGACTTAGTGTAAAAGCTGGTCACACGCTCTGAGGTGAGCTTATTACCATAAGGGGTGTCCAGATTTCATCCATGCATGATTCAGAGTCACGGTTGGATATAACAAGCATGTCAATAGTATGATCACTGGAGATTACGTCACTTGCATCTATTTCCACATCAATAAACATTTGTGTTTCTAGTCACGGCCTAAAACAGGCTGCCACAAAGAACAGTTTTTTATGGTTTTTGCACTTACACTTTTTTGCACAAGTTTTTTATGTTTGCTACCACATAGTTATGGACTTAGCATTTTTTCATCAATATTAATTATATTATATTGTTTTATTTTGTTTAATTCCTTGAGTGTTATATAGGTTATTGTGTATTCAGTAGCAACACCTAACTCTAAAGCGGGCCATACATCCTTATTTTTGGCACAATTGGCACTTGTGCACTTTATATATTCAGTTGTATGTTTACAGGTCTTGTGCACACTATTTGCTATATATTGCACTTGCACTTTGCACTAATTGTATGTTTACTATTTTTTGCACTTTATTATATCCTTGTGGATCTATAACTATAGATTAAGGCACATATTATTTAGTGCACAGCCTTTCCAGCGCAGCGTATATAATTTTATTTTATTTCACTATTATATGGACTCCTCAGGCCACCAATTTTGACTGTAAAATAATTGATGTGTGCCCTGAGGTACAAAGGCTTCACAAATTTCACCAGTTTCTCCAGCGATGCCTTCCTCTTTATTTTGTTATGACCCAGAATAAATGGCTATTTCTTTTTCACAAATACTTGCCTATGTGTTTTACTTCAAAAAGGACAGTTTGTTTGTGAGTAGGCAGGTACATTTCGAAAATACAAGGTCAAATTAACAAGGGACAACAACCAACCTCCTTGAGGTAAAAAAAATACAAGATAATAATGGTGTTGTGGTAGCTTGACACACAAAACAAGAAATAATATTATGAAGAGCACTAGAAAAAAAAAAATGCAGATCTTGATAAAAAAAAACATTATTAGAGAGATCTGACGAAAATAATTTTTTTAATTATTCATGAGATCACGAGAAATAATAAAGAAATCAGTTTGTGAGAACTCTGTGTGAATATGAGCAGCAAAACAACTTCATTCCTCTAGCATTATAAAGAAGAAGAGAATGCGCTGCATTAAAAGATTAAAAAATTTGCAGTATGACGAATGTGCTACATCCATTACAAACGGTAGTTTTACCAGACCGAGTGCTTCCGTCTCGTAATTTATTCTGACCATGCGTGGCACTTTGGAACTGTGTACACAGGATCGGAATTTGCGCAAACGGATTTTGTTGTCGGAAAATTTGAGAATCAGATCTAAAATTTTGTGCGACGGAACTACCGATGGAAACTGTCCGATGGAGCCTACCTGGTCGGAATTGACGACAAAAGGCTCCCATCGAACATTTTCCGTCGGAAAATCCAACCGTGTGTACGGGGCATAAGACTGGAATGCCATTAAAGTTCATGTGTGTGTAAAGGCATGTGTCCCAATAATTTTGGTAATATTTATATATATATATATATATATATATATATATATATATATATATATATATATATATATATATATATTAACGTACATAAAAACAAGTTATTTTGCACAGGACTGCTGCATTCAGTATCTTCATTTATTTTTACTGTCTGCCTAAACATTCTACAATCTCTGCAAGCTGCTAAGAACCATTTCTGGATGTCATGTAAGCAACAATGATTAAAGCAATAGTTCATCTCCCATATGCATACCAGGCTGCATATTAATATTCAATTTCTAGGTAATTTTATGCAATTCATGTTTTCTGAGAAAATGTTACATGCAGACAATTTTAGAAGGTTAAGGACAATGATCCTTTATCTAATAAGGCAATAATAAATGTAAAAAATATAGTAGCCCAGGGCAAACAGTCAAACAGGCAAACAGTCAAAAAACTATTTTACTCCATCTCCTAAAAGCACAAAGCTGAAATGTAATTGGTTGTCGTGGGTGACCAGCCACATATTATTTTGCCCTGTTACTGAATAATGTTATGAGTCATGTTCATATTCCTCATACAGGCTATTAGTTAATTTACCAATAAAGTAGTTGTGAACATATAATGTTATAGACACTTTCTAATACAGTTATAACAACCCAGGCATGTAAGCAAATGTCTAATAAGGTATTACTGTGTTACATGTGCTAATTATCTTTCTGGGTTAAGTATATTTCCTGCTGTGTTATTTGTGTTATTTGTACTATTTCGTTAATGTGTCCAGCAGAAGTGGTGCTGCCTGAGAGGTAAGGGTTAACTCTGCTGGTCAGGTTTTGCCGGGCTTTTCTGAGAAGTACCACCCTCTGCTGGACAAAACATATCAAAAGGAACTTTATCTAGGTAAAAGGTCTTTTGGTTGCTTTCTGCATGGGAAGAGGAGGAGGGTGCTGCTAAGGATGTAATTGCCACTTTACTACTTTACCACCCACTTGCAGGAGCTCAGTCGGGGATCCAAGGGTATGGACTTATGCTTCTACATGAACTTGTGGACTGAAAGATTTTGTCACATAATTAAGATATGACTACCTCATGGGACAAAAGGGAGCACCAGGGAAACACCAAAGGAACACACTAAAAGGGCACTTAGAGGACTCTGTACAGGAATGTGTACAGAAGATATTTCTGAGAACTGTTTATTTGTCACATTAAAGCACATTAGAGCCCCTGGAACACGCCATCTTTGACAAAACGGCGTAGGGAGAGCGGCGTGCTGACGTCACCACAATACCGCGCTAGACCCGGAGGCAACGGGCAGCTAACACGAGCCGGCCGGCTTTTTTATATCTACATGCCTTCTTTTAACTGCATTCCTGTAAGTGTAAACCTTTTATTCTTTATTAAATCTGGTTGAGTGATACACTATGGAGTTTCTATATGTTTATTTCCGCATGGTACCCGCTTGTTTCCATTGAGAAAATTTCGTCCTGCATCCAGTGAAAACGACTTCACCTCCTCCTGAGACCTGTGGCTGGGGAGATAAGCCTAAGGCCCTTACAATCTCTCTGGCAGGAGATCTTGCTATTTGGTAAGAGGCAGAAGTTTTCGGTGGTGGAGGCTTTTCTATCAGGCCACTTCTTTTCCTTTGGGTGCTATATGAGTGGTGTCACCATTGGATTTTCTGAAGCCCGTCTTATGGACATTATGTGATTACGGAACTATTTCTCAGTGATATGCTCACATCACTTCACTGTTCAATCTAGCTTTTGAGTGATATATGGTGAAATGGGTTTTTTTTTCACATTGAATGTTTTACAACTTAAATGTTCACCAATTTTCCTCAGATCACAGTATTATTAATTTTAGTGTCTGATGTACAAAAGCATTTTTTATGTATTTTATATCATTTTGGAATTTTGGTATATACACTCTTGAGTATAGTTATAACACTCTGTCACTGGTGTGTTAAATTATTAGTTTGCAGCGCAGTAATTTTTTTCTGTTTGACACTAAAAGGGCACTTAGAGGACTCTGTACAGGAATGTGTACAGAAGATATTTCTGAGAACTGTTTATTTGTCACATTAAACTCCTTTAGTAAAAGAACGTTGATGTTAAGTCAATCTGCATAGTCTGAAGTCAGTAAAGGGGTGCAGGCAGGGTATAGCAAAGAACTAGGGCTTGAAAAAGCGAATCAAAAGAGTGGGGGAAGCTGTGTTCTTCTCTAATAAGTGGGAAGCTATCTAAGGGAAGCTGTAGAACTGCTGCTAATGATAACTGGAACAGCGCCAGGTGTATAAGCAGCCAGCCAGACTGGAAGCGGATGATGTGGTTCAGATGACGGGTGCCCTGGTAGTGAAGGAGCTTATGAGATTGGCTTCTCCTCTACCAATCAGTACCCTGCATACTGGGTGTGATTTTGCGGCAGGGGGCACCCTATGGATCAAGCCTGTATGTCACGGTGGGATTAAGGAGAGAGGCCTCTGGGGTTAAAAGAAGCTTGTATGTAAAGGAAGTGAAGTAAGTACAGCTTCCAGGAATAGTGTGGGCCAAAGTCACTAAGAGTTAGGCGACTGAAATCTGTGCTGGTGGTGTTGGGTGCAGGCTCTGTGGTGCCAACCCAGAAATGCTGCATCAATCAAGAGAGAGTCTGTCTGGAGGTTCGAGCGTAGGAGGGACACTGTGCCATTTTGGAATTAAAAGAGCTAAATAAACACACAGAGGAGCCTCACAGTTAACATGGAGTGCTGATTTAACAATGATTTCACGTGATGGCAGCCTCAGCCCACCATTGGGGGAACTCCCCGCACCCCCCCCCCCCCGCGCCAGGAGAAGACAATAGCTCCACGAGAGGGATTCCTCCATCAGCAGTGACTGTGTTGATGGGGGAATTGAGTGATTTTCACACTGTCTATGGCTTGCCTTACACTTGTGGCCATTGGGAAGAAATACCCTCTTACAGATGGCTAGAAGATCAATAATGTCATTAGAAACTTATCTGAGAGGTAAAAAAAAAGCTTATTGCTCAAGGAAACCTTAAAGGGTTACTAAACCCTTGTTTTTTGTTTTTTTTAAACAACAAACATGTCATACTTACCGTATTTATCGGCGTATAACTCGCGCCGGCGTATAATACGCACCCCAAGGGAATTTTAGGGAAATAAACTGTAAAACTTACATTTAAATTACCATTAATGCAGCCTTATCAGTGTCCATCTGCAGCCTTGTACAGCATCCATCTGCATGCTTGTCAGTGTCATTTGCAGCCTTGCAGCCTTGTCAGTGTAATTTGCAGCCTCGCAGCATTGTCAGTGTATTTGCAGCCTTGCAGCATTGTCAGTGTAATTTGCAGCCTTGCAGCCTTGTCAGTATCATTTGCAGCCTTGCCCAGGCTGCAATTAAACTGCAGTGACATGTCAGTGTCACTGCAGTTTGAAAATGGCGCCGCGAGATACACAGAGTCGGTCCTGTGTAGCTCGGCTCTTCTCGGCTCTTCTCGGATCCGCTCGTAGTCCTGCCCAGTCCCGCCCTATGATGGACATAACACAGGTCCAATGGCGGGACTGGGCGTGACTGTAAGCGTAACCGAGCGCCGCCCATATACATACAAAGCCGAGTGTACTCTGCTAGGCTCGGATAGCTCCGCTCACAGTCACGCCCTGTCCCTGTGTTATGTCCATCATAGGGCGGGACTGGGCGTGACTGTGATACTTGGCTATTGTATGTATATCAGCAGTGCTCGCTCCTCCGCTCACAATCAGCGGGGGATCGGCGTATAACACGCACCCACGATTTCCCCCTGATTTTAAGGGGAAAAGGGTGCGTGTTATACACCGATAAATACGGTACCTCCTCTGTGCAGTTCATTTTGCACAGAGTGGCCCTCATCCTCCTGGGGTCCCTCAGCGGGGCTCGTGGCTCCTCCTCTTCTCGACTGCCCCGTCGGAGAAGCGCTTTCTTTCGGGACACTGTGCGGGCGCCAATGGCTGTGCTGCTATCAATCTATCCAATCAAAACACGAGAAACTGGCTAGAGCTGGTGTGCTCACACCAGGGGTGAGTAAGAACGGGGTCAGGTAAGTAAAACGGAGGGTCTGGGGGGCTCCTGCATGACAGAAGGTTTTTCACCTTAATGCATAGGATGCGTTAAGGTGAAAAAACACTAAGGTTTACAACCCCTTTAACAACATCTGGAGGAACCCTAGTTAAGAAAACCTTGGTTTACAGCATTAGCCTTGTTTTTTTTGAGCAGGGAAGAGTTAGAACCTCTGATAAGTTTTTATTGCTGTCTGTGATTTATATATACAGTGTATATTAGCTGAATGTGGCCATGAAGCAATTTATTTGATGAAATGTAGACATTTTGGAAAATTTACTAACCACAGAATCACTCTTCTGTATGAGCAAAAAGTAAGATGGTTTTCATCTTGTTTACTGTCAGTTCACTGCAGACTGGGCAGAGGTTGGGCAAGGTCCACATCAGATACTTTCTGTGGTCTGCTGGATATGGCTTGTTTGGAACAGGAACTCAACACCTGACACATAGTATGGCTTAATGACACATAACTGGAGTTTAGTGTTACAATGAATAGACACATTCATCTCGCCATCAGACCATTCAGTATTTTTACCCTAAAAACAGTCTACTCTGGCAGTCTTAAACCCTATATACACGTGCAGAATGTCGGGAGACATTTTGTGGTTAAAAGAAAAAACGGCCGACATTCTGCCCGTGTGTGTGTGCCGGTCTGTCCGACAGAAGCCGGCTTCTGTCGGATGTGCATGCTGGAAAACCAGCAGCTGACTGACTTCTGATCAGCGCCCTCAGCCAAAAGCAGAGAGCGCTGATCAGAGTGTTCTGGCGGGGAGGGTGCCCCCTGTCAGAACACAACAGCTCGCCGGAATAACCTTGCATGGTTAGTACAGTGTCTCTGACTGGCGGTGTCAGTTGCATGAAAAAAAAACTGTTAGTGATAGGCTTTACACTATCTGGAAGTAGAAAAATGTAAGCAGCTGTTAAAAGGTAATCCATTTTGTTATAAGCAAATTAACATTCATCCTAGAGCTGCGTGATTAATCATTAAAGAATCGAGATCGCGATTCTACCCACCTCGCGATCTTAACACATTTCCTCGATTCAATGCAGAGAGTTCTCTGCTCAAGCCAACAGCTGTCAAAAAAAAAGAAAGACAATAAGCCTGCCAAGATTATCACAACATCGCTTAGGTGGAGATAAAGAGAAACATTGTAAGATTTCAGATTAAAGGAATGAACTTCTGTCTGTAGATGAGGGCAATTTGACAACTTAACCATTTCCGGACCGCCCCACGTACATTTACTGCGGCAGGTACTTGTACGTGATTTTGTGCATACGGTTTAGGGGCGCTAGTGCGCCGCCAGCGTGCTGCCAGCGCGCCACTCCTGCTGTGATTGGACACAGCAGGAGCCAATCAGCAGGACTATGGCCTCTGCGAACCCGCCGATCGTTCACAGGAGAGGTGGAGCAGCGGTGTGCCGATGTAAACAAGTCACATCACTGATCTGTCAGGGGGGAAAAGCTAAGCTGAATCACGATCTCCCTTTTCTCCAGTGAATCCACTCCCCCGAAGTTAGAAACAACTCCCAGGGAACACATTTAACCCTTTGATCGCCCCCTAGTGTTAATTCCTTCACTACCAGTGTCATTTATACAGGGATCAGTGCTTTTTTTTAGCACTGATCACTGTAATAATGTCACTGGTCCCCAAAAAGTGTCACTTAGGGTTAGATTTGTCTGCCGCAATGTCGCAGTCTCGCTAAAAATCGCAGATCGCCGCCAGAACCAGTAGAAACAATAAAAAATAAATAAAAGTCTCTAAATCTATCCCCTATTTTGTAGACGCTATAACTTTTGCACAAACCAATCAATATATGCTTATTGGGATTTTTTTTACCAATATGTAGAAGAATAAATATTGGCCTAAACTACATTTTTTTATTTGGATATGTATTAAAGCAGAAAGTAAAAAATATTGTTTTTTTTTTTCAAAATTGTCAGTATTTTTTTGTTAATAGCGCAAAAAATAAAAACCGCAGAGGTGATCAAATACCACCAAAAGAATGCTCTATTTGTGGAAAAAGAAAGGACATCAATTTTATTTGGGTACAGTGTCAAATGACCGCGCAATTGTAATTTAAAGCGACGCAGTGACGTATAAGAAAAAATGGCCTGTTTAGGAAGTGGGTAAAACCTTCCGGGGCTGAAGTGGTTAAAGACCAAACCTTTTTCTGACACTTTTTACTTACAAGTTAAAATGAGTGTATTTTTTGCTAGAAAATTACTTAAAGCCCCTAAACATTATATATATATAAATATATATTAGATATATAGATATATATATATATATATATATATATATATATATATATATATATATATATATATATATATATATATATATATATATATACATACACAGTACCTTGCAAAAGTATTCACCCCCTTGGCATTTTTCATGTTTTGTTGCCTCACAACCTGGAATTAACATAGATTGTTTGAGGATTTGCATCATTTAATTTACAGAACATGCCCACAACTTTGAGGATGTTTTTTTTTTTTTATTATTGTGAAGCAAACAACAAATAGGACAAAATAACAGAAATAGTCAATGTGCATAACTATTACCCCCCTAAAGTCAATACTTTGTAGAGCCACCTTTTGCGGCTATCACAGCTCCAAGTCACTTTGGATAAGTCTCTATGAGCTTGCCACATCTTACCACTGAGATTTTTGCCCATTCCTCCTTGCAAAACTGCTCCAGCTCCTTCAAGTTGGATGGTTTGCGCTTGTGAACAGCAATCTATAAGTCTGACCACCGATTTTCAGATTGCAAAGACCACTTCTGTCTCTACTTTCCTCCCTAAATGTTCACATTGCTTCAATATTAAGCTGACCACACACATTTCAACCTGATTTGCAAAATCTTTATCAGAATTGCCAACAACTATAAAATGGGAAGATGAGTGTTAGATCTTCTGTGAAAATCTGGCTGCATAGGATAATACAAAGCTCATAATAAAATACATTTAGCCTGGGTTCACACTTATGCGAATTCGCAGCGGTGGAAAACACTGCGAATTCGCAGGACATTTCAAAATACATTGTTTTCAATGAGGCATGTTCACATATCTCCGGTGCATGCGCACTGCACATTGCAGAAAAAACGCAACCGACTTTGGTGCTGTGCGGATCAGGTGCGAATTCAGGCCCATTATCTTCTATGGGCACGCATCTGATTCGCATCTGGCTTGCGTTGTGAACAGAAATTCGCACCACTCCAACACCTCCCCCTCTTCCTGTTCCTCCCCTGTGTGTTTTGAAATCCGGACTGGAACCAGCATGGCGAAAAGAGGACGAAAAGCGTCATCAAAGGCGAAAGAATCTGTGGATTGTGAGGAGTTGATCAGACTTGTGAGGGAGAAACCGATGACTTATGACACCCGGCATCCTAAATATAAGGGCAACGTTATAAAAAAAAGTGCAGGGCAGGACATTGCCAGAGACCTCTTGCCAGAGTGGAGCAGGTGCTCTTCCCAAGTTCAGGCTGACAAATGTAAGTTTTTTTTATTACCTTTTACTACCTGTAGATGCTGTCCTGTATTTTTTATATGGTGTACATTAATTTAATTTATTAGATTTGAACAAACAGCATCTGGTCACCCCCAAATCTGTACCAGGCCACATGCTGTAAACATTGTGCACATACCAGCTTCATCTAGCGACGGAGGAGTCCCTAAATAAATGCATATTCTTAGAATTTGTAAGGTTAGTAATATGACATACACCACAAATGTGAGATAAAAAAGTTTTATTTGTCATGGCCAAAATTACATCCAACATTTTTCATACAGCACACTTAGCATTATATTATCATGCCTTTACATAAAGAAAACAAATACATAATTTTTTTTTTAGTCAATAGAATTCATCTGCCAAGGCACCTCCCCAGCTGGTGACGAAAAAAAAAATTCTTAAATTCTTCTCGAATAAGTGTACCAGTAGTGCTGCCCCTAGGAATATTGAAATGTGCTGCCTCCATGTTATGGGTCAGGGAATCCTCAAAAAGAAAGCCATCTCGTTCACGCACATAGTTGTGCAGGGCACAGGCTGCTTTAATCACACTGATCGCATGATCAATACTGAGGTTAATAGAAGTATGCATGAATCTCCACTTATTGCAAAGAATTCCAAATGCACAATCTACTACTCGTCGTGCCCTAGTCAGCCTATATAACACTCTTTTTTCAGTTGTCAGAAAGCGACTTGAAAAAGGCCTAAGAATGTTCTGGGACCCCTGCTGGGCATATACCCTACACTCCAATTACTCTGCCCCTTAATAGTCCCTTCCCACTCACAGCAAGTACCCCTTGGGGGTGACTGGGTTGGACTTATCTAATGCTGCCCTTTAAGGCTGTGCTTCTCCTAGTTCAGACATACCACATCATACTAGTCTCTGTCCTTGTATCACGAAAACAATCAAGAATATATACCACTTGATGTCCTTCTCATTACTTTCAATTACACTCACAATTGTCCATACTGTTTTTAATTTGTCTCTCTACATGCTATACTCATATCACACCTTCATAGACTGCAATGTAGTTCACCTGTGTTGTTCCTGAACGCTTATGGCATCTGTTTATAGTGATTTATTTCGCTGTTACCTTTTATCATATTGTTTCCTTTAAGCAAACACATTCTTATTGACTTTAATTGTACTGTTTATAAAACTTTAATAAAAATTGTATTAAAAAAAAAAAAAAAGAATGTTCTGGGAAAGTGCGAAAGCTTCATCTCCGACAAATACATGTGGGAGGAGAGGCTCTGTAGTCCCTGGCAGGGGAGAATTATTGGGCAAGTCTAGTGTATTGTCACGCAGCATGCGGCCAAATGATGAATGTGAAAATACACTAGAATCTGAGCTGCTGCCATGAGAACCTACATCAATATAAATAAATTTATAATTTACGTCTGCCACTGCCATTAATACCAACGAAAAATATTTTTTATAATTAAAATATTGGCTCCCACTAGCTGGAGGCTTGAGGATGCGTACATGTTTGCCATCAATGGCTCCAAGACAGTTGGGGAAGTTGCATCGCTCCCAGAATAGGTCAGCTACCATCAGCCATTCTTGTTTTTTGGGCTTCTTCATAACAATATCCTTCCCATATGACTAGGCAGGTAGCATGAACAATGCCACTAATCGTTGATTTTCCAACCTTGAATTCATAGTGCAAACTTCCAAAGGAATTTCCTGTTGCTAAATACCTAGAAAAAAATAAAAAATTAAATTATGTTGTTATATATTTTTCAGTGCACTACTTACAGACAAGATGGCGTAGCATGCGTGATGCTTACAGTAAATATATGAGGCACCTCAGAGAAACAAGGAGTGGCTCGGGGGCAGCGCCTAGGGTACCCTATATGTTTGCCAGGGACTTGGATTTTCTCCAACCCATTGTGGAGATGAGGGAGTAAGTTTTCATGTACATCATCTATGTATCGCACAATCTGTTAATAATGAATATGCCTAGTTAATTTTTTACATTTTTACAATATAAAACAGGACAGAATCTAGTTGGGAGGAGCAAGATGTTTTGGATGAAGAACCAGAACAACAAACAGAGGAGGAAGCACCCATTGATATTCCAGAAGACACAGAGGATTTATCACTAATCCAAACATCTTCCAGTCTCTGGGAAACTAATCCAGATGAACAATGTTCAGGGGCAGAGGAGGCTGTCCCTGGGACATCCTCTGCTCCTGCACACATTGTTCAGCCTGGCAAAGTGCCACGGAGGCGCCCAGCACTATCCCAACCTGACCTAAGTGAGCGCTTATTAGAAATGTTAAAAAACATGACCGCAAAGGTGGATGCATTTTTATGTCCCGATACAATCCTGGCGCTCAGTTTTGTACCACTAATTAAAAAGGTACCCCCAGAGCGTTACTATGAAATGTGAAAAAATATAGAAAAAAATATGCACTCCTTCTCCCAGCCACAGCAGGGAGCTGCATTTAACTACCCAAATGTGCCCCAACCAAGACCTCCCCTTAACTACCCAAGATACACGCACTACCCTGAGCAACAACACCATCCTTACCCCTATAATCCACCATCATATCCCTCAAGCTATGACAAGCCAATCTCCAGATATGAAGTGCCACACAGTAACCTTCCCTATCCCATCCCCACTTCCTTCAATTAGCCCCCCCCCCCCCCCCAAACTCAGGGTATGTATGGGCAAAGTCAACATGGGCAGGCTAGGCCTGCTCCCCACACTGCCAGTGGTGACCCAGCTTACGCAACTCAATACTCCTATGAGGCCCCTTTCCCAAAAACATATCAGAATCTGTGATGAGGTCTGTTCATGGTTAAGGACCAACATGACAAATTTAATAAAACAACAGGGAAGAGGCCTACTTGACAGGCAAGTTTATTTTTTAAGTTATTTCAGAGTTAATTTGTAGAGTTTATATTTTTATCATATTTTATGATACGTGAATAAATAATTATTCCACCATTTTTTGTGCCGTCATATTTTTACAAATACCCAGGTTAAAAAACATAAAAAAACTAAAAATTACATGGTCAATAAATCGCATGACAAATGACAACAGTGCTGAAAATTACCTTAATGTGATCAATAATCTTTCAGCAGGCTGGATACTTGTTCTGAAGCACGTGTTCTGACGCTCCAAGCGAGAGGAGATTAAGCCAAGCAATTTGTCAAAACTGAGTAAAAAAATATTAAATTCATAAATACATGTGGGAAAAACATTTGGGCCTACTGTATAAAAAAAGAGTAAGGTAAGTGGTTAAGGACATTATTTATGGTAACAAGGCATGCATCCTTAGTTCCAATATAATTATGGCTAAATAAGTGGCAGAAAAAAAAATGCATATGGGTCCTCATTTCAACAGAGAATAAGCCACTGGCCTTTTAATTTAACAGTAACAATTGTCTGATCCAAAAATGCTAAACAAAGCTGCGTGGCAACACCACCACCCACAAAGCACCTTGTCCCCAGCAAATTTGGGCCAAGGTATTTGGGGTAAAATATCCACACAAAAAAACATGTAAAGGGCATATGACCTGGTTTACACCAGGAGGGGTGTGCTAGCTGACGCTCATTTTGTGCCCTTTAGGCTGCATGCTCAAATAATGTACAGTTTGTATTTTGGGGGGGGGGGGCAACGCTTATTAGTTACAATAATCTTAGAATGACATAATCACACATAGGTTAGACTGGATGGACTTGTGTCTTGAAAATATAAAACACACTATACATCAATGGCTACAAACAAAGTATGGTTTGGATGAAAAATTACTCACCTTCTTATTGACATGCGTGTGAAATTGAAAAAATTTTCTTCATGCCCACGGAGGTGCCCATACAAGATCATGAACTGGCCTCTTTCTTCACGATTTGCAATGATGGGATGAACCCAGTATCTTCTTCTTCTCCTCATCCTTCTCCTATTCTCTTCTTCAAGCAAGATTGCTGCTGTTGGGGGCGTGGCTTAGCGGCACATGTAGACGGTCGCACCGGCTCTTCTCTCCGCCGAAAATCCTGGATATTATCCTGCAGGCACCCCATCCTTTACAGGGAAAGACTCCCACTTACCCACCACGATCCCAGGACCATTCCGGATCGGCTCAGCGGCACCCAAACGGACCGGAACGATGTCCAGGAGACATAAAGCCGCACAGGAGGAATCCAGCCAAGATGGCGCCGGGTCACAGCGCTCCCAAAGGGACCAGTACAAGGAAGCTGCCCAGAAGCTACTGTATGGCAATAAACTCCCCAAAGACCACCGATCGGCTCCCCACATATCAGAGGAAGCTAAAGGGGGACAATCTGAGGCAGATGACACGGTCCCACTGGAGGATTCCGATGGATTGAACACAGACTGGCACACAGTGAGTACCCCAAGAGACTTGTTCACAGGGCCTCCCTCTGTATCCCCCACATCAGGTAGCACAGAACCCACATTGAGGGACATATTCTCTGCAATTACAGCCTGCAATATGTCTGTTTCCACACTAACTACTGAGGTTAAAGGAGTAAAGGCAGAAATCTCTTATGTGAGACAGGACATGCAGAAGCTGCGTGAAAGAACTGCAGCCATTGAGGGAAGGATCAGTGCAATGGAGGATGACATAGAACCCATGCAGAGAGATGTACAGTACAACTGTCATTTAGTCGATCAGCATGCGGCCCGATTAGATGACCTCGAAAATTGCATGAGACGAAACAATGTGCGGGCACTGGGAATACCAGAGAGAGCTGAGGGCAAGAACCCTGTCGAATTCATTGAAAAATGGTTGATTGACACCTTTGGAAAGGACACTTTCTCCCCATTGTTTGCAGTGGAAAGGGCGCATAGAGTACCATCCCGCCCGCTCCCACCTGGCAATCACCCACGAGCCTTCCTTTTCAAACTATTAAATTACAAGGACAGAGACGCTATCCTGCATAAGGCCAGAACCTCAGGAGGGGAAATTAAAATAGAGAACTCTAAGGTCTCTCTGTACCCAGACTTCTCGGCCGAGCTACAGAAGCAGAGAGCAAAATTTCTAGATGTGAAGAAAAGGATGAGAGAATTGAATTTGAAATATGCCATGATGTACCCAGCTCGGCTGAGGGTTGTCGCATTAGGAGAAGTTCACTTTTTTGATTGCCCTGCCATGGCCGCACAGTGGCTGGACCGGGAGGACAGAGCCCTTAAAGCAGCGAGAAACAACGCACAGGACTAACCGGGAACTATACAAGGCCTGACATCCAGCAGCATCTGTCACCAATTGACACGCTCACTAACTAAACTACATGATCACAGCCAAACTTATGCAGTTATTAAACCGCTGAGCAATAGCCATCGGCTACAAAGGGAGGAGAACAATGTAAGAAGGTGCATCGCCACCCATTTTCCAGGCGGATGAAGAGGAACACTTTTCTTTCTTCGTGTAAAAAAAGAAGTTTTTTGAATGGTGTGGAGTTCCACACACGCTGCAGGCGTGAAACCCCTGTTCCACTTAACCCTAGGGTTTGCTGGGTGTTTCCACAGCCTCCCCCCCCCCCCCATTGCGGAGGCATGGGAACTATTTCTTTTTCGGCCTGTTTGGCCAAGAGCCCAGTTGGCTCGCAAAGTTACACGTTGCACCACAACAACCAGTTTTTTTTCTCAGGAAATATGTCACTATGGTATGACCCTCGTCTATTGGTTTAAGCTAACAGCACATAGCCAAGCTATGGTCATGATAATGCTTCCCCAGGGGATGCTCACACACATTATGGTTAATAGATGTATGCATAATTTTATCAGCATGTGTAAAAAGGTGGTACGATTAAATGTGATATGGCATTTGAAATATCTGCAAGGGTCCATGACAGTAAATCGCAATTATGGCGGCTAGTGTAAAAAATAGTGTCATGGAATGTCAGAGGATTAGGGGCCCCGATAAAACGAATGGCAGTGCTTAGGCATCTTAAATCTATGGGAGCAGATGTTGTATGTCTGCAAGAGACACATTTCCCCTCGGACCCACCCCCCAGTTTGAGCCCCCGAATGTACGAGACACAATATTACTCCACTTACTCCACATACTCTAGGGGAGTAAGCATACTAGTAAAGAAAAATGTGCAATTTAAATGTATTAGAGATGACATAGATACAGGAGGGAGATATATATTCCTGCTCTGCAAGATTCACGGTATGACCTGCATACTGGCGGATATATATATACCCCCCCCCCCCCCCGTACTCA
The DNA here is from genome assembly GCA_028564925.1 of Lithobates sylvaticus. Classification (NCBI taxonomy): domain Eukaryota; kingdom Metazoa; phylum Chordata; class Amphibia; order Anura; family Ranidae; genus Lithobates; species Lithobates sylvaticus. Next base: position 317,038,215 of record CM053028.1, on the reverse strand, counting down.
TCAGAAGTTCTGAAATGTTTGGCGGGATTTATGGCACAGTACCCGGAGGTTCCACTTCTGGCGGTTGGGGACTATAACAACTATCTGAACCATTTGCTAGATAAACTTCCTACCCCCACCACTGTTAAGCCAGGCGCAGAGGGACACACACCCTTTGCCAGGGTACTAAGAGAAATGGGACTGACTGACATATGGCGGGAAAAAAAACCCAACAAAAAAGAAATATTCATGCCATTCGGCCTCACACGGGGGTCTCTCTAGAATAGATTTGGGTCTAGGGAATGAGGCAATGATGCTTAAGGCTCAGGAGGCGGGTTATGCAGACAGACTGGTATCAGATCACTCCGCTTACTGGATATCCATCTCGCTACCAATAAACAGCATAAGACCAGTTTGGAGGCTGAACCCATTTTGGCTCTCATTATTCCCAGACCCAGACCCAATCCGCAATGATTTAACTGCGTTTATTCAGGAGAACCTTAATTCAGCCAGAATGGGAGTAGTATGGGATGCGACCAAAGCCTACCTAAGAGGGCAATTTATTAGATCTATTAAACGTATTAAAACTGATACAAAGGCATGGGAATGCACGGTTCGGGGGGTAGTCACGGCAACAGAGGACAGATACATTGCTGACCCCACGGAAGATACGAAGCGAGCTTGGCTAAGCGCGCAGACTATGTCCAATCAACTGGCATTGCAATTGGCTGAAAATAAACGTTTTTTCTTACAGCAGTCGCATTTTGAGGAGGGTGAGGCAACTGGGCACATGCTAGCAGTAATGGCGCGTGCGCAGAGGTCCTTCTCTCTTATCTCCACCATTACAAACACACAAGGTAAAGCACAAACGCAAACGGCAGACATAGTGCAGGTTTTTAGGAACTTTTACGAAAACTTGTATGCTTCCAAGGTACACCCCACTACCCAGGAAATAACAGACTTTTTAGAGGCATGCGCTCTACCCAAACTGTCTAACGGAGATACAGATATGCTCAATGCCCCCCTGAAGGAGGAGGAGATATCTTTAGCTCTTGCGCAATCAAAAAACAACAAGTCACCTGGGTTAGACGGTCTTCCCTCCGAAGTATACAAAAGATATGCAGATACGCTAACACCTTTACTACTAAAGGTTTATAATGATGCATATGAGAAAGGGTCTCTGCCGGATTCCATGAACAAGGCGATTATTGTTGTGCTGCTGAAGCCGGGCAAAGACGCTAACTCACCTGACTCTTATAGACCAATATCGCTGCTAATGGCGGATATTAAACTACTAGCAAGGATATTGGCGAATAGATTAGCAACAGTGATCCATAAGTTAGTACATAGGGACCAGTCAGGGTTCATTCCCACGAGGTAACAGCCCAAAACATTAGGAGACTTTTTCTGAACCTCCAACTCCCAGTTGACAACCCCGGTAATAGGGCAATTTTCTCGCTGGACGCAGCTAAGGCCTTCGACAGCATCGAGTGGCCTTATCTGTGGGCTGTGCTGGAAAATATGGGCCTGGGGAATAATTTTATTAAGTGGGTAAAACTCCTCTATGCTGAACCATCGGCCAAAACCAGAGTAAATGGGGAGCTGTCAGACTCATTTCAGTTGTTTCGTGGTACTAGGCAGGGGTGCCCCCTGTCGCCCCTGCTGTTCGCTTTGGCCCTGGAACCGCTGGCAGCGAGGATCCGAGCAGACAATAACATAGAGGGTTTTTAAAGGCGGACAGGGACAGATAAAGTGTCCATGTACGCCGATGACACTCTCCTGTATCTAGGGGACACACAGGGCACATTACAGACGGCCATGTCACTTATTAAAGAATTCGGACAACTATCCGGCTTCTCCATTAACTGGAGCAAATCGGTGCTCCTACCCATAGACCCTATAAAGACACCACTCCCAGCAGAGGCAGAGATGATCCAGATAGTCCATTTATTTAGATATCTGGGAATCCAGGTGACATCAGACACCTCGGAATACATAGATCAAAACCTTGTCCCCTTACTGAACAAATTCCGGGAAAAATGCACAGCTTGGTGCAAACTTCCTTTATCGGTAGTGGGGAGGGTAAATCTGATAAAAATGATTTGGGCACCACAGCTGCTCTATGTATTCAACAACTCCCCAATATGGATACACAGGAAATGGTTCGACAAAATAGAGACTCAATTCCGGGAGCTTATATGGCGGAAAAAGAATGCCAGAATAAAATTGTCTACGTTACAGTATGGCAAAGAAGAAGGGGGGCTGGCAGTCCCACACCCCAGAACGTATTACCTTGCGTCACAGCTGCAACAGCTGGGAGGCTGGGGAATACCAGACACCGAAGACCCTATCCGCAAGCTACTTAGTGTCCCAGGCGAAACTGCACCAGCGCTTACCAGGCTAGAGGCGGGATACTGTCATCTGAATTCCAAAGCACCGACGGTGAAACTTTTAAATACATTATGGGCATATATTAAGAGATTGCTAGGAATACAGGGATTTCTGACATATACGCCCATATGGCAGAATAGACAATATAGAGAAATCCAGAAATTGAAAGGATTCAGGAAATGGGAGGAGGCAGGCATAATCTATATGGCTCAACTTTTCAATGGCCCTACTTTCAAATCCTTTATGGAACTTCAGGAGGAATTTCAAATCCCACGCACCAACTTTTATAAATACCTGCAGTTGAGGCATGCAATACAAACCCAAGCTAGAACAAATACACTACGAAAAACAGACCACACAATCATCCAAAATATCCTTATGGAGGGGGAAAAAAAAGGTATGATATCCAGATGCTATGGCATCCTCCTGGGTAAAATCCAAGACTCTTCCAGCCTACCATGCAGGAAGGGCTGGGAGGAAGATATAGGGCCTATAGACGGGGAAATGTGGAATATGTGCCTTTCTGCTGCACCACTTGTGTCAGTCTCAGCCTCACAGAAGCTATCGCATTTGTATTTACTACACAGAGCATACAGAACACCGGTACAACTGCACAAGTGGGGCCTCAGGGACTCGCCCATATGTCCAAAATGTGAAAGGGACAACGGAGATCTTCTCCATATGCTATGGAGGTGCCCGAAGCTTTTCAGGTACTGGAAGGAAATAACGGATATGATATCATCAACCTTCAATGTAACAATACCTCAAAACCCAACTATATGTCTACTAGGGGCGCTAGATGAGGAAACACTGGGTACACCCACATATACGGCAATACTACGCCTCTTATACATAGCACGAAAAATGATAGCTCAAGTCTGGATCACTCCTAGAATTCCCTCCAGGAAGAAATGGGTAGAGAACGTAAACAAACTACTGATCAGGGAAAAAATAACCTACCAACATAGAAATGCCCCACGAAAGTTTCAGGCAATGTGGTCACCATGGCTAGACACCCCTGGGCTAGCCCCACACCAGCTAATTCAGGATAGGCTGCTAGCAGGATGATTTTAGGGGGGAAAATAATGGAAGACAGACACACACCTTTCATTCAATATAAAGAAGGGGAGGAGCTGGCTAACTCAAAAAGACAGGGTATACTAATAGATCGAACAGAGACAGAGTCCACAAGATGGTTGTTGTGAATGCTTACACATAGTAACACAGGTATACCAATAGTGCACTAAAGCATGACAAGGTCATGGGAAGAAAGTTTTGCACAGTATTTAATAAAGACAAGACTTCGTTTTTGTTATATTGTTTCAGGAGCCTTGTAAAGCTTAATTTTAGACTGCATAGTCTCTGTTATGTTGAAATTATAACTGTACAATGTGATTATTACCATGTAAATTGTGCAAAACGAAAAATAAAAACTTTTTCTTGATTAAAAAAAAAAAGATTGCTGCTATTGCAGCAACAACTGTTGGCATTATCATAGGCAGAGCAGCACACATTTTGCAAAGAAACACACAAAACACACTACAGACTGCTGGACAACCAGGAAGTGTACACAGACCTACCCAGGGCCGGATTAACATAGGGGCTATTGGAGCTGCAGCTCCAGGCCCCTTTCTCAAGATAGGCCCATTTGCCCAAAAAAATCAAAAAAAAAAAAAAAAAAAGATAGACTTCGAGGGTTGTAGCTTGGCGATCAGGAGTCACAGAGACCCCACATTTGGGGGAAAGGTAGCTAAAGACCTACAGCAGACTGAGAGGATGGACTCACAGTGCTTATAATAATTTGTATATTACTTATGATAATTAACCCCTTGCCACCCAGGCCAATTCTGACATTTCTCTCCTACATGTAAAAATCATCATTTTTTTTGCTAAAAAAATACTCAGAGCCCTCAAGCATTATATATATTTTTTTAGCAGACACCCTATGGAATTATTTTACAGGTTACATGTTCAGAGTTACAGAGGAGGTCTGGCTCTGATACTAACCAGTGCCTACCACTGACTAGTAGCTCTCCCCAGCCTGTCCCCACACACCTTCTCACCTGCTGACCTGTGAATGGGGGAATCACTCCCGCAGTGTTATTGTGTTCTGACAGTGAATACAATGATTAGTGGTGTAGTGGTTAGCACTTTCACCTAGCAGCAATAGGGTCGCTGGTTCAAATCCCGACCACCTTCTGCCTGGAGTTTGCATGTTCTCCCTGTACCTGCGTGGGTTTCCTCCGGTTTCCTCCCACACTCCAAAGACATGCTGGTAGGTTAATTAGATCCTGTCGATAAAATTGGCCAAATATGTGTATTTTGTATGTGTTTGTAAGCATGTCAGGACCCCACAGGGCAAGGACCGCGCTATACCACAGATGGACACATAGGTAGCACTATACAAGTCATTTATTCATTCATTAGTGTTGCTAACTATAGCTGGCAGCACTGATTGTTTTGGGGAAAACCTGACAAGCTGGTTGTACTCAAGTCGGTTAATAGGTTGACTTGTGTAAAACCAGCTAGCCCATACATAGATCGACTATGGCTGGTCTCTGCTTAATTGGTGTAATTTCAATCCATGTATGGCCCGCTTAACCACTACGCAGTCCCTAAACATCCTTCCACAAACCTTTACATTTTACCTTCCCAGATTACTTCATCCTCCTCTCCTATACATAGTGCCCACTGTCATAATCTCCACACTTCTCTCCTGTACATACTGCTCACTGTCATACCCTCCATACTCCTCTCCTGTACATAGCGCCTACTGTCATACCCTCCACACTTCTCTCCTATCCATAGTGCCCACTGTCATACCCTCCACACTTCTCTCCTGTACATACTACTCACTGTCATACCCTCCATACTCCTCACCTATACATAGTGCCCACCGTCATACCCTCCACACTCCTCTCCTGTAATTACTGCTTACTGTCCTACTCTCCACACTTCTCTCCTGTACATAGTGCCCACTGTCATACCCTCCACACTCCTCCCCTGTATATGTTGCTCACTGTCATACCCTCCACACTCTTCTCTTATACATAGTGCCCACTGTCATACTCTCTACACTCCTCTGCTTTGCATACTGCCCACTGTCATACCCTCCACACTCCTCTCCGGTACATACTACCCTCTATCATACACCCCCCCCCCACACTCCTCTGCTGTACATACTGCCTACTGTCATACCCTCCACATTTCTCTCCTATACATAGTGCCCACTGTCATACCCTCCGCACTCCTCTCCTGTACATACTGCCCACTGTCATATCCTCCACACTCCTCTCTGGTACAAACTACCCTCTGTCGAACCCCCTACACTCCTCTCCTGTACATACTTCCCACTGGCATACCCTCCACACTCCTCTGCTGTGCATACTGCCCACTGTCATACCCTTTACACTCCTCTGCTGTACATAGTGCCTACTGTCATACCCTCCACACTCCTCTCCTGTACATACTACTCACTGTCATACCCTTCACACTCCTCTCCTGTACATAGTGCCTTCTGCCATACCCTCCGCACTCCTCTCCTGTACATAGTGCCCACTGTCATACCCTCCACACTCCTCTCCGGTACAAACTACCCTCTGTCATACCCCCACACTCCTCTCCTGTACATACTGCCCACTGGCATACCCTCCACACTCCTCTGCTGTGCATACTGCCCACTGTCATACCCTTCACACTCCTCTGCTGTACATAGTGCCTTCTGCCACACCCTCCGCACACTCCTCTCATGTACATAGTGCCCACTGTTAGACCCTCCACATTCCTCTCCCTCACCTGCACATACTTCCCACTTTTATACCATCCATACTCCACCCCTATGCCTCTTACCCACAAAAACAGTTCTTTAAAATAATACTGAATATCCTCAATGTTACCAGCTCTAGAATGGGCACACTTTTTGTTAGTTCAACTAAAGGAAATCTCAGTCCTCATATTTGTTCTGCCCCATTATTAGTATTTATTTCATTTTGTAATTATTATTGTGATGTATAGAGGAACATAGGGGATGTCAGCTACTCTAAATATAGCACTTGTAAAAAAAGTGTCCCTGAAAATATTTTTGTAATGTTGGCAACTATGCACTTAGGCCACAGGGTCAATAGGGGGCCCCATGAGCGGCTCCTGTGATATTAAAGTGGTAGTAAACCTTTCTAACATTATTACTTTTTAGAGGCCCTGAGGTAGGTTATGCTATAATGTACAAGTATGCACAGCATATTAGCACATTAGGGTACACTTAAATTGTCAGACTGAGCCCTCCAGTGCTGTGCTGTGATCAATCCAGCGGGGCCTGGGTGCTTCTATCTTCACCCGGTCTTCCTTTCGGGTTCTGTGCCTTCGGTCACTTGCCTTGGCCGGGCTGCGTTGATGTCATTCCCACGCATGGTCATGTGCATCCACTTTCTCTCATCCCCCCTTTCTCTCTAATCCTCCCTCACACCTCTTTCATTCCCTCTCTCTCTCTCTCTCTCTCTCATCCTCCCTCTCTCTCCTTAATTTAATTTGTTATAACAAAAAATTGTTTGCATTTTTATTTATTTATTGTTTATAAAAGGCCCCACCAAAATCCTCAGCACCAGGCCCATGATGTTCTTAATCTGGCCCTGGACCTACCAGGTTTTATAAGCAGCCAGACAATCAGCAAAAGTGCTTGGTAAGCTCAAAATTAGCAACTCAAATTAGACAGGAAGTGTTACTAATGAATTCGCAGCTGATTCGCACCTAAAACGCTGACAAACCGCAGAACAGCCGACGTTTCAGTGCGCAGTCACGCAGGGCCTTCAATTCGCACCGCACAGGTCTGAACCCAGGCTTAGTGAACTTCTGATGCTAGCACAGCTGCAGTATTTACTTGGCAGTGTTAGTAATTATTTACTTCTGCTGCATCAAAATTGTTCATAAATACTCCAGAATTTTGTACCCAGGAAGCTCTGTCTGGTAAACTTTGCACCCTTTCCCAGTGTGCTGCACTTCCACTTTGAACATCAGGAAAGGTTTATGAATTGGCATTGCTTCCCAAAGGAAGATGTAAGGACAATGTATACATGACCCAGATGTCACTACTCCTAGCTTTAGCTACAAAACATTAGAAAGTTTCAGCTTCTCTTCCCCAAAAATAGTGACAGTATCTCCCCACTGTTCCTCACTCACTGCTTCCTTCTTCATGTCAGTGTCACTACATGCATTGGTGCCTGTTCTCATTGTTGTTCCTCCTTGCTCTATTGTTATACTTGTATCCTGTAAGTGATCTATCTGCCTCTTTGGGTCTTCCACTTCCAGTCCATTCTCTTTAATCAGCAAGGTTAAAAGTGTAACTAAACAAAAATGTAATATGTTGCATCTTACTAGTCCTTAAACGTAATGGTTGCATTTGTTTTCTTTTCTCTGGTTTTTCTTTCTTTTTTCTTGCTGATCCTGTGAATAACATACTTTCTATGTCTGCGAGTCTATGTTTGTTCCTATATTCTATCTATGGAAGGTGCCATGTTTTTTTTAACAGTGAAGTTGAACCTCACATATGTCTGCCTTTGTTCATCTCCATGATATGGGCATAGCTCCCAACTGTCTCTGATTTGGAGGGACTGTCCCTGATTTGGAGCAATGTCTCTCTGTCCCTCATTCCTCCTCATTTGTCCCTCATTTTGGTCTGATCTATATAGCTGTATATAAAATGCACTTTTTATCTATCAAAAAGTGCTTTCCAGTGCTAAACCTTTCATTTGATTTCTAAATTGCTGCAATTGTAAATTACAAAAGCCAATATAAAGGAATAGTAGTGGTAAAAAAAGCACTTGTGGGTTTAACAAATCTTTTTTTTTGTACAATTCTTTAAGGGGGCGTGACAAGGGGTGTGTCCTATGCCTGCATACTTTTGCTGATAGGTGTCCTTCATTCCCATCTCAAAATGTTGGGAGGTATGTATGGGCATTTATGGAATTAGTAGTTTGCACAATAAAGATAGGGTTCTTTGCATATTTTTTAAAAACCTCACAGAAAAGAAAGCAGTGGCACTGTGTTTCTGGATAGTTCAACTGGTATTTTCTGAGCTTGCTAAAAATGTTCTCAGTTTGAAAAAGAAAACGAATGCAGCCGCCACATACTGGTAAGCTTCAATATACAGTATTACATTTTTGTTCTTGAGTTTAGAATTGCTGAAAAAAATTGTTATAAATTGATTATTGCCATTTTTTTTTTGCTTGCTGGAATTGGTACATGGGCACACTAAGTTTTCAGCTTATGCTGTCTTTTTGCATCTTTAAGCCACCTTCAGCCATATCCATACTCAATATATTCATTGATATATTTGTCCAAAGATGCAAGCTCTGTACACACGAGCTGATTTTCCATCGGAAAAAACTCGGATGGTTTTTCCGACGGAATTCCGCTCATGCTTGGCTTGCAAACACACGGGCACACAAAAGTTTGCTGAACTTTGGACCATCAAGAACGCGGTGACACTTACAACGAGCTGAGAAAATTAAGTTCAATGCTTCTGAGCATGCGTCAAATTGTTTCCAAGCATGCGTAGGAATTTTGCGCATCGGAATTTGTACAGACGATCGTAATTTCCGATCAGAAATTTTTCCGACCGAAAAATTGAGAACATGCTCTCAATCTTTTGCTGGCCAAAATTCCGCCAGGAAAAGTCCGATGCAGCATACACACGATCGCATTTTCCGACCAAAAGCTCTCATCGGACTTTTGCTGGTGGAATTTCCGATCATCTGTACGGAGCATTATGCCGCATACACACTATCGAAATTCTCGTCGGAAAAAACTGTGTCGGTTTTTCCGACGAATTCCGCTCAAGCTGTGTTGCACCAAATTCCGACCACCAAGAACGCGGTGACGTCCACCACGTACGACGAGACCATAAAAGGAAAGTTCATTACCATGTCCCGCACCCGTTGGGCTCCTTCTGCTGATCTCGTGTTTATCGCGTGTTAGTAGGAATTTCGCTATAGACGATTCGTGTTTGTTCAGACTTGTGCTTCAGATCGTTCCTGCTCTACAGTTTGTGCTTGTCGGTGCGTATTTGCTTATCAGTGCGTGTAGTCAGTTCGCATTTGTTTGTCTTTGCGGCCTATATATTTATATATTTATATATAGTACGCTTTGATCTCCAGTGCTTATTGTCCGCTCGTTGCTTGATTTGCATTTCGTTCTTTCAGGCCTTGCTGTTTATCAGTGCTTTCTTTAGTCCGTTCTGATCAGCCGACCGTTTAGAAGCGATGTTACGTGTACGTACTCGTCGTAGAGTTCGTGCTGTGCGGGGGCTTGGTGTTGGGGTTCTTACTTTGACACAAGCCCGGTCCATGAACAGGGCGAGGAGGAGTTTGTGGACCAAGAATTGGTTGCTCCAGCGTGACCAATTCTCGCACATGCCTCTGCTTCGTGAGATCCATGAGAATAATCCTGATGATTTCAGGAATTATCTTAGAATGATGGACCCCGTTTTTCACCGTCTGTTGGCTTTGCTGTCCCCTTATATTACCAGGCAGGATACCTGCATGCGGCAAGCCATCACTGCGGAGCAGAGGTTAGTTGCCACGTTGAGGTACTTGGCGACAGGGAGAAGCCTTCAGGACCTCAAGTTCTCGACAGGCATCTCCCCCAGGCTCTGGGGATCATCATTCCAGAGACCTGTTCTGCCATCATCCAGGTCCTGCAGAAGGACTATATGAGGGTAAGTTGTATTCTTTAACATCACATTCTATGTATTTACTGTTTGCTAATGTATTGTATTTCTTTCCTCGTTCCCTAATTACCAGGACTTCAATATGCTGTAATATGCTGTAATATGCTGTAATATTCTGTAATATGCTGTGCCCCTTTGTCCTCATGCATGTTGGATTTTTGTATGCTCCTTTTTTGTCCTTCATGCATATTTGCCTTCACTAACCCCCCCCAGCATGCTATCCGGGGCCCATATATACCTATAGTCTAGTCACTTAACAATGTATTTTGTCAGCTCCATTGTAACGCTTTACCCTAAACACCCCCTAAAATGTGTACAAATGTTATAGTTGTCCTTAAATTACTTCAGAGTGCCTGAGGCTTTGTTTTGTGGTGCCCCAAATCTTTTTTGAACCCCTTCTCCCCCAACTGCTCAGTCAGCTGATACCAATCCTCTATGTGCTGACTTTGCCAAACCCAATACACACTATACCTACCTCTATAGTGGTCATATTTATGGATGAATTTTTCAAAGCATGTAGTGCCAGGGCCTGCCTCAATACTTTCAAATGCTATTGTTTTAATTCTTCTCCTCCTATTATTATTGTGATAGGTAATAGCAGAATCCAAAAATGTGCTTCCATTTTCCTTTTTTTTTTTACCTGTCCAGTGGGCTGCCAATAGTGTAATAAAGGAGGGGCTGGCCAAACTATCACACATTACTTTGTTACTCCATTACGTAGTGGAGAGGGTGGTTACCTGTCCAAAACATACCCCCCCCCCCTAAAATATTTACAAGGGGCCATCAGAGGGGGGAGGAATCTGATAAGTGGACCTTATATTTTAGCCTTTAAATACTACAAGAAATGTTATACTGATGTTTGCCAAAATGTTTGTGTAGAATCTGCTTGTAATGTTTATTATCAAATGTACTAATTATATTTTTCTTGTTTGAATCCACAGTTTCCTTCCACGCCACAGGAATGGTAGTCTGTGGCCTCCCAGTTTGCCCAGCGGTGGGATTTCCCTAACTGCGGAGGGGCAATCGATGGGAAGCACGTCCACATCGTCCCACCACCCCATTCAGGGTCATACTATTTCAACTATAAGGGGTTCAATAGTATCGTGTTGATGGCGGTGGTGTCGGCGAACTATGAGTTCCTATATGTGGACGTGGGGCGGAATGGTCGGATGGAGGAGTCTTTTGCCGGACGGAGTTCTACCGACGTCTCGAGAGTGGTGGCTTGGGATTGCCACCCCCGGAGGAGAATGTCGAGGGACTCCCGTTTGTGTTCGTGGCAGACGAGGCGTTTGGTTTGGCAAACCATTTGATGCGACCGTTCCCCCAGAGGACCCTCACCCCGGAGAAGAGGGTATTTATTAACGGCTGGCCAGAGCCAGAAGAGTCGTGGAGAACGCGTTTGGTATTCTGGCCAGCCGGTTCCGCCTGTTCCAAACGGCCATAAATATGGCGGAATTTAAACTGAACACCATAGTGGTAGCATGTTGCATTTTGCACAATTTTTTCAAATGGACAAACCCAAATTATGTGGTAACACTTGGGCCTGACGCTGGGCTACAATCTCTGACGTCCCTGGAAGCGGCCTGTCCTGGCTTGCCCCCCCAAAGCGCCCGTGAAGTGCGGCAAAATTATTCAGACTATTTTTCGGGGAGGGGGGCCATTGCTTTGCCAGCAGTGATTCAATACATTTTACCTTTATTTATCTTTCAAAATCTTAGAATTTTCTGCTTGTGTTTTTTTTTTTTGTGTCTCCTATAGTGCACTTGTAGTGCCAAGTGGTTTGCACATTATTATCTAAACACCCATTGTCACTGTAAACACCAATTTAAACACAAAAAAATGGTACTGATCATTGAAAGAAGAAGGCACACATTGTTGAGCAAAAAGAATTTTTTTACTCCGTACACATTCACATGTTTTTTTTGTTTTTTTTACAAAAATAACAAGTTTTGCATTTTCCCCCCCAAAAATTGGGGTTACGTTACATAAACAGCCGTGTTTCCAAAAATAAAATACACAACTCTGGTGCTTAACAAAGTTCTACGTATAAAAACTTTTGAAGCCAAGATCACACATTACATTGTCCAAAATGTGTGGATAATGCCTTCATCAGATGGGGTGCAGTCACCCCTGTAAAAGCCTAATTTTGAAGATGCACACAAATTTTCTGGCAAACTGGGGATTTACATCCTGATACCATGCCTAATGTCAACATGTGCTATCTCCCATCATGGGGGATCAATGTCTGTGTTTTAGGGGTGCAACCCCTTCCTCTCACTGACTTGAGTTTTGAGGAAGGGGTTGCAGGCACAAAACGCGTACATTGATATCCCCTGATGGCAGATAGCACATGTTGACATACTGTGTGCATCTTCAAAATTAGGCTTTTGAAAATGTTGTAAACTTTTAAACAGCAAAAATAAAAGGTTGGACATTTTGGGAAAAATTTGATTCTTCCAAGGACATCAATCATGTTTTTAAGTTTTACTTCAATATCCCTAGTTTTTTTGCGAATCATTTCTAAATCCTGACTACAATACATGATGTCCTGGATTAGCCTTTGGGCACTGTCACTGGTGAAATGATGTGACTGTGACTGTTCTTCCACAACCTGTACTTCACCTAAAAATAAAAAAAACACACCATGTATTATATGCAATATAATGTCTGATTACCTGAATCTGGGGTGTCAGACACTCACCTGTTGTGGTCTCAATCTCAATCACTTCTCCTTCTTCCACATCCTCATACTCTGGAGGTGACCTCTGTTCCCTTTGTTCCGGAGATGGGCGGTCCCTGGGGACATGATATTTCCCGATTCTTTGCTCCCCTATGAGAATAAAACAAAAGGTATACTTAGCACACAGATATTTGAGCCAACAAATATGAATGATAAACATTGCTTGGAAGTGGGGGACAATTGTCTGTTTGGGCAGAATTCCAAGCTGAACACATGATTTATTCCCTTAATTCCTCAGGCTGGAATACTTACCTTTTTTGGATAAATTTCCCACCTGGAGACACCCCAAAGTATCCACTGGAGTACCTGTGTTTGACACCCTAAAATGTGCACCTGAGTCCAGATGTGTAAACAGCTGCAGAGTGTCCTCTACATACATTACACTGAATGAAGATTGATATTCCTTCTAGGGTCAAACACATCTAGACAACAATGTCCTAAAAACTCTTTTGGATAAATGTTAAAAATTGAAGCCACAAAAGTATTTAATCATTTTTCTGTGAAAACATCGTAATTTGGATAACGAACGAGGTTTACAACGAACGATTACTGCGTATGACCATGAAAGTAGCCATTTTGGACTGTACAAGACCTTATTAGGGGAAAACACATGGCGCAGCATGCAATATTAATAATAATAGGTACACACGACATAATATACTTACTTTTTCAAAGAACTTTCTTGATCTTCCTGTACTGATCGTGCTCTCTTAATTTGAGGTCCGACCATCGTTTCCTCAGTTGATCCTTCGTTCGTCGTACCCCAAAATTACTGTACAGACTCTTCACAACTTTATTCATGATCTTGGCCTTTCTCATATTTGGGTTGGGGTACGGACCATAATTCCCGTCATAGTCTTTGCTCCTCAAGATGTCCACCATCTCCAACATCTCCACAAAGGCCATATTTGAGGCCATAAATCTCCTCCTCGATTGTGACGTTTCAGGCTCCGGGCTATCCTCCTCCTCGTTACTGCTCTTATTATGCACCTGCTGTGTGTCCGCCATGTTCCACTCCCACCTCAACGAAAGAGACTGGGCGGCGAATATTCTAGAAAGAACGTCAGGGGCGGACGACGCGGGCGGAGATTCACGCATGCGCAGTGTATATAAAGCTTCAAACACGTGTGTGTCGTAACTACGTTCTGTGTGCACGGGAAGGAGGAACGGACACCACGAAGAATGTCGAACAACGACGAACGTTACAACAAAGGTCAGATTTGAAACTTTTTGGAGTCATGTGCGGCCTATACTGAATCTAGATTGATGCCTATATTGTGTTGACAGATTATCCTGAGATTTTTATTTTTGTATTTTGTTTGGTCTTGCAGAGAAAATGCTGCCATTTAAGGACCCCCAATTCCTTGGGGAATTCATAGATAAATACCATGAAATGAGAAATCTCTGGGAGGTGAAAAACCCCTTGTACCATAATAAACCAGCTAGGAGGGCAACGCTGGAGAAATTGCTTCAATTTGTGAAGACCCGGGTCCCCGATGCAGACATCAAATTTGTTGAGGCAAAAATTGGTAGCTTGAGAAGCACCTATAAGAAGGAGTACCAGAAGGTCCAGAAGTCCCTGAGGTCCGGAGTAGCAGCAGATAAGGTGTATGTACCTGTGGTACTACAGCAGGATGAGGTTCATAGATGACCAGATGGAGGGCAGGGAATCACTTTCTACTCTTCTGGCACCCCTTCCCTCCAGCCTTCCAACCATCCTTCCATCCAGCCTTCCCTCTACCCAAGCTGAGGCATCTGTGGACCAACCTGGGCCTGCCATACAGGAGGAGATTGAGGAGCCCAGATGGAGCCAGGTATAGGTTGTTTATACATAATTTATCTGTGCAAAAAAAAGATTGTTGGTAAGTAGATGTTATTATTGCTAATAAATGAATGAAGTAACAAAAAGTGTTTCACATATCAATAGACAGAAGTGGCCAAAAAAGATTAGGACAGGAAGGAAAAATGCTGGGCTCACAATGATAGTCTTTTCTATTTCTTTAACATTAAATTTGCAACAGTCATGAGCTGAAAATTGTGTGTGTTTGATGAACAAACAACTAAAACTATGTCCCTTTTTCATACACAGGATGACCTCAGCCAGGACGAGGCTCTGGCTAGTGGCACACAGGAGGAGGCAGGGGGAAGTGTCACCCAGGAGGTGGCAGGGCCCAGTAATACCCAATCGCAGATTCCTCCCCTCATCCTTCCCTACAAACGACAGAGGAAGGGCACAAAAGCAGAGGAGGCAGCACTGGCCCTGATCAGGGAGGCTAATGAGTCCCTCAGATCCCCCCTTGATGCTACAGAGGCCTATGGCATCTATATTGCCTCTAATTTGCAACAGATGGAGGAGGGCCACAATGCCACCTCCAGAGCCACAGCCTCCAGGGAAGGCTGCAGGGAAGGCTGCACGGAAGACCAGGAAGTGATCCCCTGCCTTCACGTCTCAAAGAACCCACAGCGTGTTGTAGGACCACAGACTGGGTACATATACCATCTGCTGCTGCTCCGGTTCTCTGGGACTCCTGGACCTCATTGTACTCCTTTTTCTAGGGACTTTTGAAGCTACCAATTTATTTGATGTCTGCCTTGGGGGCCAAAGGCTGCACAAATTGAAGCAATTTCTCCTGCGTTGCCTTTATCTTTATTTTGTAATTATGATGTGAAATAAATTTTTATTTTGTTTTCAGAAAATATTTGCCTATGTGTTTTTCTACAAATAGCAAATCAATTTATTTTGGGGGAGTAGGCAGGTACATTTCAAAAATACAATGTCAAAATTAACAAGGGACACCAACAACAAACAGGTTTACAAATAATACATAATAATGGTGTTGTGGAAACATAACATAAAAAAAAAGGAGAGCACGAGAAAATAATACAATAATACAAATATTCTTATTAAAGAAAAAAAAACACTTTAAAAAATGATATCTATTTCATGCAGATCTGGCTTAAATTCTAATATAAATATTATTCTGGAGAGACCTAGAAATAATAAAGAAATACGTTTGTAAAAACTCTGTGTGAATATGAGCAGCAAAACCACTTCATTCTTCTAGCATTATAAAGAAGAGAATGAGCGGCGCATTGAAGAATTTAAAAAAATCCAGTGTGAAGAATCTGCTAGCTCCATTACGAACGCTAGTTTTCCCAGACCGATCGGTTCCGTCTCGTAGTGGATTCTGAGCATGCGTGATTTTTGGCGTGTCGGAATTGCCTACATACGATCGGAAAATCCGATAGAAAGGTTTTTGAAAAATTGAGAACAGGTTCTCAATTCAAAGTCCGTCGGAAATTCCGACAGAAAAAGACCGTTGGCCATACACACGGTCGGAAAATCCGATGAAAAGCTCCCATCGGACTGTTTCCATCGGAAATTCCGATCGTGTGTACGCCGCAAAAGACTTAAATACTTCACAGGTGAGGCTGTGTGGATTTCTCTGTTTTCATGCAAATTGTTGACACAGTTTATTAGTTTTTTTTTTATGGCTAGCTGGTAAGCTGGGTAGCTTGTGTTATATTGTTCAGAGAAACACATTAACATTTCCAGAATTCTCCTCTTATCTTATGCTTTGGTTATCACCTATATTTAGCACTGAACACTTTCTATAATCTCCAGTACCTTGACCTCCCTCTCCCTCTGATCATTTTTTCCTCTTTTTTTTTCTCACCTGATAAACATTTTCCTGTTTTCTCATCTACTTGTTCTTTTCTTCTTCTTCACCTGCTAAATCTGTTTTCAATCTGCTCATGTTGCCCTTTTTTTTTACTTTGATGTGCTCATCTTGCATTTCCCTCCCTAATCTGCTCACCCCTACCCTCATCACCAACCAAAAGATTCTGGGTATCACAAAAAAAAAAAAAGAGATGGCTGCAGCACTGATCCCAGCTGCAGCTGTCCCCCACTGCATCTAAGACCAAGATCTGAGCGATCAAACACCACTGATCGCCCGTCTCTTGGTCCTGTCAGTCACTAGCTCTTTGCTCTGGGCTGTGGAGGTGGCTGGAGCGGCTGGCTCAGGCTCTCAGTGGCTCGCTGAAAGTCAGAGTCAGCTGTTGGTCCAAACTTCTGGGCAGACCTGTCATATGGTTGGGAGCTTTTCAGAGCCTGAACTGGTTCTGTAGTGTCAGCCAACAGCAGGCTTTAGTCTGCCGTTGGCTGAAAATGGGTCACAGGGGTAGGGTTGCCACCTCATCCCTTTAAATCTGAACACATATGAATTACACAGGTTCTGAGGCTAATTTAATGCAGATAAGGCACTAAGTGAGTTTAAGTACCACCTTAATCAGCCAGAGAACCTGTGTAATTAATATGTGTTTGGTTTTAAAGGGATGAGGTGGCAATCCTACACAGGGGTGCAGAACAAACTGCACTCCTGTGACCCACAGAGGAAGTATCCAAAAAAGCTTTGACCATTCTTCTCCTTTAATCTGCTTGTCCTGCCCTCTTCTCTCTTCTCTGATTATCTTGCCTTTCTCTCCCTGATCTGTTTATCTTGCCTTCCTCTCTGATCTGCTCATACTGCCCCTCTTTCTCTGATTTGCTCATCCTGTTCTTCTTATATCTAGTGTGCCACTCCTGCCCTTCTCTCTCTGAATTTCACACCCTGCCCTCCTTTCTCTGGTCTGCTCTCTTTATCTCTAATCTGCTTATCACATCCTTTTTTGCTTTAATCTGCACCATTTGTTCCTATTTATTCCAAAAGCCTATGTAGAGCTACCCCCCGTAGAAGCAGCTGAGTTTAGATAGGCAGGGGTCTCCAAACGTTCTAAGCAAAGGGCCAGTTTACTGTCCTTCAGACTTTAGGGGGCCGAACTGTGGCCAGTGGAAGTAGAAAATGCCCCACCATCAGTGAGAGTAAACAATTCCTCAAACTTGGTGGTCAGTATGTGGTTAGAGAACGAGGGATAACTGCCACTCCAGGTAAGTGACAGACAAGATCCAACTGGCTCCCCTTAACAGGTTCCCACCCAGTTTGCCAACCATGATAACTAGAAACAAAGATGTGGCCGCACACCACAGAGAGATGCCAAGCAGAACTTTATTACATCATGACAAACAATAAAACAGCACCATGAACATACACCATTGACAGGTTTCACACAATAGCGTGCTTATTCATACCCATGTGGTACGGCCACTTCTTTGTGGGTGGGTGGCAGCTTGCCAGAGATTAGGCTCTACAAGTCTCAATAAATCACACTGGGGAGGAAGGGGTACATAATTACATGACCTGTGCTGCAAAATGGCAGTTATGGCTCCCTAGGCCACAGCCTTTGTAGCCTAGTGCAAAATCTAGTCCTGGAAAGGACTGCCTGTTATATTCCAAGGTCCTGTTGATGGCACAGTGCTATGATGCTTAATTGTAACATTTTGCTGACTGTTCGGCTCCTTGCAAGTTCTACAGAGGTGTATGTCCAGCCAAACCTATTTTGTTTTGGGTAGACTAGGGAAAGGTTAGGACTCCTGTCAGGTTTTTACTGCTATCCAGGAATCTGATGCGATTTACCCTAACTTCCTGTCCTACTGACAAAGTTTAACCAGAAAGGAAGTGAGGGTAACTCTCCATCACAGATAAACATAAAAAAGGCATATCTAGGGGAAGAATAGAACCCCTCTTAGATTTTTCTTTTTGTCTGTCTTTGTTGCAGATTTTCACTTCCTCTCTGGTAAAATCACTGTCTGCAGGACAGGATGTTTGGGGAAATACCTCTAATGCCCCGTACACATGATCGGACATTGATCGGACATTCCGACAACAAAATCCATGGATTGTTTCCGATGGATGTTGGCTCAAACTTGTCTTGCATACACACGCTCACACAAAGTTGGTCGGAAATTGCGAACGTCAAGAACGCGGTGACGTACAACATGTACGACAAACCAAGAAAAATTAAGTTCAATAGCCAGTGCGGCTCTTCTGCTTGATTCCAGATCTCAAATTTTGTGTGATGGAAATTCCGATGGAAAATGTCCGATGGAGCCTACACACGGTCGGAATTTCCGTCAAAAAGCTCCCATCGAACATTTTCCGTCGGAAAATCCGACCGTGTGTACGGGGCATAACAGTGCTCTGGATAGCAGTAAGGTCTCGTTCTCATGGGGCATTTCAATCCATGCCCCATGCAGGGCTGTGTTTACCAGTAAGGCATGCAGTGATGTTGCGCACATTCCCATGCCAGCAGTCCCATTTCTGTATATTGGGACACAGCAGCTGCACAGATACAGCTGCTGCTCCCAATATGACATTGGTACGGGTACAGACGGCCCTCACACAGGCACAGGTGCAACCCCTCAACCCCGTGAAGAAGGCCTAGAACCCAGGATGAATTGTTCTCCTTCCTCACTGTATCTTAAGCTAGAAAAAAGTTTGGGGCTTGACATACACTTTTAGAGCCAGACCCTTATATTTATAGATGGTGCTTCTTATTCAGATAATCTTCATTTAAAGGTTAGGGAAGAATCATTATACATCTGATAGCAAGCAAATGTATGAAAAGCATGAAAATGTATAAAAAGTATGACATTTCTATTTTTCTATTTCTATTTATTTATTTATTTTCTGCATGTATAATCTACTAACAGGGCGTTCAAACTTGCTGTTCCGGACCCTTGCCTGGTGTTCTAAAGCCAAGCATAGTAAAGACATTATGAAGACAGATGTATTTTCTTGTAATTCATAAGTTATGTAGTATAGTGTAGGGCTTTTGATTCTCTGAAATTGCAGTGGGATTTAAATTAAAATAGCCCTTCCTTGAGTTCTTCTTTAACCACCTGATTACTTTGCACTTAAACCCCCCTCGTGACCAGACAAATTTTCAGCTTTCAGCGCTGTCGCACTTTGAATGACAATTGCGCGGTCATACAACACTGTACCCAAATGAAATTTTTACAATTTTTTTCCCACAAATAGAGCTTTCTTTTGGTGGTATTTAATCACAGCTGGGGTTTTTATTTTTTGCTAAACAAATAAAAAAAGATGGAAAATTAAAAAAAATAATAAAATCATGTTTAATAGTTTGTTATAAAATTTAGGAAACAGGTAATTTTTCTGCTTCATTGATATGCGCTGACTAGGCGGCACTGGTGGGCACTGATAGGCGGCACTGGTGGGCACTGATAGGCGGCACTGGTGGGCACTGATAGGCGGCACTGGTGGGCACTGATAGGCGGCACTGGTGGGGACAGATAAGTCGGTACTGATGGGCACAGCAAAGATGGCACTGATGGGCACGGATGGGTGGCACGGATGGGTGGCACGGATGGGCACTGATGGATGGCACTGATAGATGGCACTGATGGGCACTGATAGATGGCACTGATATGTGGCACTGATAGATGGCACTAATGGGCACTGATAGGTGGCACTGATGGGCACTGATAGGTGGCACTGGGCACTGGTAGGGGACACTGATGAGCACTGGTAGGGGGCACTGGTAGGGGACACTGATGAGCACTGGTAGGTGACACTGATGTGCAGCACTGGCACTGTGGGCACTGACATATGGCACTGTGGGCACTGACAGATGGCACTGGGGGCACTGACAGATGGCACTGGGGGCACTGACAGATGGCACTGGGGGCACTTTAATTAGAAAATGTGGGCACCCTGGGCATATTGCAGTGAGAAGGACTGATGTCCCTCTCACTGCCGCCGGTGATCGGCGTTTTTTTTTTTCTCCTCGCGCTGTCAGCGCGAGCAGGAAGAAAAGCCGATTACCGGCTCGGTTAATATCACATGATCAGCTGTCATTGGCTGACAGCTGATCACGTGGTAAGGGGTCGGGTTCGACCCCTTACTCGGATCTGTGATCACAGCAACGAGGCAGCTCGTTGCCGGGACGACGTCAATAGACGTCGTCCCGGCACATTAGATCCGCGCTGTAGCCGTCATTTGGCTATAGCGCGGGTCTATAGTGGTTAATATGCAAACATTAGATCATAACTAAAATAATAAATATCCCTTATTGTTGCTATAGCAAACTTCTGAATTGAGTTTATACAGAACTCTGCAGATTTTTGCAGCTTATCCAGTAAATCACATGCCAAATGGCACTGTCCGAATCGGTGCAACGCTGGCTTTGCGGCACCGCACCGATTCCCAAAAGTAGTTTCTGTACTACTCTTGGCGACTTCTGGGTGCGATTTGTATAGACATCTGTGCAACAACCCACACAGATGTCTCTGAAATCGCCCCCCGAAGTCGAGACTGACATGCACTTTTTATGTCATCATTGTGTTTTGCATCTTTGCAGTTCATTAAATAAGCCTATACTGTATATGCTTATCACACTAAACAGTATACATTAGAATGAAGTGTGACAAACAAGGCAGGGTGTCTCATTGTTTAGATAATTATTCCCCATAGTAGTAATCATTTCCTCTGAGATTAGAAAGACAAATGACTATAAATGATTCTACGATCTCATTACTTTGTTTACATGTTTTACACTGATTATGTCAAGTGATTATCTTGTACTCTTTTCAGATAGTGACTCTCGCTTCTAATGCAGGTACTCTAATGTCATGTACACATGATCGGAATTCTCGCCGGAAAAAGCTGGGTTTTTTTGGGGGTTTTCCCGACGGAATTCCGACGGAATTCCACTCAAACTGTCTTGCCTACACACGGTCACACCAAATTCCAACCGTCAAGAACGCGGTGACGTACAACACTACAACGAGCCGAGTTCAATGCTTCCGAGCATGCGTTGAATTGTTTACGAGCATGCGCAGGAATTTTGTGCGTCAGAATTGCTACAGACGATCAGAATTTCCGATAGAAACCTTTTCCGTTGGAAAAATTGAGAACATGCTCTCAATTTTTTGCTGTCGGAAATCCGGCCAGCAAAATTCCGATGGAGCCTACACACGGTCGCATTTTCCGATGAAGAGCTCTCATCTGTCTTTTTCTTGCCGGAATTCCGATCGTGTGTAAGCGGCATTAGATTATTAAAATTGATCAGCCTGCTACACAATGAAACATTAGAGTGACTGAGGAAAATTACAGTTTGAAACTACAATCATGATTATTTAATAAGGTAGAGCAAAGAGCAGTCACTATGTTAAAAGTCAGTAACCTATCAGAAATCATATGTTAACTGCAGTTAAATTAGATCTAATGAGTTGCTATGTGCTAAGCGACCCTTGTATGTCTCCAAAGTACTTTGCATGACCTTAAAGCGGTTCTACACCCATTTCATTTAGTAAATCTCTTTGCCTTCCAAATCAGGCAAAGAGTACTAAATGAAATGTTTTTTTTTTTTTTTTTTTTTTACTTACCTTGTAATTGAAGACTTCCGGTCTTCTCCCTCTGCGGCGGCGGGCGGGGTCTTGCGTCGATCGTCGTCACGCCGCACTGTCTCCTGGGATCTGGTGTCATTGATCCCAGGAGCCAGTGCGGGCATCTTCCGAAATCTCGCGAGATTTCGGCCACATCTTCCGAAATCTCCCGAGATTTCGGCCGCATCTGCCGAAATCTCGTGAGATCTCGGCAGATGAG
Source organism: Lithobates sylvaticus (assembly GCA_028564925.1). NCBI lineage: Eukaryota > Metazoa > Chordata > Amphibia > Anura > Ranidae > Lithobates > Lithobates sylvaticus. The sequence goes on along the minus strand of CM053028.1, from coordinate 317,015,876 downwards.
CCGTTACTGCGCACGCGCGAGTAACGGCAGTGCATGGTGGGCCATCTAAAGTCCCTGTGGGTGTTTCACATGCCCACAGGCAAGATGGCCCCCAGCACTAAAGAAGAAGACGAGGAACTTCATCGGACGAAAACCGGCGGCGATCGAGATGGAAGATGGAACAGGTGAGTCCCCTAATAAAGGTAAGCACACTTTATATTACATCCTTAAAAAAAAAAATTTTTTTCAGAGTGCAGAACCGCTTTAATGAGTAATCCCAACATAGTACATCTGTGTTTTACAATTACCCATAGTGTATGAAAGACCGCTGACAGGAGCTCCCAATAGCAGAGTACAATAGCAGAGTACAGCAAATGACTGTCAAAATGACAGCAGACAACTTCTGATTACACAAGGAGAGCTGTTCACTCTTTTGTAACCTGCAAGGCTGAGCTGTCGATGTAATGGCCCCTAGCCTCATACCGATCTTCATCAATTTATAAATGGAGGCTGCAGATGTAGCCTGCATTCATAAATCAGTGCTTTATATGAATTTTAACAGAAAAAAAAAGTTTCTTTTAAAATAAAAGTTAGATGGACTTGAGTACTTTGGTAGTTTTAGTTGTTTAGTTAAAGCAGTATTAAACCCAGAAACAATTACTTAAAAGAGAAGTATGGATTTAGGAGTTATTGCAGTTTTATACTTACCTAGGTGGATGCTGCATCTGTCCCCCGGCGTCTCTGCACTGAGAACCGAGCGATCGAACATCCCTGATGGCTCAATTCTCTCGGCTCCCTGAGCAGAGAGCTGCTGCCTGTCAATCAGCAGCTGTCCTGCTCTGCTCCTCCACGCTCACTGGAGCGCTGAGCTGTGGAGGGGCGGGGACCGGCCGTCTCAGCCTCTCTGCGGCCCGCTGAGACGGCTATCAGTCTAGGCACCTGGCGGATCCAGGCTCCCAGAGTTCGGATGATGCGGTGCCTGGACTGATATTGGTGACTTCAGCAGAGAGCAGACTTCAGACCGCTCTCTGCTGAAAATTAGTCACAGGAGTGCAAAACGAATTGCACTCCTGTGACCCATAGGACAAGCCCAGCCAAACGAGCTCAGGCTGGACTTCTTCTTTAATCTCTTGGCGTCCGCACTATAGCCGAATGACGGCCACAGCGTATAACGTCCTCCCCTTTGCACGCGCCCCCTGCAGGTCATCACAGATACGATCCCGGCCCCTTACCACGTAATCAGCTGTCAGCCAATGACAGCTGATCACATGATGTAAACAAAAGCTTGGTAATTGTTTTTTCTTTATCCTCACGCTGGCAGCGTGAGGAGAAAAAAAAGCCGATCACCGGCTTATGTGCAAGGGACATCGGTCCCAATTCTGCCTCATCCGTGCTACCAGTACCCCCTGCCAGTGCCACCTGCCATTGCCACCTGCCAGTGCCCACCAGTGTCACCTATCAATGCCCATGAGTGCCACCTATCAATGCCCACAAGTGCCACCTATCAATGCCCACCAGTGGTGCCAATTAGTGCCACCTAGCAGTGCTGCCTATCAGTGTAACCAACCAGTGCCAATCAGTGGCCATTATTGCCACCCATCACTGCCACCCATCAGTGCCCATCATTGCCACCTATCGGTGCCCATCAGTGCCGCCTCATCAGCGTACATCAATGAAGGAGAAAAATTACCTGTTTGCTAAATTTTATAACAAAATATAAAAAAATATTTAAAAAAATTTGGTCTTTTAAACATTTTTTAACAAACAATAAAAACCGCAAAAGAAAGCTCTATTTGTGGGGAAAAAATGATAAAAATGTCATTTGGGTACAGTGTTGTATGACCACGCAATTGGTCTGGTCAGTGTAACCAACCAGTGCCGATCAGTTCCCATTATTGCCACCCATCAGTGCCCATCACTGCCACCTATCGGTGCCCATCAGTGCCGCCTCATCAGCATACATCAATGAAGGAGAAAAATTACCTGTTTGCAAAATTTAATAACAAATTATAAAAAAATATTTAAAATTTTTAAAAAAATTTGGTCTTTTTTTTTTTTTTTACACAAATTAAAAACGCAAAAGAGAGCTCTATTTGTGGGGAAAAAAATGATAACAATTTCATTTTGGTACAGTGTTGTATGACCGCGCAATTGTCATTCAAAGTGCATCAGCGCTGAAAGCTGAAAATTGGTCTGGACAGGAGGGAGGTTTAAGTGCCCAGTAAGCAAGTGGTTAATATATTGCAGCTTACCAATCCTTAAATGTGGTGGCTACAATCAATTTCTTTTTTCTTTTAGGTATTTTTCCTTTATTTTCCCCTGGTGATCCAGCCAGTTACACACTTCCTGTCTTAGGCTACACAAGGGAATTGTTATGCTGGCCACACACGGCTAAAAGGCCACTGGTTCAGCAGTTTCCATCAGTGCCTGCCCGTCCCTGCTAGACAGAAGTCATTCAAATGAACCAGCACTATGGAATCCATCCATATACTTTATTTGAATAAAACCAAGTACAAGGTAACTGCTGACATATTTTGGCGAATAGCCTTGTTCAAAGCATGGTAACCTTAAAGCGGGATGATACCTGAAAAACAAATTAAAAGCCAGCAGCTACAAATACTGCAGCTGCTGACTTTTAATAAATGGACACTTACCTGTCACAGGTTCCAGCGTGTGGGCAGCAGAGGCCGATCAATCGATCGGCTCTCTGCTGCTGCCGGCGCCATTCTCAGTGAGGGAATCAGGAAGTGGCTTCACTTCCTGGTTCCCTACTGCACATGCGCGAGTCGCGCAGCGCAATGAGAATCGTCAGCGCTGTCTGCCGGGACACGTGTGTGTCCCGGCAGACAGCGCGCCAGGACAGGAAGTGGCGTAAACTCCCGTGGGAGTTTATGCCCGGAAGTGGGTGCAGATACCTGTCTTAGACAGGTACCTGCACCCCCCTCCCCCCTGAAAGGTGCCAAATGTGACACCGGAGGGGGGGAGGGTTCCGAAAAGCGGAAGTTTCACTTTAGGCCCACGTGTGTGTCCCGGCAGACAGCGCGCCAGGACAGGAAGTGGCGTAAACTCCCGTGGGAGTTTATGCCCGGAAGTGGGTGCAGATACCTGTCTTAGACAGGTACCTGCACCCCCCTCCCCCCTGAAAAGTGCCAAATGTGACACCGGAGGGGGGGAGGGTTCCGAAAAGCGGAAGTTCCACTTTAGGCCCACGTGTGTGTCCCGGCAGACAGCGCGCCAGGACAGGAAGTGGCGTAAACTCCCGTGGGAGTTTATGCCCGGAAGTGGGTGCAGATACCTGTCTTAGACTGGTACCTGCACCCCCCTCCCCCCTGAAAGGTGCCAAATGTGACACCGGAGGGGGGGAGGGTTCCGAAAAGCGGAAGTTTCACTTTAGGGTGGAATCCCGAATACAGATATATGTGAAAAACAAAGTGACTGGAACGACTCCCATTCATTAATTAATGTAATTTGTAGTAAATGAGAATCACCTGCTGCCAAAAAGATTCTCTGGGGATGGATTTATGTCACACAAACATATAAAAACATATACGATACACAAACACTAATATAAAAAATAAAATTTCAATTAAAACCATTCAATAGGCATGGACCTAGACCAGGATTTCAATACAAGGAAAAATGTAATTGCCAAAATGATTAGAGCGATAGGAATGAATAAAGGAACTTCAGTAAAAACAGATCCTCATCATACCTGTAATTCATTCCAGCCAGGATTCTAGTTTTTAAATAAAAAATCCACCAAACTTTCCTCTCTAGAAGCCCCCACCCTCGTAGGTGGATTCCTCACTTTCTCCAGGCCATAGAAAGTGCTCCATGAAATTGTTCCCCTACTTGTGTCCTAAGAGGCCTTAGAGTGTAACCCACATGTTGTAGATTGCACCAAGTGCATTCCACAGCATACACCACATTGGAAGAACCACAGTTAATGTACCGTAATCTCACAGAAAAAAATTCCTTCCTTGTTGAACAGGACTGCACTGTTTTGGATTTTTTAGTATGTCTTTTACAAAAATTACATGTATTTACACCACGGACATAAAAGCCCTTGGTGTTTAACCATGTCCTCCCAGGTTTTCTGCCCAACGCCTGGAGAATCTACATCCATTCCTGACGGATGGAGAGAGAGCCCCATCTGTGGACCAAATAGGTAAATGTTTTGAAATGATATCTTAAATTTAATGAAATTCCCCTGAATAGGTGGGTACAAAGGTGAGAGTATCACCAGCATTGAATTTACATTTCTTACGTGATTCATATTTTAAGAATGTAGATCTACCTCTGTCTGCTGCTGTGGCAATTGCTCTACCAACATCTTTAGAATTGTATTTACGTGTTATCAATCTTGAGGCTACAATGTCACATTCCTGAGCAAAGCTTTTATCAGTAAAGCAATTTATTTTAACTCTAATGCATTCCCCAAGTGGAACCAATCAGATTGTATGAGCTATATGACAGCAAGTCGCTAGTAACACCGAATTGCCATCACATTGCTTCCGATAAGTAAGGGTAGATACGATCCCACTTGTGGAATTGCCCCTAAAATTGATGTCCAAAAAGTTAATCTCTTGCTTAAAATCACAGCTAAATTCTAAATTCAAACCATTTTTATTGAGATATATATATATTAAAGAGAAAAATGTCTTCCGGTGTGCCTTCTTATATAAACAGAAGGTCGTCTATGAGGCGAACCATACCATAAATGCATCTAATAAAAGGATTAGTGGGAGAGAAAAAAACAGTTCCTTCCACCACCCCATGTATCCCTTTAACTGACAATTGCGTGGTCGTGCAATGCTGTACTCAAACAAAATTGATGTCTTTTTTTTTCCCCCACAAATAGAGCTTTCTTTTGGTGGTATTTGTTCACCTCTGCATTTTTTATTTTGTGCACTATAAACAAAAAAAACTGACAATTAAAAAAAACAAAAAACAATATTTTTTACTTTCTGCTATAATACATATTCAAAAAAAATATATAAAAAAACTAATTTATTCATCAGTTTAGGCCAATATGTATTCTTCTACATATTTTTGGTAAAAAAAATTGCAATAAGTGTATATTGATTGGTTTGCACAAAAGTTATAGCGTCTACACACTATGGGATAGATTTATGGATTTTTAGTTATTTTTTATTGTTTTTATTGGTATTGGCGGCGATCTGTGATCACTAGGAACAGCAGATCTCAGTGTTGTCTTCTGTCAAAACGTGGATCCGCCTTGTTTAGGCAGATCCCCATTCTACCTCTCTGTACCACAATCGTGGGTGGCCGGTGGACATCGAGTCCGCCGGACCCGCTGGCACGCTCCCGCGGTGCACTGCAGGTGAGATATGAAAGTGAAGGTATCCGCGCTTAGGAATTTGGAACTGCTGCCCCCCTAGGGAACTACACCTAAATGTAGCAGGGATAAATTAGAATAAACAAAAGGGGTGTTGGCGCTGTTCAAACAAAGGATGTATAAATATATATATAGGTGGTATTGCCTAAAAACATCAGTAAATATAAAATCGTGAATAAAAGTTCAGTGGAGTGAAATACGTAAGAGAAAGTGCTATAAAATAGGATAAAAAGCACACTGATTTGGGAGTGTCTAAAACAAACCAAATTATACAGTGAACCTGAGTAATGACAAGTGCTTATAAAATATTATCTGTTAGAAAAGATAATATTTAAAAAAAGGTGCATGTGCATACATATACAGATATTTATAACAATGGTATTATTGAGAGGCTCAAAGTAAGATTGTAGATATTCTATATAGATTAACAGGTCTTGGAGCAACTAAGTGTGCTGCCGCTATATGAATGTGGACAGCGAAAAAGTCCAATATATAAGAGTGTGGAAATAGAAGTCCAATAAAATTCCAGTGATGCTAAGGGCTGTTATGAGAAGTGGATAAAAATCAGTAATTAATATTGGTCATATATACACCACTTAACAACAACCAGGCAGTAAGAAGTCCACCATATAATGCATATGGGACAGTGTGGAAAAAACAGTCAGTGATTAGATGCAGTATGTGTAATTCCAGTCTGGTGAAGTATATGATTGATCTTGATGGAAAATCCTGTTTCAGCAGCTGTGGGGGTCCCGTACTCCCCTCCTTCCGATCGTGCCCCTAATGTGTTTGCACTCACCGGAGTGCCCAACCCCTGCAGGGGTAATGGGCATAGAAGTGATGGTCTGGTTGTCCTCGTCTGGTTGTCCTCCTTCTGTGGGGGGTTACTGCCAGCTGGACCCTCGTTCCTCCGTGTTGTGCTCATTTAGTGCAGATGGGAAAAAATATGGGGAAGGGATGTACTCATAGCGTGACTCCGTTTTAGGTAAAAGATGCCAATTTATTTTAAATTAAATAAATATATTAAAAAAGCGGAAGGTTAGCCACCAAGTGGTATAACCTAAAATTCAAAGGGCTAGCAAGCCCATGCACTGGTATAACCGGCGTGTAAAAGCCGCTCTTCCGGGGATACGGCGTGCGTTCCACGGCCGTGGTAATCCAAAAGCGGAAACGGTAGTAAGCCGGAAGTGACGTATTGCGTACCGAGTTAGACCCGCCTTACGCGTTTCGTCATAGGACGTCGTCTGAGGCTCGGCCATTGTTAGGTACCTGAGTGGTGAGCCTGACTTCGCTGGGAGAGGGCCTCTCTTACGGCTCTGGTTCAGGGCCCACTGGAGTGGAGACAGTGGTCCCGTGAGCACAGCGGGGTAGGAGTGCCTGGAATGGATGCTGTGGGAGACGTAGCTGATCAGTAGCGATCTCCTGGATGTTGAAGCAGCAGAGACTGGCAGGTAGCGGAGCAGGGTCCGGATGTAGGGTGACCCCGAGATGGCGTCAGCAACTCTGGAAGTATGCAGCATGCGGGGAGCAGGCAGAGGGGTCGTCAGGCAGGCCGGGTCTGGATACACTTGGCAGGCAGGTAAGTGGGCACAGGCAATGGAGAGGTCAGACAGGCAGGAGATCAGCGTTCAGGTATCAGTCCAAAGCAGAGTCAACAGGCCGGAATCAGGAGTGGAGAAGGCAGCAGAGTCAAGTGGAAGCCGGATCAGGTAAACAGGAGTACACAACAGAGGCAGGTTAAACAAGGGGCAAACTGCAGACGAACAGCACTTGACATGTGCAGCTGTCATTCTTTTAAAGGCCAACTGGCGCCAAACAGCGCTAACGCGTCACGTGTGCGCCCGCGACGCACGTGCCCGCGCTCGCTGCGCACGCGCGCGCGCCTGAGGAGTACGACGGCGCGTACCCTCGTTTCGACGCCCGGACGAATCAGCGGCGCGTGTGCGCATGCGCGCGCGCCGATTCGACCGTACGTCGCAAGTGGAGCCCTGACATTGCCCCCCCACAAGGGGCAACCTCCGGGTGCCCAGTTGGTCATCCTTCTCAGGGTGTGAAATGAAAAAAGCACGAATTAGTCTTCCAGCATGTATATTGTCCTCAGGTTCCCAAGAATTGCTTTCTGGGCCGAAGCCCTTCCATTTGATTAGAAACTGTCTTTGCCCTTGTCGCCTTCTACAGTCTAGAACAACTTCTACCTCGTACTCCTTGTTTCCATCCACTAGGACAGGTTCAGGAGGCCCGGACTCCCTATTGGGGAAGGGATCGGGTACCGAGGGTTTCAATAGAGAGACATGAAACACAGGATGTATCTTCATGGTGTCTGGCAGGGACAGTTCATAGGACACCTCATTAATCCTCCTCTTTACAGGAAAAGGGCCCAGGAACTTGGGTGCCAACTTCTTAGAGGGACAGGTTAACTTTAAATTAGAAGAGGAAAGCCATACCTGATCCCCGATTTGCAGATTCAACTCTCCCCTCCTCTTTTGGTCAAAGGCTTTCTTACTGTCCGCCTGGGCCTTGGTTATGGCTTCCTGGAGGATTTGGTTGTTGCGGCTTAGGAAGGTCACTGCGTCCTGGACCGCTGGAACTGAGGACTCTGTAAGAAAATCTGGTAGAAATGTTAAATGGAACCCATAATTGGCGAAAAACGGGGACTGTCCCGTGGTCGAGTGGCTGGCGTTGTTGTACGCGAATTCTGCTAAGGGCAGCAGAGAAACCCAATCATCTTGCACAAATGAAGTGAAACACCTAATATATTGTTCGAGGGTCTGGTTTGTGCGCTCAGTCTGCCCATTAGTTTGAGGGTGGTAAGCTGAGGATAGGGCCAGCTCAATCTTTAGACTATCACACAGTGCCCTCCAGAACCGCGAGGTGAACTGGACTCCCCTGTCCGAGACTATATTCTTGGGTACCCCGTGTAACCTAACGATCTCTCGGATAAAAACACGGGCCGTCTCTGCTGCAGATGGGGTTCCCCTTAGGGGTAGGAAGTGGGCCATCTTTGAGAGTCGGTCAACGACTACAAAGATGGCCGTGTGATCTTCAGAGGGGGGCAGCTCGACTATAAAGTCCATCGTTATCATACGCCAGGGTCGATCAGGTGCAGGTAGAGGCTTGAGTAGGCCCCAGGCCCGGCCCCTAGTAGTCTTGCTTCGGGAGCACACTGGGCATGAACTGACATACTTGGAGCAGAATTCCTTCAGACCAGGCCACCAGAAGGTGCGCTGCACCAAGTCAAGAGTCTTTCGGGCCCCAAAGTGTCCTGCTAGTGGGTGATCGTGGAGGAGGGCCAATACTTTAACCCGGATGGGTTCGGGAACAAACACCTGGCTGTCCTTCCAGAGAAGCCCCTCTCTACGATTTAGTGAAAGTCCTGGGGGAAGGAGCGGGTTCAGGGAGGCCTCCCTGATCTGGGACAGTAAATCCGGCTGTAGTAGAAGGAAGTTGCTTGCAGGGAGGATGGTATCAGGAGGTGTGGAGTCTTTAGGGCAGTCGAACATGCGTGAAAGCGCATCTGGCTTTACATTTTTAGATCCAGGCCGGTAGGTAATGTGGAAGCTGAAACGTGAAAAGAAGAGGGCCCAGCGGGCTTGTCGTGGTTTTAGACGTTTTGCCGTCCTTAAGTACTCAAGATTCTTGTGGTCCGTGTAAATTAGTACAGGGTGGACTGCTCCCTCCAGCAAGTACCTCCATTCCTCCAGCGCTGATTTTATGGCTAGCAGTTCTCGGTCACCTACATCGTAGTTCCTTTCTGCGGGTGAAAGTTTCCGGGAAAAGAAGCCCACAGGGTGCATTAGGTCCTTATTGCCCTGGCGTTGGGAGACCACGGCCCCCACTGCTACCTCAGAGGCATCCACTTCCAGGATGTATGGGAGAGATGGGTCAGGGTGACTGAGGATGGGAGCGGATGTGAATCGCTCCTTGAGTTTCACAAACGCCTCCTGGGCCTCTGGACCCCAATGAAACCGTACATTCTGCCTTGTTAGCTGTGTGATTGGTGAGATGATGGCCGAGAACCCCTTGATGAACTTTCTGTAAAAATTAGCAAATCCGACAAAACGCTGCACACCCTTCTTGTCAGAGGGTGGCGGCCAGTCCAGCACAGCCGTTACCTTCTGCGGGTCCATCTCGATGCCTGCTGGGGAGATCTGAAGACCCAAGAATTGGATGCTCTGCTGCTCGAAGGTGCACTTCTCTGCTTTCGCGTACAATCCGTGCTGACGAAGACGGAGTAAGACTCGGCCCACATGCCCCCGATGCTGCTCAAGCGTTCTGGAGAAGATTAGGATGTCATCCAAGTATACAATGACAAAAATGTCCAGGAAGTCCCTGAAGACCTCATTTATGAGGTGCTGGAAAGTAGCCGGGGCATTACAAAGGCCGAAGGGCATAACTAAGTATTCGTAATGCCCAAAACGGGTACGAAATGCAGTCTTCCATTCATCACCTGATCGGATGCGAACCAGGTTATAGGCCCCTCTTAAGTCCAGTTTGGAGAATATGGTGGCCGCTCTTAGTTTTTGAAACAGTTCCGGTATTAAGGGTAAGGGATAGCGATTTTTAATTGTAACTTTATTTAGCTCCCGGTAGTCCACACAGGGTCGGAGTGACTGGTCTTTCTTGGTTACAAAGAATATGCCGGCCCCTGCGGGTGAGGTGGAGTGACGTATAAACCCCTTCTTTAGGTTCTCCGAAATGTAGGCCTTCAGGGCCTCTTGTTCCTTCTCGGAAAGGGGGAAGATACGCCCGAACGGAATCTCGGCCCCCGGCAAAAGTTCTATGGGACAATCATAGGTGCGGTGTGGGGGTAGGGTGTCCGCTCCCCGTTTACTAAAGACGTCTAAGAATTCATGGTATGGTTCCGGTACCGCTTGGATCAGGTCAGTATCAGAGTCCAGACAAAGAAGCGTAGCGGGTTGTACCGGAGCTTCATGTAAGCAATGTTCCAGGCAGTAGGGGGACTGGAACTTGACCTCCCCTGTGGACCAGCAGATGGTCGGATCGTGTGCCTGCAACCAGGGGATGCCCAGGATCACTGGGAACAGGGGGGACGAGATTACGTCCAAGGTTAACAGTTCCTGGTGGTGGAGAGAAGAGATAGTGAACAGAGGTTGGGTCTCCTGGACAACTTGGCCCGATTTAATGCGGGAACCGTCAGCCAGGAAGACGGATAGTCCGCGGGCCTTCCTCTGAAGAGGAATGTCGTGCCGGCTGGCAAAGGTGGTATCGATGAAACAGCTGCAGGCTCCTGAATCAAGGATGGCGTTGGTGCGAAACGTCCTTCCCAGGAACTGAAAAGACAGGGGTAGAGAGATGTGGGTGGCATGGACTGGTAAGTGAGCAGAGTTGATTGACACAGACGAAAGGCACTTACGCAGCTTGCTCGGGCAACTGTTCACAAAGTGTCCGGGCCCACCACAGTACAGGCACAAATTTAGTTGACGGCGTCGGGCACGTTCCTCCAGAGACAGAGTGGGTCGCATGAGACCAAGCTGCATCGGCTCGCCGGCATCGGGAAGAGGATGGGCAGGGGCCATTGGCTGAGCGGGCATGTAACGGCCAGCCGGTAATGGAGCCCTTGCGGTCATCCAAGCCGGACGGTGGACCTGAGCGGATCTCTCGACTCTGCGTTCCCGGAGCCGACGGTCAATTTGTATGCTCAAAGTTATCAGGCCCTCCAAAGTGTCTGGGGTGCCCACTCGGGCAAGTTCATCCTTTAGGCCTTCGGAGAGGCCCATGCGGAACTGATGCCTTAAAGCCGAGTCATTCCACTGGGTGTCTGCGCTCCATCGTCTAAAGTCTGTCACATAGTCCTCGGCCGTTCTGCGGCCTTGCTGGAGCGCAGATAGAGCAGACTCGGCTGTGGTGGTTAGCTGGGGGTCCTCGTAGAGTTGCGCCATGGCTTCCAGGAAAGACGAGAGGGACTGCGTCAGCATGCTATTTCCCTCCAGCAGGCGATGAGCCCAAATCTGAGGTTCGCCCTGCAGCAGGGAGATTACGAACCCCACTTTGGTGGCCTCTAGGGAGAAGGTTCTGGGTTGAAGAGCAAAGTATAACTGGCAGGCGTTGCGGAAGACACGGAATTTGGAACGATCTCCGGAGAAGCGATCAGGAACAGGTACTCTGGGTTCAGGAGGCAGCATCACCACCGCAGGAGGAGTAGCAGGTGTTGCAGAAGGTTGCGGAGATGTAGGAGCCGCAACATTGGGGTCAGCAAGTTGCTGCACTCGACCTTCCAGTCTGGTATACCCTTCTTGCAGGGATTGCACCGCCTGAGTGAGGGCTGCCAGGTGTGAGCAGAACTCCTTCATGGCAGAGGCTTCTCCCGCAGGCTCAGTCATGGCTGTTCGTACTGTTAGGTACCTGAGTGGTGAGCCTGACTTCGCTGGGAGAGGGCCTCTCTTACGGCTCTGGTTCAGGGCCCACTGGAGTGGAGACAGTGGTCCCGTGAGCACAGCGGGGTAGGAGTGCCTGGAATGGATGCTGTGGGAGACGTAGCTGATCAGTAGCGATCTCCTGGATGTTGAAGCAGCAGAGACTGGCAGGTAGCGGAGCAGGGTCCGGATGTAGGGTGACCCCGAGATGGCGTCAGCAACTCTGGAAGTATGCAGCATGCGGGGAGCAGGCAGAGGGGTCGTCAGGCAGGCCGGGTCTGGATACACTTGGCAGGCAGGTAAGTGGGCACAGGCAATGGAGAGGTCAGACAGGCAGGAGATCAGCGTTCAGGTATCAGTCCAAAGCAGAGTCAACAGGCCGGAATCAGGAGTGGAGAAGGCAGCAGAGTCAAGTGGAAGCCGGATCAGGTAAACAGGAGTACACAACAGAGGCAGGTTAAACAAGGGGCAAACTGCAGACGAACAGCACTTGACATGTGCAGCTGTCATTCTTTTAAAGGCCAACTGGCGCCAAACAGCGCTAACGCGTCACGTGTGCGCCCGCGACGCACGTGCCCGCGCTCGCTGCGCACGCGCGCGCGCCTGAGGAGTACGACGGCGCGTACCCTCGTTTCGACGCCCGGACGAATCAGCGGCGCGTGTGCGCATGCGCGCGCGCCGATTCGACCGTACGTCGCAAGTGGAGCCCTGACAGCCATCTTGGTACACCGTACGTCTTAAATGCAAAAAGGTGTAGCCGTGCCGGCCAATCAGGGGGGATTATACAAAGGGGTGACGCCCATAAGGGAAGGTTAATAACCGTACCACGGGACAGGTCATGGGCATACACTCTACCCTCCCCCTAGTGGCTAGAAAGAAAATGACATGGCGCGGCAACTAATACATAAACATATTAATACGTTCATAGTGAAAACCAAGTAGAAAAACACACAGAGAGCCCTAATGGGAGAAGAATTATAATCAGGCACGTAGGGAAGTGTACCAAAAACAGATCCAAATACTGATTATTGGGAGTGCCAGTAAGGTGAGCAAGTGAGAAGAATAAAGGCTAAATAATTTAGAATAAAAACTATTTGAACCCGCAAGTGAATATTTTAGAATAATATTAAAATACTATATATGGGATTCCGTGGGTGCTGGACGAATAAATAAAATAAGCACATATTATGAGTAGTGGAAGGAGGAGTGTGACTCATAAAAATATTGATGTGATTAATTGGAAAAGACAGCAAGAAGTGAGGATAATAAGGTGTAATAGAGAATAAGATAACAAATATGATATAGATGGTGGGTAAGTGTTCACTACTAAGAAGGGGATGTAAATCAGGGGGTATATAAAACTATATAAAATCTTTTATATAGATAAAAATATATGTATGTGGCAATTCCGTATAAAAAACTATAATCAATGTCGGAAAGTAGTATATGGGTTTCTTTATATAGAACATTTTTTATAAGAATGTGTATATAATATATACATGTATATGTATATAAAATCTGAAGATAAAACATGTAAAAAATGTAAAAAATGGATTGGATGTTGAAGGTCTTTAAGTTTTAAAATTATATGTGTGGCGTTCTTCCAAGGTAATAGTGGCTAAAATTTAGTAATAAAATGAATGGTCGGGAGGTATAGTCCAATAACGTGAAAGAAGGTTCTAAAAATTGGATAAAAAACAGTTTAAATCAATGTCCACATTTAGCCCTTTTGGCACAAGAGAGTCTAGGAGGTATATCCATTTTGTTTCATTTTGTGAAATTTGGATCTTTTTGTTTCCTCCTCGCCAATGGTCATTAATAATGTCTATACCGTAAAAGATGAGGCCTGTGGGATCCCTATGGTGGTACTCATCAAAGTGCCTGGAAAGATTATGTTTAGGGAAATCCTTTTTTATATTGTTTATGTGTTCCCTAATCCTGACACACAATGGCCTGGTGGTCCTGCCTACATATTGCAGTCGGCATGGACATTCGATCACATAGGTAACATGTGTGCTATTACATGTAACTAGTTCTTTGATGGTGAATTCTTTCCCTGTCCTGGATTTAAAAATGGTTTTCCTCCTCGGCTGTTTTTTGCTAACTCGACATGCCAGGCATTTCTGACACTTATAGAAACCCTTCAGTTCTGAGAACAGTTTTACAGGTTTGGGAGGGTCTATAACGTTTTTCACCAAGTGATCTCTGAGTGTAGGGGCCTTACGATATATAAATCTTGGCTTTTTGTCTAGTAATTTGACTAGTGTTCTGTCGGATTTCAAAATCGGCCAATATTTTCTTATTATATGTTCAATTGATTTAAATTGATTACTATACCCCGTAATAAAGGAAACGCTTGTATGTTGCTGATAGGGTTGCCTCTCTTTTGGTCTCAATAATGGGGCTCGGTCCATTCCCTTGATGTTTTCTTTTAGTTTTTGTAAAGGTTCGGGCGCATATCCTTTGTCCACGAATTTATCTATTAGAGTGTCTGCTTGGGTCAGGAAATCTTCCAAGTTACGGCAGTTTCTGCGTATCCTAAGGAGTTGGCCTTTGGGAATGTTATTGATCCATTTCGGGTGGTGGCAACTTGAGGTGGGGATGTACCCATTTCGATCTGTGCTCTTAAAGAAAGTCTTGGTGTGTAACTCATCCCCTTTTTTGAAAATCTGCAAGTCCAGGTAGTCTACCTGGTTCAGATTGCATGTTCCTGTGAATGAAATTCCAAATTTGTTGTGATTGAGTTCTGTCAGAAAGGTTTCAAAGGATTCCGTGCTGCCTTCCCATATGATAATTATATCGTCTATGTACCTGCGGTAGAATTTTATTTCTGGTCTTTTCTTCTTGTATACATACCGCTCCTTCCACATATCCATAAAAAGATTAGCCACGCTAGGGGCGTATTTGGCACCCATTGCAACGCCTTTAGTTTGGACGTAATATTCTTTTTTGTACCAGAAGTAGTTGTTCTCCATTGCTAATTTTAAACATTCTAGTACATAACCGATTTGCTCCTGTCTGAGGTCTGTGCCTTCGTGTAATGCCTTTTCCACTCCTGACATACCATCCTTCTGTACAATACTTGTGTAAAGGGAATTTACATCTATTGTGGCTAAAAGGCAATGCTGAATATTCTTGACTTGCTGTAATTCATTGATGAGTTGTGTGCTGTCCTTCAGATAAGACCTCCCCCTCTTTACCAGTGGTTTTAGAAATTGATCTACATATTCCCCAAGTCTCGAAAAAAGAGAGTTTATACCACTTATAATGGGTCTTCCAGGGGGTTTATCAAGTCTCTTATGAATTTTCGGTAAGTAGTAGATGACTGGGGTTCTAGTAGAATCAGATACCAGATATTGTGCTTCTTTCTTGTTGAGGATCCCTAAATGTTTGCCTCTGTTCACCATGTTTTTGAGTTTTTTTGTATATTGGGATTTAGGGTTATTCTTAAGTTTTCGGTATGTATCGGCAGTTTTGAGAAGGTTATCCATTTCATCCTCATAGTCTTTTTTCTTTAGGATGACGAGTCCTCCTCCCTTATCGGCAGGGCGAATGACTACTTCCCTCTTCTTTCCTAATTCTTTGATAGCATTCCAAACGTGTCCACTCTTACCTTTCTTCTTCTCCAACTTCCTAAGGTCATTTTCTACCATCTTTTGGAAGGCCCCTATACATTGATCCCCTGGGACTTTGGGATTCATGATTGAATTATTTCTTAAAGAAGTATGTGCGTATTCGGACATTTCTTCTCCTCGATCCTCTTTTGTATTCAAGGCAAAGTGTTTCTTTATCTTAATTTTCCTTATAAATTTCTGTAAGTCAATGTATACCTCAAATTTATCGATGTTTTTGTCTGGTGCATACTTGAGTCCTAGATCTAAAATGCGCATTTCTTCATCACTAAAAGTTACATCTGTTAAATTAAAAATTCCCAATCCTAGTATTCTCTTCTTCGTTTTCTTCTTCCCTCCACGTCTCCCTCTGGTCCGTTTCTGTCGAAACCTCTGTAGGGTGGTTCTGGGTTCCTGGTCCATTCGTTCCCTGTGTTCATACGTTGGTTCTGGTTCGGGGGTCCACGCTGTCCACTCATTCCTTCTGTATTCGGGTCCCCATGCGGCCTGTCTCGATTCCAAGGTCCCTCTTGTTCTGCATGTTGATTCCTCCATCCAGGTCTCTTGTATGGAACTCTGGCATTCCATTTCCCAGGTGGTCTCCCTCCTGGTCTCCCACGAAAAAAATCCCGATTGTCTCTATATTCTCTTCCATTGTCTCTGTATTCTCTTCCATTAGGGAAATTCTGGTGGGGGGTCCGTTGTCCTCTTTCTCTGTAAGGTGAGAATCTCTGATAGTTGGGGGCGTTATATCTCGGTGTACCGGGAGATCTCCCGTATCCTGTACCCCTGTATTCTTCATCCCTAGGCCCTTGTAACCAGGGGGGTGGGCGATTTGGGGTTCTAGGGGCGCCTCCTTGTCTACTTGGAGGGAGTTGTTGGAATCTGGCATGCCGTGCTGCGTTGGTGTTTTGTACATCTGTCCCCAGTGTTTCCTCTGTGGGGCTATCATCCATTGATATCTCATCTGAGTCCTCAACCACTTCTTCCATGTCCACCTGCCATTTGTACACTTTTTTTGTAGTGTAATCTAAAACATCACGTCTGAACTTTTTCTGTTTTTTAGCCTGTATTTCTATGTCATATTTCTTAATGATCTCTTGTAATTCGCTCTCTTTGGTTTTATAATCACTCTGTTCCACGTATGGTAGCAGTAGATTTTTAATTTGGGTGATGTTATTCTCAACCCCTTTCAGTTTGAGTTTCCTCCTTTTTATGATTATCTTTAACAATTCATTTTCAGATTTTGAAAAGAAAGTATACCATTCTTCCATTAGTTCGTCATCAATCATACTGTCATTGGGATTTAAATCCCATCTAAGCCTCCGTGGTGTCATATTCTCCCTGACATACATTTCGAGGGTGGCGATATCCCACCATACTCGAAGTTGTTTTTCAAAAGTATGTCTCAGTTGTTTAAAAAGCCCATTCATATCTTGGGCACTAGTGACCTGTTCTTGGTTAAAAATTCCTACTAGGTCAAGTTTCCTGTTTACCATATATCCAAAAATATCCATAGCAGCAGATAAAATTATTGTCACCCAAAGGTGAAAAAAATGGAGGTATGAAAGTGAAGGTATCCGCGCTTAGGAATTTGGAACTGCTGCCCCCCTAGGGAACTACACCTAAATGTAGCAGGGATAAATTAGAATAAACAAAAGGGGTGTTGGCGCTGTTCAAACAAAGGATGTATAAATATATATATAGGTGGTATTGCCTAAAAACATCAGTAAATATAAAATCGTGAATAAAAGTTCAGTGGAGTGAAATACGTAAGAGAAAGTGCTATAAAATAGGATAAAAAGCACACTGATTTGGGAGTGTCTAAAACAAACCAAATTATAGAGTGAACCTGAGTAATGACAAGTGCTTATAAAATAGTATCTGTTAGAAAAGATAATATTTAAAAAAAGGTGCATGTGCATACATATACAGATATTTATAACAATGGTATCCCCCGTATCCCCGGAAGAGCGGCTTTTACACGCCGGTTATACCAGTGCATGGGCTTGCTAGCCCTTTGAATTTTAGGTTATACCACTTGGTGGCTAACCTTCCGCTTTTTTAATATATTTATTTAATTTAAAATAAATTGGCATCTTTTACCTAACACGGAGTCACGCTATGAGTACATCCCTTCCCCATATTTTTTCCCATCTGCACTAAATGAGCACAACACGGAGGAACGAGGGTCCAGCTGGCAGTAACCCCCCACAGAAGGAGGACAACCAGACGAGGACAACCAGACCATCACTTCTATGCCCATTACCCCTGCAGGGGTTGGGCACTCCGGTGAGTGCAAACACATTAGGGGCACGATCGGAAGGAGGGGAGTACGGGACCCCCACAGCTGCTGAAACAGGATTTTCCATCAAGATCAATCATATACTTCACCAGACTGGAATTACACATACTGCATCTAATCACTGACTGTTTTTTCCACACTGTCCCATATGCATTATATGGTGGACTTCTTACTGCCTGGTTGTTGTTAACCACTTCCCGACCGCCCCATGTAGATATACGTCGGCAGAATGGCACGTACAGGCAGAAGCACGTACCTGTACGTGCCATTCTTCAGGCGCGTGGGGGGTCCGATCGGACCCCCCCGGCCGACGGGGACGGTCGGGATCGCTTCAGGAGCGATCCGGGATGAGGGGACGGCCAGTGGTTTCTGGCCACCCCCTCGCGATCGCTCCTGGCGAATCAGATGCTTCCTCTGTCTGTGTCAATCAAAACACAGGCAGAGGAAGTGATGTCACGCTCGGTGCGCCGGTCTATGTGACCGGAACGCCGAGCTGTCAACACACACAGGTTAGTGCACCAACAGTACACTGACACCAGTACACATAGGCACACAAAACACCCCCCTGTCACCCCCAGATCACCCCCCAGATCACCCCCTCCCCCCCCAGTCACAGTGTCACTAATTGCAGTGATCATTTTTTTACTGATCACTGCATTTAGTGTCAGTGTGACTGTAATAACTGTCAGTGCAGTTAGTTTTAGGTCCAAGGTAGCCCCCTACCCCCCCCTAATAAAGGTTTAACCCCTTGATTGCCCCCCAGGTAACCCTTTCACCCCCTTTTGCCAGTGTCACTAAGCGATCGTTTTTCTGATCGCTGTATTAGTGTCACTGCTGTCGCTAGGTAACCATTTTTTTTTTTTAGGTAACCGCCATGTTTATATAGGTTCATAAATAGGTTTATAGGTCAGGTACCCCCATATTACAACCTAAATAAAGGTTTTAACCCCTTGATTGCCCCTAGAGTTAACCCTTTCACCAGTGATCACTGTATAACTGTCACTGGTGACGCTGGTTAGCCAGTTAGTTATTTCGTTATTTAGGTTCCCCGTCAGGTTTTTATATAGCGTCAGGTACCCCCATATATTACCTAATAAAGGTTTTAACCCCCTGATTGCCCCTAGTTAACCCTTTCACCCCCTTTTGCCAGTGTCACTAAGCGATCGTTTTTCTGATCGCTGCATTAGTGACGCTAGGTAACCATTTTTTTTTTTAAGGTAACCGCCATGTTTATATAGGTTCATAAATAGGTTTATAGGTCAGGTACCCCCATATTACAACCTAAATAAAGGTTTTAACCCCCTGATTGCCCCTAGAGTTAACCCTTTCACCAGTGATCACTGTATAACTGTCACTGGTGACGCTGGTTAGCCAGTTAGTTATTTCGTTATTTAGGTTCCCCGTCAGGTTTTTATATAGCGTCAGGTACCCCCATATATTACCTAATAAAGGTTTTAACCCCCTGATTGCCCCTAGTTAACCCTTTCACCCCCTTTTGCCAGTGTCACTAAGCGATCGTTTTTCTGATCGCTGCATTAGTGTCGCTAGGTAACCAGTTTTTTTTTGTATTACTGTTACGGGTGACGCTGGTTAGTTAGGAATAAAGTGTAATGTGTCCTTCGCGCCGCTATGCAATCATATACTAATAATCACTACAAGTGCTAAAGTGCAAATGCTAATTATAGTGAATACAATAAAGGTGTTAAAATATTGTGATAAATATCGAAACATAAATATATGGATAAAATTCTGTGTTATAAAAATTGCTACCTGCCGCAGAGTCTAAAATGTGCACCAACACACTTAAATGAAGATAAAAAAGTAAAAGTGACTCAGCGCATAGTATAAATATAACATCAAGTGTCCATAATCAATCCTAAATAGTGGTAAAAAACAAAGTGGAAAAAATATCTAAAGTGAAAAATAAGACAAAAGACTAAAAACACCAAAAATATGTTCAAGAAAAAAGTGTCCAAATAATCTAATTAATCCGTGCCAGGAATGCCGGTATAGATAAATAGACTGGGGCTCCGGTGCTTATCTTCTAGTCTCTAATTGTATAACACAAAAGTACATGGAAATCTGCCGCACCTATCCTCAAATAGGCTCACAGGACTCTCACCTCCAGATTTCTTTGAATACTGCAAAAAGCCAC
The DNA here is from genome assembly GCA_028564925.1 of Lithobates sylvaticus. Classification (NCBI taxonomy): domain Eukaryota; kingdom Metazoa; phylum Chordata; class Amphibia; order Anura; family Ranidae; genus Lithobates; species Lithobates sylvaticus. The sequence continues at coordinate 316,996,093 of CM053028.1, read as the reverse complement.
TTTCTTTTGCTGCTGATTAAACTCCTCCACACGCTGAACTGTGTCCTTGTATTGCCCCAATCTGTTGGTCCAATCCGCTAAAACCTCATCAAACAAAGAGATAAGGGGGAAGGAGGGCAAAGAGGACTTCCATAGTGTAGTAGTTTAAAAGTAAAGTGTTTATTTGTAAGTAAAAATTGCGCCCTTACATCTAAAATAATAACAACAGGCAAGGAATCAAGCAAAGCGCTGTTACACGCTATTCTCACTGCACTTCCGGTTGCGTCCGTCCAGACCACTCCCTACGCGTTACGTCACACGTGACTTCTTCAGGGGATACTGATTGGTCGCAGTGTGGACGTTTAAATAGTGTTTCAGAGCGGAAGTAGACCGGCGGCCATTTTAATGCCTATACTTGTAATGGTGACCATTTACAACTAATTCTGTATGTCAGGCAATAGTGGCCATTTTAAGAGAGAAATTTATTGACTTCCGGATTAAGTCCCCGGGAGGTTGTGTGCGGACATTTTAATTAATTAACCTCTCCGGTTACTAATGTGTACTCATTGGGCTATCAGGAATCAAAAGTTTGATAACTGAATTCAATTACTAATATGGACTATCGGTTAGTTAATCCCAACCTTCTAGACTTTTAACCCTAACATCGGCTAATAAAGTCAGCCATATGTAGTATGTTTTCCTTATGGGTACCTTAATAACATCATAGTGTACAAGCTACATTATTGACTGCATAGACTGTGCGCCATTTGCTGGTGGCGTCATTCTAGATGTAGTGCTTAACTCTTCACATTAGATAATTCTAACTGCGCATGTCTAATGCAAAAACCTACTCTGCTGACAGTCACAACCAACTCATTGGTTAGAGTTGATAGACTCTGGTCCGTGGACCGGGACTGCCAGAGACTAAGTCTCCAGAAAACAGATATTGGAAGACAATACGGTGTGTTTACACTGGTACTACATTGGTATTTGGCCCCGAATAGCCAATAAAGAACAGGCTATTTAAGCGGAATGGAAAAGAGGTTTGAATATTCTATCCCATATGGGTATGACTATCATACCTTATATAAAATATATGGTATAAATAGTATGAACACCTATTCTATTAAAATATATTAAAATATATTAAAATATGTTAAATATTAATTAGTTTAAATATGATCAAGATTGTGTAAATCTGATTATTGGTCTATAGAAATAAATATAATTATAATTATAAAATCCATAGACATACCTTACATTTGAACCACAGAGTGGATAAAAATCAATAAAATAGATATATATAACCAAGCATCCCGGAAATGCAGTAGTCAAATAATACCTACATCTTATTATACAACATGATTAAAAATTACTTAAAAAACAATTCAAATCAAAATCAACATTAAGCCCTTCAGGAGTTAATGTACGCATCCTATGTATCCAGAGGGATTCTCTTTGACTAATGGTTCTGGTTAGGTGGCTGCCTCTCCATGAGGGGCTGTACCTCTCTATGCCCCAGAACTGTAGTTGTGTGGGATCCCTATTATGTTTTCTATCAAAATGTCTAGATACATTATGCTTAGGGGACCCCTTAATGATGTTACGAACATGTTCTGCTATTCTGATCTTCAACTGTCTTTTTGTTCTCCCAACATATTGCAAATTGCAACTACATTGCAGTACATACACCACCCCCTCTGTATGACAGCTAATAAAATCCTTTATGGGATATGTTTGTCCTGTAGTAGTGGCTGTGAAGTCTGCCCTTTTAGATTGAAATTTACGTGCTTTTCGGCAGGCATTGCAGTTTTTACAGGGATAAAACCCTTTCCCATTAAAAAAGGTAAGACCCTTTTTAGGCGGTGGTTCAACAACTGATTTCACAACCATATCCCTCACCGTGGGAGCTCTTTTGTAGATAATCTTTGGTAATACAGGTAAAATAGGTTTGAGGTCTTTATCGCTTCTCAATACATGCCAATGCTTCTTTATCATTTTCTCTACTTCTTTATGCTGTACATTATAGTCCAATATTAGACACGGTGCCTCAGTGAATTTAGATGTTCCGACTTTAGGTTTATCTTGCAACATGGCATCCCTATCCATATTTCGGACTTGGCATATTTGGTTATTGATCACAGATTCATCATAACCCTTATTTCTGAATCTAGTGCCAATTAGTTGAGCTTGTTTTCTGAAGTCCTCTTCCTTAGAACAGTTTCTCTTAATGCGTACCAGTTGGCCCTTAGGTATATTAAAGAGCCAAGAATTGTGATGGCAGCTTTTGGTTGACAGATAACTGTTGGTATCCACATTTTTGAAAAAGGTTTTGGTGACTACCTTATCGTTTTCTATGGCTATATTCAAATCGAGAAAGTCCACTGACTTATTATCAATTTTCCAGACCAAATTAATATTTTTCTCATTTGTGTTGAGTTTATTCAGGAAATCCTCCAACGACTGATGGCTTCCATTCCATATAATAAGTATGTCGTCGATATACCTTTTATACAATGTCAATTCTGCCGGCATGTCCTCGTACACAGCTTCTTCCTCCCAATAGGACATGAAGGCATTTGCGACACTTGGGGCAAATTTTGCTCCCATCGCAATCCCTATCGCCTGCCTGTAGTATGCCTGATTATGCCAGAAATAGCTACACTTAAGGCAAAAATCTAAACATTTGATTAAAAATTTTCTTTGTTTACAAATTAAAATGCTGTGTGTCTTCAAAAGCCATTTAATGGCAGTGCAGGCCTCATGGTGTGGTACTATTGTATATAAGGAAGAGACATCTGCCGTAGCAACTAATGTTCTACCCTCTAGAACTGGTGTTGTCTGCAGGAGTTGTAGTACATGTTTAGTATCTTTTAAATAGGCTCTCGTTTTTTGTACTGCCGGCTGTATAAATAAATCTAGGTATTCTCCTGTTCTTGATGTCAGTGAGTCGATACCATTAACTATTGGTCTCCCCGGTGGACATTCTTTACTCTTATGAATTTTAGGTATGGTATAGATAACCGGTGTCCTACACGCTTCTGGTATCAAATACCTTGCTTCTTTCTTGTTTAAGATAGCCTTTTTGAGTCCTAGGTCTACCACTCGTTCCAACTCTTTTTTATATTTCTTCATAGGATTTCCAAGCAGCTTGATGTATGTGCTCTCATCCTGAAGCTGTCTGTCAAGCTCATTCATATACTGTTCTTTTGATTGGATCACCACTGCCCCTCCCTTGTCTGCAGGGCGGATTACAATATCTTTTCGTGCCTGAAGCGATTTTAGCCCCTTCTTGATATGAATGGGGTCAGATACTTTTTTAATTTCAAGTGATTGTAAATCATCCAATACAAGTTTTTTGAAGACCTTAATGTGGTGGTTATTGGCTACTTGCGGGTTATATATAGAATTGTTCCGTAATTGGCTATGTACAGGTTGTTGTGGGTTTTGTGTCAGATAGTTTGTAGTCTGAAACGGGTTGCCCAAAATATATTTTTTGATATTTAATTTCCTAATAAATTTCCTTATGCCTATATATGTGTCAAATTTATTAAGGTTTTTTATAGGGGCATGTTTGAGTCCTTTATCTAGAACAGAGAGTTCTTCAGGGGTGATGGTTTTCCCACTGAGGTTGACTACTCCTTCTCCTTTTATTCTCTTTTTCGTTTGGACTCTCTTTCCCGCTCTGCAGCCTCTCTTTGTTCGGGATTGTCCTCCATCCTCTCTTCTTCCGTCTGTCTTCTGGGTGAGCGGCGTTGTTCCCACGTTGATCTCCTGGGGGAATGGTCCCTCCTTTCTCTGTCTAAAAAAACACCTTGTGTTGGTCTATCATATTGATACTGATAAGTGGGTTGTTGATAATAGTGTTGTTGATTCTGATAGTTTTGAATAGGCTCATATCTGTTTCCTGTTGGGATAGGGCTTCTATCTTGTCTTCCTTGAGAATAGTAATAGGGTGGTGGTGGAGGTGGTCCTCTATTATCTCTAGGATTTTGATGCCCATTATTGTAAGGTTTCTTAAAAGGTTTTTTAAAATGTTTTTTCCAAGTTTTCTTGGGTGTTTGTTGTCCATATGGGCCCATGGGCCTTTGTTCTTGATATGATCTAGGTGTCTCATGGTATGCATTCCGCTGATCATATCCTGATCTGGTTGTTGCTTCCATATTTCTGTCCCATCTTGGTCCATCCGATGGGTGTTGGGCTGTTGGATCCTGTATCCTCACTTCCCTTATGGGTGTAGCATAAGTGGGATTCACTGGTGTTGGTTCATTTTTATTTTGCCACTTGAATGTGCGTCCAGCTTTATAGTCAGCTACATCTCTCTGGTATTTTTTCATTTTGCGTTGCTGTACTTCCAGATCTTTAGCAATGAGATCCTTGTTTAATTGTAAGGCCAATTTTTTAAAATCTGCTGTGTCCTTATGTGGGTCCAGTTTGGTCTTTATTTCTTCAATAGTCTTCTCGATCATTTGGGTTTTTCTCTGTTTTCTTTTTAATAACAACCTCAAACAATCAATGCTTCTACTATTAAAAAATTCGTACCACTCTTCCATGGATTCTGTGTCTACCAGCCCATCATTGGGAGGTATGTCCCATCTGAGGCGCCTGGGGACTATATTTTCTCTTATATACCGTTCAAAAGTATTAGTGTCCCACCAGAGGTTCACTTTCTTTTCCATTTGTTGCCCCAATTTGCGCACCAGACCTTCCAGGTCTGTATTGCGTATTTTGTTCTGTATATTGAACACCTCATCTAAATTGACATTCCTATTCTCCATAAACGTGAATAAGTCCATAGTGGCAGCAAAGGGGAAATGTGTATAGCTCAGGAATAAAGTGTAATGTGTCCTTCGCGCCGCTATGCAATCATATACTAATAATCACTACAAGTGCTAAAGTGCAAATGCTAATTATAGTGAATACAATAAAGGTGTTAAAATATTGTGATAAATATCGAAACATAAATATATGGATAAAATTCTGTGTTATAAAAATTGCTACCTGCCGCAGAGTCTAAAATGTGCACCAACACACTTAAATGAAGATAAAAAAGTAAAAGTGACTCAGCGCATAGTATAAATATAACATCAAGTGTCCATAATCAATCCTAAATAGTGGTAAAAAACAAAGTGGAAAAAATATCTAAAGTGAAAAATAAGACAAAAGACTAAAAACACCAAAAATATTTTATCCCTGTAAAAACTGCAATGCCTGCCGAAAAGCACGTAAATTTCAATCTAAAAGGGCAGACTTCACAGCCACTACTACAGGACAAACATATCCCATAAAGGATTTTATTAGCTGTCATACAGAGGGGGTGGTGTATGTACTGCAATGTAGTTGCAATTTGCAATATGTTGGGAGAACAAAAAGACAGTTGAAGATCAGAATAGCAGAACATGTTCGTAACATCATTAAGGGGTCCCCTAAGCATAATGTATCTAGACATTTTGATAGAAAACATAATAGGGATCCCACACAACTACAGTTCTGGGGCATAGAGAGGTACAGCCCCTCATGGAGAGGCAGCCACCTAACCAGAACCATTAGTCAAAGAGAATCCCTCTGGATACATAGGATGCGTACATTAACTCCTGAAGGGCTTAATGTTGATTTTGATTTGAATTGTTTTTTAAGTAATTTTTAATCATGTTGTATAATAAGATGTAGGTATTATTTGACTACTGCATTTCCGGGATGCTTGGTTATATATATCTATTTTATTGATTTTTATCCACTCTGTGGTTCAAATGTAAGGTATGTCTATGGATTTTATAATTATAATTATATTTATTTCTATAGACCAATAATCAGATTTACACAATCTTGATCATATTTAAACTAATTAATATTTAACATATTTTAATATATTTTAATATATTTTAATAGAATAGGTGTTCATACTATTTATACCATATATTTTATATAAGGTATGATAGTCATACCCATATGGGATAGAATATTCAAACCTCTTTTCCATTCCGCTTAAATAGCCTGTTCTTTATTGGCTATTCAGGGCCAAATACCAATGTAGTACCAGTGTAAACACACCGTATTGTCTTCCAATATCTGTTTTCTGGAGACTTAGTCTCTGGCAGTCCCGGTCCACGGACCAGAGTCTATCAACTCTAACCAATGAGTTGGTTGTGACTGTCAGCAGAGTAGGTTTTTGCATTAGACATGCGCAGTTAGAATTATCTAATGTGAAGAGTTAAGCACTACATCTAGAATGACGCCACCAGCAAATGGCGCACAGTCTATGCAGTCAATAATGTAGCTTGTACACTATGATGTTATTAAGGTACCCATAAGGAAAACATACTACATATGGCTGACTTTATTAGCCGATGTTAGGGTTAAAAGTCTAGAAGGTTGGGATTAACTAACCGATAGTCCATATTAGTAATTGAATTCAGTTATCAAACTTTTGATTCCTGATAGCCCAATGAGTACACATTAGTAACCGGAGAGGTTAATTAATTAAAATGTCCGCACACAACCTCCCGGGGACTTAATCCGGAAGTCAATAAATTTCTCTCTTAAAATGGCCACTATTGCCTGACATACAGAATTAGTTGTAAATGGTCACCATTACAAGTATAGGCATTAAAATGGCCGCCGGTCTACTTCCGCTCTGAAACACTATTTAAACGTCCACACTGCGACCAATCAGTATCCCCTGAAGAAGTCACGTGTGACGTAACGCGTAGGGAGTGGTCTGGACGGACGCAACCGGAAGTGCAGTGAGAATAGCGTGTAACAGCGCTTTGCTTGATTCCTTGCCTGTTGTTATTATTTTAGATGTAAGGGCGCAATTTTTACTTACAAATAAACACTTTACTTTTAAACTACTACACTATGGAAGTCCTCTTTGCCCTCCTTCCCCCTTATCTCTTTGTTTGATGAGGTTTTAGCGGATTGGACCAACAGATTGGGGCAATACAAGGACACAGTTCAGCGTGTGGAGGAGTTTAATCAGCAGCAAAAGAAAGTGGCTTTTTGCAGTATTCAAAGAAATCTGGAGGTGAGAGTCCTGTGAGCCTATTTGAGGATAGGTGCGGCAGATTTCCATGTACTTTTGTGTTATACAATTAGAGACTAGAAGATAAGCACCGGAGCCCCAGTCTATTTATCTATACCGGCATTCCTGGCACGGATTAATTAGATTATTTGGACACTTTTTTCTTGAACATATTTTTGGTGTTTTTAGTCTTTTGTCTTATTTTTCACTTTAGATATTTTTTCCACTTTGTTTTTTACCACTATTTAGGATTGATTATGGACACTTGATGTTATATTTATACTATGCGCTGAGTCACTTTTACTTTTCTATCTTCATTTAAGTGTGTTGGTGCACATTTTAGACTCTGCGGCAGGTAGCAATTTTTATAACACAGAATTTTATCCATATATTTATGTTTCGATATTTATCACAATATTTTAACACCTTTATTGTATTCACTATAATTAGCATTTGCACTTTAGCACTTGTAGTGATTATTAGTATATGATTGCATAGCGGCGCGAAGGACACATTACACTTTATTCCTGAGCTATACACATTTCCCCTTTGCTGCCACTATGGACTTATTCACGTTTATGGAGAATAGGAATGTCAATTTAGATGAGGTGTTCAATATACAGAACAAAATACGCAATACAGACCTGGAAGGTCTGGTGCGCAAATTGGGGCAACAAATGGAAAAGAAAGTGAACCTCTGGTGGGACACTAATACTTTTGAACGGTATATAAGAGAAAATATAGTCCCCAGGCGCCTCAGATGGGACATACCTCCCAATGATGGGCTGGTAGACACAGAATCCATGGAAGAGTGGTACGAATTTTTTAATAGTAGAAGCATTGATTGTTTGAGGTTGTTATTAAAAAGAAAACAGAGAAAAACCCAAATGATCGAGAAGACTATTGAAGAAATAAAGACCAAACTGGACCCACATAAGGACACAGCAGATTTTAAAAAATTGGCCTTACAATTAAACAAGGATCTCATTGCTAAAGATCTGGAAGTACAGCAACGCAAAATGAAAAAATACCAGAGAGATGTAGCTGACTATAAAGCTGGACGCACATTCAAGTGGCAAAATAAAAATGAACCAACACCAGTGAATCCCACTTATGCTACACCCATAAGGGAAGTGAGGATACAGGATCCAACAGCCCAACACCCATCGGATGGACCAAGATGGGACAGAAATATGGAAGCAACAACCAGATCAGGATATGATCAGCGGAATGCATACCATGAGACACCTAGATCATATCAAGAACAAAGGCCCATGGGCCCATATGGACAACAAACACCCAAGAAAACTTGGAAAAAACATTTTAAAAAACCTTTTAAGAAACCTTACAATAATGGGCATCAAAATCCTAGAGATAATAGAGGACCACCTCCACCACCACCCTATTACTATTCTCAAGGAAGACAAGATAGAAGCCCTATCCCAACAGGAAACAGATATGAGCCTATTCAAAACTATCAGAATCAACAACACTATTATCAACAACCCACTTATCAGTATCAATATGATAGACCAACACAAGGTGTTTTTTTAGACAGAGAAAGGAGGGACCATTCCCCCAGGAGATCAACATGGGAACAACGCCGCTCACCCAGAAGACAGACGGAAGAAGAGAGGATGGAGGACAATCCCGAACAAAGAGAGGCTGCAGAGCGGGAAAGAGAGTCCAAACGAAAAAGAGAATAAAAGGAGAAGGAGTAGTCAACCTCAGTGGGAAAACCATCACCCCTGAAGAACTCTCTGTTCTAGATAAAGGACTCAAACATGCCCCTATAAAAAACCTTAATAAATTTGACACATATATAGGCATAAGTAAATTTATTAGGAAATTAAATATCAAAAAATATATTTTGGGCAACCCGTTTCAGACTACAAACTATCTGACACAAAACCCACAACAACCTGTACATAGCCAATTACGGAACAATTCTATATATAACCCGCAAGTAGCCAATAACCACCACATTAAGGTCTTCAAAAAACTTGTATTGGATGATTTACAATCACTTGAAATTAAAAAAGTATCTGACCCCATTCATATCAAGAAGGGGCTAAAATCGCTTCAGGCACGAAAAGATATTGTAATCCGCCCTGCAGACAAGGGAGGGGCAGTGGTGATCCAATCAAAAGAACAGTATATGAATGAGCTTGACAGACAGCTTCAGGATGAGAGCACATACATCAAGCTGCTTGGAAATCCTATGAAGAAATATAAAAAAGAGTTGGAACGAGTGGTAGACCTAGGACTCAAAAAGGCTATCTTAAACAAGAAAGAAGCAAGGTATTTGATACCAGAAGCGTGTAGGACACCGGTTATCTATACCATACCTAAAATTCATAAGAGTAAAGAATGTCCACCGGGGAGACCAATAGTTAATGGTATCGACTCACTGACATCAAGAACAGGAGAATACCTAGATTTATTTATACAGCCGGCAGTACAAAAAACGAGAGCCTATTTAAAAGATACTAAACATGTACTACAACTCCTGCAGACAACACCAGTTCTAGAGGGTAGAACATTAGTTGCTACGGCAGATGTCTCTTCCTTATATACAATAGTACCACACCATGAGGCCTGCACTGCCATTAAATGGCTTTTGAAGACACACAGCATTTTAATTTGTAAACAAAGAAAATTTTTAATCAAATGTTTAGATTTTTGCCTTAAGTGTAGCTATTTCTGGCATAATCAGGCATACTACAGGCAGGCGATAGGGATTGCGATGGGAGCAAAATTTGCCCCAAGTGTCGCAAATGCCTTCATGTCCTATTGGGAGGAAGAAGCTGTGTACGAGGACATGCCGGCAGAATTGACATTGTATAAAAGGTATATCGACGACATACTTATTATATGGAATGGAAGCCATCAGTCGTTGGAGGATTTCCTGAATAAACTCAACACAAATGAGAAAAATATTAATTTGGTCTGGAAAATTGATAATAAGTCAGTGGACTTTCTCGATTTGAATATAGCCATAGAAAACGATAAGGTAGTCACCAAAACCTTTTTCAAAAATGTGGATACCAACAGTTATCTGTCAACCAAAAGCTGCCATCACAATTCTTGGCTCTTTAATATACCTAAGGGCCAACTGGTACGCATTAAGAGAAACTGTTCTAAGGAAGAGGACTTCAGAAAACAAGCTCAACTAATTGGCACTAGATTCAGAAATAAGGGTTATGATGAATCTGTGATCAATAACCAAATATGCCAAGTCCGAAATATGGATAGGGATGCCATGTTGCAAGATAAACCTAAAGTCGGAACATCTAAATTCACTGAGGCACCGTGTCTAATATTGGACTATAATGTACAGCATAAAGAAGTAGAGAAAATGATAAAGAAGCATTGGCATGTATTGAGAAGCGATAAAGACCTCAAACCTATTTTACCTGTATTACCAAAGATTATCTACAAAAGAGCTCCCACGGTGAGGGATATGGTTGTGAAATCAGTTGTTGAACCACCGCCTAAAAAGGGTCTTACCTTTTTTAATGGGAAAGGGTTTTATCCCTGTAAAAACTGCAATGCCTGCCGAAAAGCACGTAAATTTCAATCTAAAAGGGCAGACTTCACAGCCACTACTACAGGACAAACATATCCCATAAAGGATTTTATTAGCTGTCATACAGAGGGGGTGGTGTATGTACTGCAATGTAGTTGCAATTTGCAATATGTTGGGAGAACAAAAAGACAGTTGAAGATCAGAATAGCAGAACATGTTCGTAACATCATTAAGGGGTCCCCTAAGCATAATGTATCTAGACATTTTGATAGAAAACATAATAGGGATCCCACACAACTACAGTTCTGGGGCATAGAGAGGTACAGCCCCTCATGGAGAGGCAGCCACCTAACCAGAACCATTAGTCAAAGAGAATCCCTCTGGATACATAGGATGCGTACATTAACTCCTGAAGGGCTTAATGTTGATTTTGATTTGAATTGTTTTTTAAGTAATTTTTAATCATGTTGTATAATAAGATGTAGGTATTATTTGACTACTGCATTTCCGGGATGCTTGGTTATATATATCTATTTTATTGATTTTTATCCACTCTGTGGTTCAAATGTAAGGTATGTCTATGGATTTTATAATTATAATTATATTTATTTCTATAGACCAATAATCAGATTTACACAATCTTGATCATATTTAAACTAATTAATATTTAACATATTTTAATATATTTTAATATATTTTAATAGAATAGGTGTTCATACTATTTATACCATATATTTTATATAAGGTATGATAGTCATACCCATATGGGATAGAATATTCAAACCTCTTTTCCATTCCGCTTAAATAGCCTGTTCTTTATTGGCTATTCGGGGCCAAATACCAATGTAGTACCAGTGTAAACACACCGTATTGTCTTCCAATATCTGTTTTCTGGAGACTTAGTCTCTGGCAGTCCCGGTCCACGGACCAGAGTCTATCAACTCTAACCAATGAGTTGGTTGTGACTGTCAGCAGAGTAGGTTTTTGCATTAGACATGCGCAGTTAGAATTATCTAATGTGAAGAGTTAAGCACTACATCTAGAATGACGCCACCAGCAAATGGCGCACAGTCTATGCAGTCAATAATGTAGCTTGTACACTATGATGTTATTAAGGTACCCATAAGGAAAACATACTACATATGGCTGACTTTATTAGCCGATGTTAGGGTTAAAAGTCTAGAAGGTTGGGATTAACTAACCGATAGTCCATATTAGTAATTGAATTCAGTTATCAAACTTTTGATTCCTGATAGCCCAATGAGTACACATTAGTAACCGGAGAGGTTAATTAATTAAAATGTCCGCACACAACCTCCCGGGGACTTAATCCGGAAGTCAATAAATTTCTCTCTTAAAATGGCCACTATTGCCTGACATACAGAATTAGTTGTAAATGGTCACCATTACAAGTATAGGCATTAAAATGGCCGCCGGTCTACTTCCGCTCTGAAACACTATTTAAACGTCCACACTGCGACCAATCAGTATCCCCTGAAGAAGTCACGTGTGACGTAACGCGTAGGGAGTGGTCTGGACGGATGCAACCGGAAGTGCAGTGAGAATAGCGTGTAACAGCGCTTTGCTTGATTCCTTGCCTGTTGTTATTATTTTAGATGTAAGGGCGCAATTTTTACTTACAAATAAACACTTTACTTTTAAACTACTACACTATGGAAGTCCTCTTTGCCCTCCTTCCCCCTTATCTCTTTGTTTGATGAGGTTTTAGCGGATTGGACCAACAGATTGGGGCAATACAAGGACACAGTTCAGCGTGTGGAGGAGTTTAATCAGCAGCAAAAGAAAGTGGCTTTTTGCAGTATTCAAAGAAATCTGGAGGTGAGAGTCCTGTGAGCCTATTTGAGGATAGGTGCGGCAGATTTCCATGTACTTTTGTGTTATACAATTAGAGACTAGAAGATAAGCACCGGAGCCCCAGTCTATTTATCTATACCGGCATTCCTGGCACGGATTAATTAGATTATTTGGACACTTTTTTCTTGAACATATTTTTGGTGTTTTTAGTCTTTTGTCTTATTTTTCACTTTAGATATTTTTTCCACTTTGTTTTTTACCACTATTTAGGATTGATTATGGACGCTGGTTAGTTAGCTTGTTTTTTATACTGTCAGGGCACCCGCCATTTATTACCCAATAACGGTTTAACCCCCTGATCGCCCGGCGGGTGATATCAATTAGGTTTTAGGGTCAAATAAGGTCTGCGTCGCCCCAGGTTAGTGCCAGTACCGCAAACACCCACGCGCAAAGCATACACCTCCCTTAGTGGCACAGTATCTGAACAGATCAATATCTGATCTGATCAGATCTATACTAGCGTCCCAGCAGTTTAGGGTTCCAAAAAAAAACGCATTGTTAGCGGGATCAGCCCAGATACCTGCTAGCACCTGCATTTTCCCCCTCCGCCCAGCCCAGCCCACCCAAGTGCAGTATCGATCGATCACTGTCACTTACAAAACACTAAGCACACATAACTGCAGCGTTCGCAGAGTCAGGCCTGATCCCTGCGATCGCTAACATTTTTTTTGTGGTAGCGTTTTGATTCAGTCGCTTCAGTCAGGAGCTTTTTTACCTGTGAATCTCAAAAAAAAAAAAAAAAAAAAATAGTTGTCGTTTTATTGTTCTCTCTCTCACTCTATTCTCTCTCTATTGTTGCTCTTTTTTTACTCCATTCTATTCTGCAATGTTTTATTATGTTTTATCATGTTTTATCATGCTTGCTTTTCAGGTATGTAATTTTGTTTACTGTGTTTTAGTGTTAAGCATTTTTTTGTTTTCAGGTGCGCCATTCAGTTGCAACGCGGATTTATTTATCTTGACAGCAACAGCGTTTGCTCCCACGATACATAAAGCCGCGACTCCAACGCTGTAGGAGGTGATTTCACCACCACAGTTAAAAAAAAGAGCATATGTGCCGAAGCATGGGGGCAGCAGGGGGGGGAGGAGCGATTGGCTCCTAATGCCACGTACATACGGTCGAAATTCCGACCGTGTGTACACGGCATAACTTTTGCGGGAGGATGCCCCCATGCATCGGCATATATAAATGGTGCATGTATGCCCATCATTAGAAGTGGGTGGATGAAGGGAGGTATTCTAATGGTGGGCATACCCACCAATCAATCTCTTTTTTTCGTTCAGCCAAGAGGCTGCATGAAAAAAAAAAGATTACAATATATGTCCAGTATGTTGCTGGACTTTGAATGGTTATACCAAAATGATGCCTGCAGGTTTAGGTATCATCTTGGTATCATTCTTTTCAGCCAGTGATCGGCTTTCATGTAAAAGCAATTCTAGCGGGTAATTAGCCTCTAGACTGCTTTTACAAGCAGTGGGAGGGAATGTCCCCCCCTCCCGGATATAAACCGCGCCATTGGGAAATTGGGAAAGCATTTATCACACCAATCTTGGTGTGGTCAGATGCTTTGAGGGCAGAGGAAAGATCTAGGGTCTAATAGACCCCAATTTTTTCAAAAAAAGAGTACCTGTCACTGCCTATTGCTATCATAGGGGATATTTACATTCCCTGAGATAACAATAAAAATCATAACAAAGAAAAAAAATGGAAGGAACAGTTTAAAAATAAAATAAAAAAGCTAAATAAATAAAAAAAAAACAAAAAAAAAAAAAAAAAAGCACCCCTGCCCCCCCTTCTCTTGCGCAAAGGCGTACACAAGCGTTGGTCTGGCGTCATATGTAAACAGCAATTGCACCATGCATGTGAGGTATCACCGCGAAGGTCAGACCGAGGGCAGTAATTTTAGCAGTAGACCTCCTCCGTGAATCTAATGTGGTATCATGTAAAGGCTTTTAAAGGCTTTTAAAAATGTATGTAGTTTGTCGCCACTGCGTGTTTGTGCGCAATTTTAAAGCATGTCGTGTTTGGTATCCATGTACTCGGCCTAAGATCATATTTTTTATTTCATCAAAAATTTGAGCAATATAGTGTGTTTTAGTGCATTAAAATAAAAAAAAGTGTATTTTTTCCACAAAAAATGCGTTTGAAAAATCGCTGCGCAAATACTGTGTGGAAAAAAAAAAATGCAACACCCACCATTTTAATCTGTAGGGCCTTTGCTTTAACATTATATATAGTGTTTGGGGGTTCAACGTAATTTTCTTGCAAAAAAAAAATATGTTTTCATGTAAACAAAAAGTGTCAGAAAGGGCTTTGTCTACAAGTGGTTAGAAGAGTGGGTGACGTGTGACATAGGCTTCTAAATGTTGTGCATAAAATGCCAGGACAGTTCAAACCCCCCCCCAAATGACCCCATTTTGGAAAGTAGACACCCCAAGCTATTTGATGAGAGCAATGTTGAGCCCATTAAATATTTTTTTTTTTTTGTCCCAAGAGATTGAATAATGAAAAAAAAAAAAAAAAAAATATATATATTTTTTTTACAAAAAGTTGTCACTAAATGATATATTGCTCAAACATGTCATGGGCATATGTGGAAATACACCCCAAAATACATTCTGTTGCTTCTCCTGAGTACGGGGATACCACATGTGTGGGACTTTTTGGGAGCCTAGCTGCGTACGGAACCCCAAAAACCAAGCACTGCCTTCAGGCTTTCTAAGGGTGTAATTTTTTTTATTTCACTTCTCACTGCCAATCACAGTTTCGGAGGCCATGGAATGCCCAGATGGCATAAAACCCCCCAAAATGACCCCATTTTGGAAAGTAGACACCCCAAGCTATTTGCTGAGAGGTATTGTGAGTATTTTGCAGATCTCGCTTTTTGTCACAAAGTTTTGAAAATTGAAAAAAAGAAAAAAAAAATGTTTTTTTTTCTTTACTTTCTTCATTTTCAAAAACAAATGAGAGCTGTAAAATACTCACCATGCCTCTCAACAAATAGCTTGGGGTGTCTACTTTCCAAAATGGGGTCATTTGGGGGGGTTTTGTGCTATTTTGGCATTTTATGGCCTTCGAAACGGTGATAGGTAGTGAGGAGTGAAATCAAAAATTTGCACCCTTAGAAATCCTGAAGGCGGTGCTTGGGTTTCGGGGCCCCGTACGCGGCTAGGCTCCCAAAAAGTCCCACACATGTGGTATCCCCATACTCAGGAGAAGCAGCAAAATGTATTTTGGGGTGCAATTCCACATATAACTATGGCATGTGTGAGCAATATATCATTTAGTGACAACTTTTTGAAAAAAAAAAAAATTTTTTTTTTTTATTTTTGTCTTTATTCAATCACTTGGGACTAAAAAAAAAAATATTCAATGGGCTCAACATGCCTCTCAGCAAATAGCTTGGGGTGTCTACTTTCCAAAATGGGGTCATTTGGGGGGGTTTTGTACTTCTCTGCCATTTTAGCACCTCAAGAAATGGAATAGGCAGTCATAAATTAAAAGCGGTGTAAATTCCAGAAAATGTACTCTAGTTTGTAGACGCTATAACTTTTGCGCAAACCAATAAATATACGCTTATTGGCATTTTTTTTACTAAAGACATGTGGCTGAATACATTTTGGCCCAAATGTTTGACTAAAATTGAGTTTATTAGATTTTTTTTATAACAAAAAGTAGAAAATCTCTTTTTTTTTCAAAATTTTCGCTTTTTTTCCGTTTATATCGCAAAAAATAAAAATCACAGAGGCAATCAAATACCATCAAAAGAAAGCTCTATTTGTGGGAAGAAAAGGACGCAAATTTCGTTTGGTTACAAAATTGCATGACCGCGCAATTACCAGTTAAAGTAGTGCAGTGCGAAATTGAAAAAAGACCTCTGGTCCTTTGGCTGCCAAATGGTCCGGGGCTGAAGTGGTTAAGTGGTGTATATATGACCAATATTAATTACTGATTTTTATCCACTTCTCATAACAGCCCTTAGCATCACTGGAATTTTATTGGACTTCTATTTCCACACTCTTATATATTGGACTTTTTCGCTGTCCACATTCATATAGCGGCAGCACACTTAAGCCCCATACACACGCGCGGACAATCCGTGGACCAGGTCCGTCGGACCATGTCCGTCATACTTTGTCTGATGTTGGTTTTGCGTACACACGATCGGACAAAGTTGTCGGAAAATCCGATCATTCTGAACGTGGTGACGTTTGTTGCCTACGACGGGACTACGTAGAGGCTAGTAGCCAATAGCTTTGGTCTTGTAATGTGATCTGAGCATGCGTAGCACTTTGTCCGGTCGGACAAGCGTACACACGCTCGGATTTGGTGTGATCGGACCGGGTTGACGGGAAATCTTTCCAGCAGGAGATAAGACTTTGTCCGACGGACAAACCGACGAACACTGTCCGATGGTGCATACACACGGTCTGATTTTTCAACAACCTTGTCCGATCGGACCAAATTGATGAAAAAGTCCGACCGTGTGTATGGGGCTTTAGTTGCTCCAAGACCTGTTAATCTATATAGAATATCTACAATCTTACTTTGAGCCTCTCAATAATACCATTGTTATAAATATCTGTATATGTATGCACATGCACCTTTTTTTAAATATTATCTTTTCTAACAGATACTATTTTATAAGCACTTGTCATTACTCAGGTTCACTGTATAATTTGGTTTGTTTTAGACACTCCCAAATCAGTGTGCTTTTTATCCTATTTTATAGCACTTTCTCTTACGTATTTCACTCCACTGAACTTTTATTCACGATTTTATATTTACTGATGTTTTTAGGCAATACCACCTATATATATATTTATACATCCTTTGTTTGAACAGCGCCAACACCCTTTTTGTTTATTCTAATGCAGGTGAGATATGCCCACTGTATCTCATGCACGGACCGATGTACAGGTACATCGGTTCGTGCAGCCAGGCCGTCATGATGCAGTATATGTGCGGTGGGCAGTCCGGAAGTGGTTAAAGTAAGTTAAAAAATAACAGACTTACTGGCTGGATCACGAGGTGAAAATAAAGATAAAGGTGAAAATAAAGATGAATAGCCTGAAAAAAAGAAAAAAACTTATGTAGACATCACATGCTACAAAAAAAAAATGTTTTTGCTTTTGGTTTACTACCACTTTAAACTGTTGAGGCATCTCAGGAATAGCTATTGAAGAAACCCAGCTTCAAATGCCTGTTCATCAAAGTGATTTTGAGTGTTTACATACGTATGCATGTTGCTAAATCCCAATCTGTGTCATAAATGGTACCTCATCCCTATTGGACTGTATTTACTCAAAAAGGAGGAACCAGATGGGACTTTAATGGTACAAAATTGACTAATAAAGAAAATGTAAAATATATACTTTATTGACAACGATTAAAAATTACCATACGTCAAGAGTATATAACAACCAATGCATCAGTAAAGCTCTGCATCATATGAAGTTCCATCCATTAAGGTGTCATTCAAATGGCAACAGGAAAAGAGTCTTCATCAGGGGGAAAATGGTATATTCTAGAATGTAAATATGTGTAAGTATCCATTCTACACCAAGCTAATAGTTATACAAAAAAAAAAAAACATTAATATACCTGTATAAAGAAATTACACATAAAAATTCATAAAAATATACTTGCATGTCCAAGTGAGAAACCCCAGAAAGGAAACCAGCTAGAGGCTCAACTGATTGCTCAATGATGGTAAGGAGAAATGACCTATCAAAAATGATATCAAATAGCAAATACTGTACGTCAATCAATGAGGCACTCTGGACCACAGAGAAAAAAAAATTATTTGATATAATTTTTGATAGGGCATTCATTATTCCTTACCATCATTGAGGAGTCAGTTGAGCCTTGTCTCCCTTGTATCCTATCTGGTTTCCTATCCGGGGTATTTGTGTTCCATTGTTTTATAGTATTTAGCAATGAAAAAAAAAAAGTTTATACAGTGTTAAAACATTTATTTGATTCAGAATGTAAGATTAATATTAGGCAAATTCCTGAATTCCATGAAAGAGTATAATTCAACATTTGCTTTGTACAAGTAAAAATTCCAGACTTCCAAAATATAATTATTACTACCAATTACAGTAAAATGTTCCATCTATGCTAGTATATCTGAAATAGTGTTTAGAAAGTTTATCAGTATATTTGAAAATGAACTGGTGTTAGGTAAAACCTGTGTAACAAAGGGATTTCAAGAAAAATGGAAATCCTGCCTCTGGGATTATTTCTGGATTTTCACAGCACAGAATATTTGTAACTGCTGGTAAAATGATGTACTGTGATGTGACCTTAATCATATAACGACTGGCGCACGCCGATGTACGTCAGCAGAATGGCACGGACAGGCAAATGGGCGTACCTGTACGTCTCTTTGAATTTTCCGCTGTGCCATCGCGTGCGCGCCGCCGGCGGTGCGCGAGCTCCGTGAGTCCGACCGCGATCGCCTCACGGAGAGGAAGAACGGGGAGATGCTAATGTAAACAAGCATCTCCCCATTCTGCCTAGTGACACTGTCACTGATCATAGCTCCCTGTGATCGGGAGCTATGATCAGTGATGTGTCACACACAGCCCCTCCCCCCACAGTTAGAATCACTCCCCAGGACACACTTAACCCTTCCCTAGCCCCCTAGTGGTTAACCCCTTCACTGTCAGTGTAATTTTTACAGTAATCAGTGCAATTTAATCGCACTGATCGCAAAATTGTCCGATGTGTCCGCCATGATGTCACAGTCCCGATAAAAATCGAAGATCGCCGCCATTACTAGTAAAAAAAAAAAATTTATAAAAATGCCATAAAACGAACCCCTATTTTGTAGACGCTATAACTTTTGCGCAAACCAATCAATAATCGCTTATTGCGATTTTTTTTTACCAAAAATATGTAGAAGAATACGTATCGGCCTAAACTGAGGAAAAAAAGTGTTTTTTTATATATTTTCTGGGGATATTTATTATAGCAAAATGTAAAAAATAATGCATTTTTTTCAAACTTGTCGCTCTATTTTTGTTTATAGCGCAAAAAATTTAAACCGCAGAGGTGATAAAATACCACCAAAAGAAAGCTCTATTTGTGGGAAAAAAATCTTGTTTGGGAGCACCGCCGCATGACCGCGCAATTGTCAGTTAAAGCGACGCAGTGCCGAATCGCAAAAAGTGCTCTGGTCTTTTGCCAGCCAAATAGTCCGGGGCTTAAGTGGTTAAAATAGCTGTCTGTTATGCTATGGTAACTGAAGTTTACCAATCATGTTAAACAACAGGGCAGGACATCTACTTTGTCTGTAGAAGATGAAGACTTCTCCATGTTGGGAGAAGGCCCCAATCAAATACAAGATTTATTTTGCTTTGGAATACCTAAAGGTTACCATTGCTGAAAAAGCTAGTTACAGGTACTGACCCTCATGCTACAATATTCTGAGTCAGTGAGGGTGAGTTACTAAAGGTATAAATAGACTGTTCATTTTGACAGCGAAGTTGCACTTTTCCCTGGAGTGTAGTGAATGAGGTGAAGCTCTGTTAACTTTCACTACTCAATCATGTGGAAGCAAAAATACTGTTTTTATTTTCCCTGCATATGATTGGGTATTCTTTGCAAAGTGAAATTTAAAGCCCATCTCCGGGCAAAAAAATATTTCTGCCATGCAGTGGGGTTTTTGTCTAGGAGAGGGGAGAGCGGAGATATGCTTACCCAACCCAGCAATCCTCCCAGCATAAAAACATTCTGGCATCCCCACACCACGCTCCAGCGGTCTTGTGTTGTGGACTGTTCCTGATGTCATTAAGTCCAGAGTTGGCTCCATAGACCAGAAACAGTCCACCGCTGGACTGTGTGGGAGCACTGTTTTCCAGTGGAACCAAGGATCGGATGGTGAAGTAATCAGTGCAAATAAATATTATTTGGGGGTGGTTATTCCCTATATCTATTGCACCTATGTATTAACTTGTCTATTCCCCTAGTTAGCTAGTCTATTAAAACTCTGATCACATGTTACTGTTGATATCACAATAATACAAGGTTAGCTATGAGACCAAGCACACAGCTTAATAAAACAAAGTCTTATTTATTTCCCAAGAAAATAGGAAAACGCTAAAATAAAATACTAAGGAAAGATATTACAAACATATACCAATAGAACACATAATATCAGAATATCAAAGATACTTATCACAATGCTTTCCTCTAGGCTGTATATCATTGGCTAGGCTCAGATGGTAAAGAGAGAGCCATGTGACTCAAAAAGGGTGGATAGAGCCATGCGGCCCATGCATAAGCCAAGAGCAAAAAGGGTAGAGGCAATGAGAGGAGGCTCCTGGACTCGTTCAGTCCTTTTATATACTTCAATCATACACCATCCAAACCCAACCCCATTGCCATCCCATCTAGACTTTTGATGAATCACAGTATTTATGGGGCAGTCCTCCACAACAGATTATATTACTGTCCGTCCTGCTGTGTTTTGACCTCTATGGGGCAGCATTGTTCATGTCACTCTTCAATGGCTTTGATCTTTTGATCTTCTGTAGCAGGACATTCTTTAATCATTTTGTCAGCTATGGTCCCTTTCAAGTTTGCGGTATAGCAACAGACGGTCTGGAGCCAAGAGCAGAGAAATTACATTCCAGACCGCCCCCAAGAAAGCAAATGCTTGGTTGTATCAAACAGAAAGAAACTCAAACACTTACCCTTTAGAGCCATGGAACTGCAAGTATCAGCATGGCTGATCTTTGGGACTAGGAAACAGATATGTAGAGACTCCAGAAATATGACATTAGACCATTTTGCCTTCAAACAGATGGGTATAAGCTTTCTCCTCACCCCTACACAAAACAGGCAGTTGAACCGTGCAGTGTGGGCAAAGCCCCACTGCATGGGAAACCTTTTTATTGAGTGATGGCACAAGTATTAACAATATCATGACAACATATGCAACACTAGCAGAGCTGTCAAACAGGGATGTCTTGAGCTGAAAACTAGCTAAACAAAAGGTCACATTTTTGTCAGGTAGGAAAGTTTACGCATATATTTCATCTGTGAATTTAGTTGCCTTCATATACAATTTAAACTGCACCGTCTTTCATTTTTTATTTGTCACAAGTCCTTTGTTAAAAATACAATTAGGTATTCATTAAAAAGTTTTCCTTTAGGAAGATTGAATTACCTTATAAATATGATGAAAATGCAAGGTATACTTTCTGATTTTTTTTTCTGAACCTGTTAGCAAAGAGAAGCGCAAAGTACATTTTGAATCACTTTCAAGATACACATAGCCTAGAGACAGTTCAGTACTGGAATAAATCATACACAGAAAAACAGCAGTCATTTGAATACATTCTGCATAATAATCAGACTAACTACAAGAAAACTGGCATCTTCTGATAGCTTTCAAATTAAATTGGAGGTGAATAACATTCAGGGAACATAACATTCATTTCTAGACATGGTCATAGTTGACCTGCAGCTACTTATGGCTCAGACATTTGATAAATTGATGAAAAAATAACCTTGTGTATGTCCAACGCTATGATTTTTGCAAAGGCTAAAACAGATACAAGCTAACCACTCAAGCAGTAAGAAGCATGAATTACCTAAAATTGTTGCAGTTTGTTGCGCAGTTTCTATCAAAATGAAAATTGTCAGTTGTCTGAGCTGATAATGCATTCAGAACATAAAGATTTTAGAATCTCTGGACAGATGATGTTGGTGTTTGGTAAATGCAGTTCCTGGATCATATTTTTATCAGATGCAACATCACTTCATCATTAATCAAACTACTAAGATATTCATGGCCAGAAAGGAAGAACTAAGTTCTATACAATTTTCAGTGACTGCATCAATCTGAGCACTGTTAAAAGTGATAAGGAAGTTTATGGGTTAAAAAGCAAGCCATAAGCAGCGTTTGTGCACAGTAAAAGCAAATCAATGGAGTTGGAGAAGAATGTTTAGCTCTGGAGAATATAGATTACATTTACTCATAGATATTCTGTTGTATGAATGACCTAAAGCTGTCACATGATAACAGAGAACCAGCCAACACTGTTCTAGTTTTGGATAGAGTGGGGAAGCCATCGAACAGTCAAGATTTTATTATTATCTGTGTCCCCAATGGCGTAATCTGTCATTATTTTAAAGTATTATACAGAGGAGATGCAAAATGTTATGGTTGGCACCATAACAGGCGTATAGGGTGATATCTTTCAATAGGATCGTCTAGTAAAGTGAAGTCAACTCTTGGACTTCCCTTTGTTTTGGAGAGATTTCCAGTCTTCCCCCATCTCCTTGTTGGGGACACAAAAAATGATAATAACTCAACAAAGATTCTATCCTTTCCACACTATATCCAAAGTAAAAAAAAAGGTTTGGTACTTTAGGCAACCTACAGATATTCATAATCTAAGGTTACCAGAATTTCAAAATGAAAACCAGGGACACCCTACTGACCATGTACTGAGAAGGGGGATTGAGACTTTAAATGAGGCACATAAAGGAAACTAATTGTAGAAGCAAAAACATTTAATGGGCAATTGTATACACAACATGATATATTCAATAAGAAATTTTACAATGTAAACGTTTTACAGATGAAATGACAATGGACCAATGCATGACATCTGATACAGCATCTTAAATATGATACTGGATATACTATCATAAGCCAATGTTGCTCCATATATAAGTGTAGCACTGACCCCCGAAGGAGTTGCTAGTTTGGATTGGGCCTGCACTCTTCTGAGAAACCCCACTAACTTAACTCGATTCCCTTGGCACAGCTGTGGTGCAATGCAATACAGTTCAATCTAAAACAATGTAAAGTACCTGTATAATACCCACAGGATCCTCTGGCTCCACCTGGTGGGGTAAACAGCATGCCACACAACTGAATACTTAACCAGAAATACTTTTACTGCAAGTATATTAAAGCAGGTGGTTACAGAGAGTGCACTGTCATCCCAACGTAGGATGTCAGTACAATATATATCAACAGACAAATACAAAATGAAAGATATATATATACTCTATGTATCTAAACCTAGGAGCTCCCGCTACTTTAAAAGTTCTACGTGAGGCCTCACTAAAAGTATTTTCTCCTGTATCTTTTTTCTTCGCTAGCTAGAAATGACTCCTCTGATATTTGTAATCCAAAAGGTGGGTGAAAGTTAGCTTAAAGTGCTCCAGGTATAACTCCAAAAACGTATACACAGCGCTTGGGCACTAAAGTGAAGTAGGCCTCAAGCCTGCTCAGTGTCAGTTGCTCTAGTGCTCCTCTGTGGAACTACTGATTCCAGGGGAGCCTGTAAATGAGTCTAACTGTGTGCAGCAAATTAACAAACGGTGGGCCGTAACCCGCTCACCAACTTGATCGGAGTTCTGGGTGATGACTTTGATCCGGTAACTGCAGCTTGCTTCTGTATCAGCTGGGCCAGATGCTCTGTGTCCCTCTGCTAGATGGATCCGGTCCTCTGGTATCCTGATGAGTGTCTCTGGGTCTTGTCAATCCGGTCACCGGCTCTCGGGCTCCGTCAGATCACCTCGCAAACAAGCAGGTTTGCACTCCGTGGTGACTGTCTGTCGCTGTCTCCGGGAAACCTCCTCACAGATCCGCAAAAGCAGGCAGCGTGGTCCCAACAGACCTAATATGGCTGCTGCGGTCCTTTTTATACCCTACCCAGCATACACTGTATAAGAGAGTGTTCATGGGTAGGTCACACAGACTTCTGGGTAACAAGGTCAAACTTCTTATCAAAACAACAGTACTTCCTGTAAAAGTCTTTTGTGCTTGTTCTGATGTAATAAACATATCAGTGCATTACCAGATTTGGTCACTAGATGGCTCCAAACACTGAACCATAGCAATGTCCATAGACTTAACAGTGACATATACATTATCACATCAATAGACAAAGATGTCACCGCTACATAAGATCATATAATACATAATTGCAAAGCATAAATTTCATCATGAATCAAGCCATATCGGGGGATTATACCACCTCATCAGGAGCAGATGCACAAGACAATTCTGTAGAAAAAAAATATATGTATAAAAAATGATGATCATTTATTAACCCCAGTGCCTGGGAAAGTAAAAAAAGAAGGAGCAAAAAATGGGAGCAGTAGGAGATATCCATCCCCCTACTTAGATAATAGTTCAGAATGCCAGAGCGGGGTATTGGACAGCTGGAGAACATCACAAATGTCTGTACCGCAAGCTGAGGTGGTAAGGACCCCCAGGACGGAGCAAGCCCTCAATTCTGCAGGCACATCTCTGTTCTTCTTGCTTCACATTATCTACCTTGCTCCCAGTTTTGATCTCGCTGGGTAGCTATATGCACATGTATCTTCCTTACTTTTCCAATCACTTTGCACCCAGGTGCAAAGTTGCGGCCATCACACATCCACAATTCTCTTATCACACTTGCTCCCTAGTAGTTGTCACTATTTACTATAGACTTACTCGAAAATGGTCATTCACCATTTATCTCATCTTAGTTACATTTATTTTTCACAGACACTTTGGAGCTATTACTAGGCACTACCAACCAAAACAGCATGTACTTCCTTATCCCTGTTGGGAATTGAGGGCTTGCTCCATCCTGGGGGCCCTTACCACTTCAGACACTCCTCAAGAAAGGTCACATACAGTCACAACTGCGCTTTGCCAAAATTCACCTTGAAGATTCTGAGGCCACATGGGAAAAGGTGTTATGTTCAGATGAGACGAACATGTAATTATTTGGCCTCAACACTAAACGATATGTCTGGTGGAAATCCAATACAGATCACCATCCAAATAACACCATCCCTACACTAAAGCATGGAGGTGGTAATATCCTGTTATGGGGGTGTTTCTCTGCAGCAGGGACTGGAACATTTGTCAGGATTGAAGGAAAAATGGATGGGGCAAAATACTGTCAAATTATTGAGGAAAATCTGCTGCTCTCTGCCAGAAAGTTGTCAATGGAAAGAAGCTTTGCCTTCCAACATGACAATGACCCAAAGCACACAGCAAAAATTATCACACAGTGGTTGAAGGAGAAAAAAGGTGAATGTCCTTGCATGGCTTAGTCAGAGATCAGACTTAGGCTCGATTCACACTAATGCGTTTTTTGATGCTTTTTGCACCTGCCAAGTCACTTGTCACCAGACGCAGCGCTACTACAGGACTTGATGTGCACCTTCAACCCAGCTCTGTACCCCCCCCCCCCCAACACACAGATTGTGACAGGGGACGAAAGAGAGACGGACGTGATGTCATCAGCCAGAAATTATGCAAGACGTGGAAGGCGACATGTCCTTCTTGAGGCCATCATTTACGGCTGATGACATCACGTCCACCCCATAGTGCGTTTCACCGCCACCACAAAGTAGTACACACCGGTGCTCTGCATCTACTGGCCCGATCGGTTTCCGCTGGGGGCTCCTAATTCAGATTGGATGACAAGCCTGGACTCTTGCATAGTGTCTCAATGCCTTTCACCCTACTCCCTTTGTCATTAACATTCTTTTAGTGGAATAAAAGTTGTTTTAATGCTACAATTAGTTGACACTGTGTTCGTCTCTCTCTCCTCCCTGTCACTGGAACCGGCCCACTGAGCCATCGGCCAGCCGAGAAACTCCCGATAGTCCCGATGGCCAGTACATGCCTGTTGATAACCCCCCATATAAGCTGGTATAAGCTGGGTATGCTACCCAGGGACTCTCTCTGCATCATACCTGCAGTATCTTCCTGACTACCACCTGGGGACTGTTTATCCTATTTGACATGCCTTGAGTGGGGCAAACACTTTTTAGAGTTGATATGGAGGATTAATGCAAGAAACATAAACGCTTCTCAGAATCAAATTGCAATGCACACTTTTCAGAAAGGTTGTAATAAATTTCATGGAACAAGGAGCTGGGCATTAATATACATCTGCTAAATAGAATGGATTATGCTAACAAGAGTCTTAATTTCTCAGTACTTTCACATTTGGTTTTTAGGATTAGCTTCTTTTCACTGCTTTGTTTTGGCCTAGGGAACGGTTGCCTTTGGCACTGATCTCAGCAAAGAAATTTCCCATACTTTCAGTGGGGAAAAGTAAGTATGGAAGACAATGAACTAGTGTTAAGGATTGAGTTGCAGTTTTACGATCAGGTTTAAAGCGTTTGTTACCCCAACATGTCATATTACTGATATATGCCTGTTGTACCATGCACCTGTATGAAAAAGTATCCGGTTCTCTTTGTGTGAAATCTCTGATGTTCCTGACAGTCCCTCTGCTTTCCTATTAGAAACTGACCACACTAAGCAGGAGAACACATCGTTCTTTAGCTGTGCTGGGAGCTCAACCTTCTCTCCCCCAATTATCAGACTTGTCCTGACACCCCCTACCCAGCCATTCAATGGAAAGCTCAGTGTGCTGATAATTCTCCTCCCTCCAGCTATTAAGCAGCTGAGAATGAAGCTGAGGGAATGTAATCACTTATAAAAAAGAGAAAAAAAGGTATTTAGAATGTTTTATTTATATGTAATGTTTTGCATTTTATTTCTATTTTAAACGAAATGGTTTGTTTTACAAGGTGAACGTTTACAATCACTTTAAGGCTAGGTTCTGGGACATTGTTTTAGAGTTAAGGTTTCATTTTTAATCCTGGGTTAAAGTGCATTTCCACTTTTGCAGTCAAAGACTGGAAAATCTCACTATTGGTATGTTGTGTGTTCCTGTTCACAAAGCAAACCTATAGATGAGTTAAGCAGCCTATAGATGAGTTAATTTTATTCTGTTCAACCAGAGGGTTGAACACAAAATACAGATCCAATTCCCTTAAGCACACACTCAAGGTGGTTGGGGAATCCTCCCTCACTGAGCTTTTGTATTCTAACAGCGGGGAGATTTCCCACCATCAAAATACACTGATCAGCGCTGCAAACTATAGCATGCAGTGCTGATTGAAAGGAGAAAATCTGATACAGAAGTTGATTGGTAGATCGACTTCTGTGCACAGTGCTCATACATGGATATAAATGTGTCCGGTCACTGCTGAACCTGCCGAATTTCAATCCATGTATGGCCGGCTATAGTCTCAATGCTGGCAGCAAGGATTTCTGAGCAATTCCAGTGTGAGCCTGTGAAGGACTAGATAAGTTTCCTCTTATACATACAATGCGAGAAACCATCTGTCTAAGCCTTTAACCCTTTGTAATGACAGACAGTATTCAAATGTAGTTTACAACTGATAATGAGATCTGCGAACATAATACAGACAAGGGTAATTATGGCAAAAGGAGCTCCCCAGCCCACTCTTAAAAAGAGAACTAGTAAGATTTTGCATTGCAGGAATTATCAGAAAAGAGCATTTTAACCGCTAGCTGCCCGCCGGCTGTCATATGACGACCAGGCTCGTTGGCTCTCGTTCTGGGAGGGCGTCACTGCGGCACTGGGTGAAAGATGCAACGGTCCGTCAGGAGTCCAGAAACTCATTGACCTTTTAGGCCCCTTTCACACGAGGCGGACTCCGCTTCCACGGAGTCCGCCTCTGTCCGCCGGCTCAGCAGGAGATCTCTCCGTTGATCTCCGCTGAACCGGCGGATGACAAGTCCCTCTCTGCTCACTGAGCGGGGAGGGGCTTGCGATTCCGTTTTCATCAGATCTCACCCGATCCGATCCGCCAGCGACGGATCTGGAC
The DNA here is from genome assembly GCA_028564925.1 of Lithobates sylvaticus. Taxonomy (NCBI): domain Eukaryota; kingdom Metazoa; phylum Chordata; class Amphibia; order Anura; family Ranidae; genus Lithobates; species Lithobates sylvaticus. The sequence continues at coordinate 316,968,004 of CM053028.1, read as the reverse complement.
GTGGGGCCATACGTCTGCTTTTGGCAGATCGGACCGGGTCGGATGTCAGCGGAGATGTCTCCGCTGACATCCGACGCTCCATAGACTAACATAGAGCGCCCGTTCAGATCCGCCGTCAAAACTGACAGGCGGATCTGAACGGTCCGTCCATGTGAAAGGGGCCTAATACACACACACTAATTACAAGCAAACAGATCACAGGTGAGGATGGTTACATTTAATAGCCATTAAAACCCCTTTGTGTCAACTTGTGTGCATGTTATCAGGCCAAAATAACCAGGGTATGTAAACTTTTGATCAGGGTCACTTGGGTAGTTTCTGTTGCCATTATGATTTAAAAAGAGTAAACACAGTTGATTTATAATAAATGGCTTCAGCCAAACACTAATCATGAGTGAAAGAAATGTTTTTGTGTTATCATTCATATACTCTGAAAAATGGCCAAGAAATCATAAATTCTGCCAGGGTATGTAAACTTATGAGCACAACTGTATATATATGTAAAGCGCTTCATACATTGATGGCACTATATAAGTACCTGTAATAAATAAATGTGAATGAGAACATATAATGAATATATAGTAGGTTTTATCCCAACTGGTCTACAAAAGTGAAAATACACTTCAAGGGATAAAGTTAGGGGCTAGGGTCAAGTTAAATGTTAGGTTTCACTATTGTGTTAAAGGACGAGTTCACCTTTTGGAACATGTTACATGTTCCACCCGTTTTTAGGGTGGAACGTGTAACATGTTTCCAATGCTGCAGCCGCGACACCAGCTACCCTCCCTTCACCCTTGTTCAGTCCCCGACACTGGCATGTTAACTGTGGGAATCCGGCTGTGACTCATTGCGGCTTCACAGCCAGATTCTTCCTATGTTGCACCCTGTGAATGGTCCACGGAGCCTCCTGGGACTTTTGATGTGTCACAGAAGGTTGCGAGCAGGAGATGGGGCCTGCCAAAACTGCAATTCCACGTACAGCAAAGCTTAGACTGGATGACAGGGAAGCACCATAATGAGCCAATCAATTGTGCTGTAGTGTTTATGTTCTAAAAAGGAACATGCTGATTGGAACAGAGAGTAGAATAACTCAGAGATGAGCCAGCTGCTTCTCTTTCACTGTTCAGTCACTGGGGGAAGGACAAGACCTTCTCGAGATACTTAATTAGTACTTAGGGGAAAAGTCAGGTCTCCAGGCTGGCTCTGTTTTCTGCCAGGGTTGTACCTCTCCTAGGAATGAACAGACATAAATATAAATTATCTGACAGGTAAAACATCTATGATACATGTATTTAATTTGCGTATTTAGCAGTTTTCCTGAAACCCACATTTAAAGTGGAATTAAACTCTCCTATCGTTTTCAGCCAAGGAAGCTGCCATCTGGCCTCTGTTTGATTGTCAACTGCCACGGTGCTGCACATGTGATCAATTATGAAACCATCCATTTGATAGTTTGATGATTTGGCTAAGGACACAACCAATGAGACAGATATGTGTTTTTTGAAACTTAAAGTGAAACTTTAGTCAGAAAATTAAGTCCTGATAGATCACTTCAGGCTGGCCCCTATTGCAGGTATAGCTATGTAAAACATTAACAATAAGTGCCTATACTGTTTAAAATCCAATAATACACTGCTCACCCTGCTCTGCATGTGCTCAGTTACTCTATATTTTTAGGCACTGGCGATTTGTAGAGGCCGATCTGCTGACAGCCTTAAAATTAAACCCTCCTGTCCTTTGCAGCCAAGGAAGCTGCTTCTGTTTGATCTGCAACTGCCATGGTGCTGCCAATGTGATCAGTTATGACACCAGCCATTTGATTGTTTGACAGTTTGGTTGAGAGCACAAGCAAATGTGACAGCAACCCCGACATTCCAGGAATGTTACTTTTCTAAAACTGTTAAATCGATGGGTTTAATTCTGCTTCATACCCAGAAGTACATGGCATTTTCTTCACTTCTGACAACTAAAGAATGGGGAGTTCAGAAAAGAGGTGCTGCAGGTGAAGGCAGGGCTACCGTTTGAGGCTGCCTTTGGCCTCAGCATAATAGGTGGCCCCGGCCCCAGCATATTTCTTGGTTCCCCTAGGGATCTATGTGGAAACTCTGGAGGAAAATTAGAAACTGGCCGCACCCACCAGCCACTGATTTGAAAAGGAGAGGACCTGTGTGTTGGTATGCCTTCCAGAGCCTCTATGCTCCTGCTGACACCAGGGGCCCCTGTGTCTAGATAACCTCCTCTACCTTGATCTATGGATCTTGTTGCTATGTCTCAGCTACTAGGGCCATGAAAAGGTATGGCTCATACTCAGTACATACTTTGGACCCCTACAATCAGTAACACTACACACCTGACCTATATACTCTGTACATTACATACACCTGACCCCTTCACTCTGTGTTACCAACCACTGACCTTTGCACTCTGTTACCCACCACTGACCCCTTCACTCTATGTTTGCACTCTGTTACCCACCACTGACCTCTGCACTCAGTGTTATCCACCACCGACCTGTGCACTCTCTGTTACCCACCACTGACCTCTGCACTATGTGCTACCCACCACTGACCTCTGCACTCTGTGCTGCCCACCACTGAACTCTGTGCTACCCACCACTGACTTCTGCACTCTGTGCTACCGCGCAGACGACGGCGGCGACGACGAAGAAGGTAGCCGGACTTCCCCCGCTCGGTAAAAGAGCTTGGTAAATGGCGGGGGAGTCCGGCGAGAAGACCCCCAAGACGGAAGAAGACCCCCGGAGCAGTGCAATAAACTATTTTTTCAAAAGTGTGGGTGTTTTTTTTTTTTACTTTACATTTTACATTTTACACCTTAGGTGAATGGGTAGGGGTACATCGTACCCCATACTCATTCACATAGGGTGGGGGGCCGGGATCTGGGGGCCCCCTTATTAAAGGGGGTTCCCAGATTCCGATAAGCCCCCGCCCGCAGACCCCGACAACCAACGGCCAGGGTTGTCGGGAAGAGGCCCTTGTCCTCATCAACATGGGGACAAGGTGCTTTGGGGTGGGGGGGCCGCACGGCCCCCCTTTCCCCAGGGCACCCCCCATGTTGAGGGCACGCGGCCTGGTACGGCTCAGGAGGGGGGGGCGCTCGTTCGTCCCCACCCCTTTCCTGGCCTGCCAGGCTGCGTGCTCGGATGAGGGTCTGGCATGGATTTGGGGGGAACCCTCACGCCGTTTTTTCGGCGTGGGGATTCCCTTTAAATCCATGCCAGGTCACGGAGCTAGCGCGGCGGCAGTAACTGCCTACGCTAGCTACGTAACCTGAAGTCACGTGCTAAATGAACGGACTTGCCGATGAGCGGCAAGTCCCTTCATTTCAAAAGTCCCGCGGACTTGCCCACTAACGGCGGGATTGTCCGCTGGACTTCCAAGTCCAGTGGATAATTTGAAAACAAAACTTCAAACTTTAGTCCGCCGTACTTTGGCGCCAAAAAGTCCGCCGGCGCCCACACACGAGGGGATTATCCGCTGGACTTCAGTCCAGAGGATAATCCCGCGGGATTGTCCCTTCGTGTGTACGCGGCATTTGTGTTACCCACCACTGACCTCTGCACTCTTGTGTTACCCAGCACTCTATTGCCACGTATACAAGGTCGGATTTTCAGATGGGAAATGTTGGACGTGAGCTTGTTGTCGGAAAGTCCAACCGTGTGTATGCTCCATCGAACATTTGCTGTTGGACTCTCCGCCAACAAGTGTTTGCTAGTAGGTTCTCAAATTTTCCACCAACAAAACTTTGTTGTCGGAAAGTCCGACTGTGTGTATGCTCCATCGAACATTTGCTGTCGAAATTTCCACACACAAATGTTTGAGAGCAGGTTCTCAAATTTTCCGCCAACTGCACTTTGTTGTCGGAAAGTCTGATCGTGTGCACACAAGTCCATCGCACAAAAGTTCACGCATGGTTGGAATCAAGCAGAAGGAGCCACACTGGCTATTAAACTTCCTTTTTCTCTGGTTGTCGTACGTCTTGTACGTCACCGCGTTCCCACATTCGTAATTGTTGGCCAACATTTGTGTGACCATGTATATGCAAGACAAGTTTGAGCCAACAATCTTCGAACAAAAATCCACGTTTTTTGTTGGCAGAAAGTCCAATCGTGTGTACGGGGCATTAGTGTTACCCACCACTGACCTCTGCACTCTATGTGTTACCCACCACTGACCTCTGCACTCTGTGTTACCCACCACTGACTTATGCACTCTACGGGGGTTATTTACTAAAGGCAAATCCATTTTGCACTGAAAGTGCACTTGGAAGTAAAGTCGCTGTAGATCCGAGGGGGACATGCAAGGAAAATAAAAAAACAGCATTTTAGCTTGCACATGATTGGATGATAAATTCAGCAGAGATTCCACTCATTTCAGATCTACCCCTCAGATTTAGTGCGACTGCACTTCCAAGTGCACTTGCAGTGCAAAGTGGATTTGTCTTTCAGAAATAACCCCCTATGTGTTACCCACCACTGACCTCTGCACTCTATGTGTTACCCACCACTGACCTCTGCACTCTATTGCCGCGTACACACGTGCAGACTTTTGACGGCGGACCTAGTCCAGCGGACAATCCCGCGGGACTTTCCAGCTAGGTCCGCTGGACTTTCCGAGCGTGTGGACTAGCCCACACACACACGGACTTCTCCAGCGGATAATCCGCCGGCCAAAAGTCCGCGGGACTTTTGAAAATGAACGGACTTGCCCACACACGGAGCAGTCCGTTCATTTCGAACGTAACTTCAGGTTACGTAGCTAGCGTAAGCAGTAAATGCCGCCGCGCTAGCTCCGCAAGCTGGCATGGATTTAAAGGGAATCCCCACGCCGAAAAAACGGCGTGGGGGTTCCCCCCAAATCCAAGTCAGACCCTCATCCGAGCACGCAGCCTGGCAGGCCAGGAAAGAGGTGGGGACGAACGAGCGCCCCCCCCTCCTGAGCCGTACCAGGCCGCGTGCCCTCAACATGGGGCGTGCCCTGGGGAAAGGGGGGCCGTGCGGCCCCCCCACCCCAAAGCACCTTGTCCCCATGTTGATGAGGACAAGGGCCTCTTCCCGACAACCCTGGCCGTTGGTTGTCGGGGTCTGCGGGCGGGGGCTTATCGGAATCTGGGAGCCCCCTTTAATAAGGGGGCCCCCAGATCCCGGCCCCCCACCCTATGTGAATGAGTATGGGGTATGATGTACCCCTACCCATTCACCTAAGGTGTAAAATGTAAAGTACAAAAACACACACACTTTTGAAAAAATATTTTATTGCACTGCTCCGGGGGTCTTCTTCCGTCTTGGGGGTCTTCTCGCCGGACTCCTCCGCTCTCTTCTGCTCTTTTACCTAGCTCTTTCACGAGCGGGGGAGTCCGGCTACCTTCTTCGTCGTCGCCGCCGTCGTCTGGGGGTCTCGATCCGCCTTCGGGGGTCTTCCGGGGGTCTCTTCTGTTCTTGTGGCGGTCGTCGTCTTCCGCGCCGCCGGCGCCGCCGGCGCCGCCTTCTTCTTCTTGTCCTTCTTGTTCTTCTTCTTCTTCCGATGTTGACCCGTCGCTGTCTCTGCCCGGAATGCCTGTGCCGCTCTGCGCTTGGACTTATATAGGGGCATGGGGACAGGGTCACATGTTCATGTCACATGGTGACCCCGCCCCCTTGCGATGTCACAGTCCCAGCATCCTCCGGGACTGTGACAACACAAGGGGGCGGGGTCACCATGTGACATGTGCATGTGACCCTGTCCCCATGCCCCTATATAAGTCCAAGCGCAGCGCGGCACAAGCATTCCGGGCAGAGAGAGCGTCGGGTCAACATCGGAAGAAGAAGAACAAGAAGAAGGACAAGAAGAAGAAGAAGAAGGCGCCGGCGGCGCGGAAGACGACGACCGCCGCAAGAACAGAAGAGACCCCCGGAAGACCCCCGAAGGCGGATCGAGACCCCCCCAGACGACGACGACGACGTCGGCAACGACGAAGAAGGTAGCCGGACTCCTCCGTTCGTGAAAGAGCTAGGTAAAAGAGCAGAAGAGAGCGGAGGAGTCCGGCGAGAAGACCCCCAAGACGGAAGAAGACCCCCGGAGCAGTGCAATAAAATATTTTTTCAAAAGTGTGTGTGTTTTTGTACTTTACATTTTACACCTTAGGTGAATGGGTAGGGGTACATCGTACCCCATACTCATTCACATAGGGTGGGGGGCCGGTATCTGGGGGCCCCCTTATTAAAGGGGGCTCCCAGATTCCGATAAGCCCCCGCCCGCAGACCCCGACAACCAACGGCCAGGGTTGTCGGGAAGAGGCCCTTGTCCTCATCAACATGGGGACAAGGTGCTTTGGGGTGGGGGGGCCGCACGGCCCCCCTTTCCCCAGGGCACCCCCCATGTTGAGGGCACCCGGCCTGGTACGGCTCAGGAGGGGGGGGGGCGCTCGTTCGTCCCCACCCCTTTCCTGGCCTGCCAGGCTGCGTGCTCGGATGAGGGTCTGACATGGATTTGGGGGGAACCCCCACGCCGTTTTTTCGGCGTGGGGAGTCCCTTTAAATCCATGCCAGGTCACGGAGCTAGCGCGGCGGCAGTAACTGCCTACGCTAGCTACGTAACCTGAAGTCACGTGCTAAATGAACGGACTTGCCGATGAGCGGCAAGTCCGTTCATTTCAAAAGTCCCGCGGACTTGCCCACTAACGGCGGGATTGTCCGCCAGACTGCCAAGTCCAGCGGATAATTTTAAAACCAAACTTAAAACTTTGGTCCGCCAGACTTTGGCGCCAAAAAGTCCGCCGGCGCCCACACACGAGGGGATTATCCGCTGGACTTCAGTCCAGAGGATAATCCCGCAAGATTGTCCCTTCGTGTGTACGCGGCATATGTGTTACCCACCACTGACCTCTGCACTCTGTGTTTCCCACCACTGACTTCTGCACTCTGTGTTACCCACCACTGACCTCTGCACTCTGTTACCCAGCCCTGATCCCTGCACTCTATGTGTTACCCACCACTGACCTCTGCACTCTATGTGTTACCCACCACTGACTTCTGCACTCTATGTGTTACCCACCACTGATCCCTGCACTCTTGTCTTAACCAGCCCTGATCCCTGCACTCTGCGTGTTACCCACAACTGACCTCTGCACTCTGTGTGTTACCCACCACTGACCTCTGCTCTCTATGTGTTACCCACCACTGACCTCTGCACTCTATGTGTTACCCACCACTGACCTCTGCACTCTATGTGTTACCCACCACTGACTTCTGCACTCTATGTGTTACCCACCACTGATCCCTGCACTCTTGTCTTAACCAGCCCTGATCCCTGCACTCTGCGTGTTACCCACAACTGACCTCTGCACTCTGTGTGTTACCCACCACTGACCTCTGCACTCTGTGTGTTACCCACCACTGACCTCTGCACTCTGTGTGTTACCCACCACTGACCTCTGCACTCTGTGTTATCCAGCTCTGATCCCTGCACTGTATGTGTTACCCACCTCTGCACTTTTTACCTTACACACTCCTGACCCCTCCTGGTCATTACCTACTCCTGACACCTACACCCTGTACATTACACACGCTTTACCCCTGCACATAAATTGAAGTTTTCGGCACAATTGTGCCACATCGATGATTTGAATTCACTGCCTTTTTTCCCCCTGTGATTGCCCAGGGGTGCCTCCAAATTGTCATGCCTCTGGGGGGAGGGCAGAGCACCTGTAAGCCCTTGTATTTTTATTGGCACCACTGAGGAAGGGGGCACAAAAGCTTTAAGGTGGTTGTAAACCCTTACATATAGCCAGTGAAGTGACTGGCCACAGGTCATACGCAGAAATGAAACAAATCCTCCTACAGAAGTTGTACTTGTCTATCTTCAGTCTTCTCTACATCCGTTCAAGGTCCGGTTTATTTAAAGCTTGTCTGAGTTGTCAGAAAAAAGGGGGCGGAGAACTGAAATCTGAGAGCTGAGAGCCCCTTCACATAGGCACAGAGGTCCCTCCACTGACACCATTTTTCTTTTGGTGTCAGGAAAATGTGTTAGAAGTGATTCCTGCTGCTAGCAGAGGAAGGAATTAGCAGACATAAATTACACTTAGTGCTCTTAATTGAGACAAGTACACCCTATACAAGGATATGTGTTGTTCATATTTCATGTCTGAGGTTTACAACCACTTTAAAGTAGTCCCATTGGGGAGATTCCCCTTTACTTCCTGTCTCGCAAAACAGGATGTGAGAGGAAATCCCATGGTGTTAACAAAACTAGTGTCCCCATTGGAAAATTCCCCTCTATTACTGTTCTGGGGACAACCCAAAATGTGGGATTTTCTAACACTTTAGATGATTTGGAGTGGCACTAAAGCCTGCAATACTTGGCACTGCTCCTTCTCCGATGCCCATACCTTCTCCTTGGCTTCTTCTGGGGTGCCAGTCTTTGGCCATCTTGGCCAGTGTGTAATGACACCTGTGCAGTAGTTCAGTCCTCCCGGCACACCGGCATGGCGTTGGGATGTAAACAGAGCAGTGTATGGATAGCTCAGTGTACACAGATGATTGTGAGCAGGTAGGTAGGTTTGTTTGTTCTCAGAAGGGACATTGCATTGTTCTTCTTTAATAAAGAGCCTGTCTGCTGGCAGTTCCCTAACATCACCCTATATTTCCTCTTTAGTACTACCCCCAGAAATGCATATTACACCATGTTTCCCTCCCTCATTCACCCCCCATCACACTTATGGAAGATATTGGACTGTGTATGGTGATACAGTACCTTGAAAAAGTATTCATACCCCTTGAAATTTTCCACATTTTGTCATGTTACAACCAAAAACATAAATGTATTTTATTGGGAATTTATGTGATAGACCAACACAAAGTGGCACATAATTGTGAAGTGGAAGGAAAATTATAAATGGTTTTCAAAATGTTTTGCTAATAAATATCTGAAAAGTGTGGCGTGCATTTGTATACAGCCCCCTTTACTCTGATACCCCTAACTAAAATCTAGTGGAACCAATTGCCTTCAGAAGTCACCTAATTAGTAATTAGAGACCTTCTGTGTGTAATTTAATCTCAGTATAAATACAGCTGTTCTGTGAAGCCCTCAGAGGTTTGTTAGAGAACCTTAGTGAACAAACAGCATCATAAAGGCCAAGGAACACACAAGACAGGTCAGGGATAAAGTTATGGAGAAGTTTAAAGCAGGGTTAGGTTATAAAAAAAATATCCCAAGCTTTGAACATCTCACGGAGCACTGTTCAATCTATCATCTGAAAATGAAAATGGCACAACTGCAAACCTACAAAGACATGGCCGTCCACCTAAACTGACAGGCTGGGCAAGGAGAGCATTAATCAGAGAAGCAGCCAAGAGGCCCATGGTAACTCTGGAGGAGCTGCAGAGAGCCACAGCTCAGGTGGGAGAATCTGTCCACAGGACAACTATTAGGCTTGGTTCACACTGGATGACGATGCGGCTCCCAGCAGGGGTCCTGTGTGTCCTGGTTCACATTTTCAGGTCTGAATTCAGCCCATATTTTGGGCTGAATTCGGACCTGAAATGGACCAAAAGACTCACAGGGCTCCTGTGCAAATTTGCACCGGAGACGCCTTGGCGATATGTGAACAGGCTCCAAAGAAAGACAGTCACATTCTCCTGCTATTGCGAATTGGATGCGTGGATTCCGCATCCAATTCACAATAATGTGGACCCGGCCTTAGTCGTGCACTCCACAAATCTGGCCTTTATGGAAGAGTGGCAGGAAGAAAGCCATTGTTGATAGAAAGCCATAAGAAGTCCTGTTTGCAGTTTGTGAGAAGCCATGTGGGGGACACAACAAACATATGGAAGAAGGTGCTCTGGTCAGATGAGACCAAAATTTTACTTTATGGCCTAAAAGCAAAATGCTATGTGTGGCGGAAAACTAACACTGCACATCACCCTGAATAAACCATCCCCACTGTGAAACATGGTGGTGGCAGCATCATGGTGTGGGGATGCTTTTCTTCAGCAGGAACAGGGAAGCTGGTCAGAGTTGATGGGAAGATTGATGGAGCCAAATACAGGGCAATCTTAGAAGAAACCCTGTTGGAGTCTGCAAAAAACTTGAGACTGGGGCGGAGGTTCGCCTTCCAGCAGGACAACAACCCTAAACATAGAGCCAGAGCTACAATGGAATGGTTTAGATCAAAACACCCATGTGTTAGAATGGCCCAGTCAAAGTCCAGACCTAAATCCAACTGAGAATCTGTGACAAGACTTGAAAATTGCTGTTCACAGACGCTCTCCATCCAATCGGACAGAGCTTGAGCTATTTTGCAAAGAAGAATGGGCAAAAATGTCACTCTTTAGATGTGCAAAGCTGGTAGAGACATTCCCCAAAAAGACTTGTAGCTGTAATTGCAGTGAAAGGTGGTTCTACAAAGTATTGACTCAGGGGGGCTGAATACAAATGCACTCCACACTTTTCACAGATTTATTTGTAAACAAATTTCACAACCATTTATCACTTTCCTTTCACTTCACAATTATGTGCCACTTTATGTTGGTCTATCTATCACATAAAATACCAATAAAATACATTTATGTTTTTGGGTGTAACATGACAAAATGTGGAAAATTTCAAGGGGTGTGAATACTTTTTCAAGGCACTGTATATGATATATCTTATTCCCCATAGACACAGCTCCTGTATGGAAGATATTGGACTGTGTTTGGTGATATATGATATACCTCATCCTCCATAGACACAGCACAGCTCCTGTATGTGTCTATGGAGGACAGGATACTACTCATACATCATGGTGTATTGGTGAAGTGTGTGTAGAGATGAAATCCCCTCTGCTCTACAGACAGTAGTAAGGTGACACCCACACACCACCATGTGACACCCTCCTTCCCTAGTACGGCGGTGTGTCTCCTTGGCTGGGAGTCCCCTCCTTCCCAGGCTGTCATTTGGGGGGCGGGGCTCTAAGCGGCTCTCCTCCTCGCTGTGTGTCCGAGGCTGGTCGGATGGCTGTCTTACTAAAGGCCGGGGCTTTGGCCGCCTCTCCGCACCTTGTCTGCTTCCTCTGCCCGGCCGCCGGTAAGAGCCGCCCGAGTGGGAGAATATGAGGGGGGCGGTGCAAACAGCTGGGAGGACGGGCATTTATATGGTGTGTGTGTGTGCAGGGTGTGACAGCGGGGTGTGCGTGTATGAAGAGGGGTCTTACCGCGCAGGTGTAGGGAGAGAGACACCTATGAGACCTATGGTTTAGGTGTAGGGAGAGAGACACCTATGAGCCCTATGGCTTAGGTGTAGGGAGAGAGACACCTATGAGCCCTATGGCTTAGGTGTAGGGAGAGAGACACCCATGAGACCTATGGCTTAGGTGTAGGGAGAGAGAGACCTATGGTTTAGGTGTAGGGAGAGAGACACCTATGAGACCTATGGCTTAGGTGTAGGGAGAGAGATACCTATGGCTTGGGTGTAGGGAGAGGGACACCCATGAGACCTATGGTTTAGGTGTAGGGAGAGGGATACCTATGAGACCTATGGCTTAGGTGTAGGGAGAGAGAGACCTATGGCTTAGGTGTAGGGAGAGAGAGACCTATGGCTTAGGTGTAGGGAGAGAGACACCCATGAGACCTATGGTTTAGGTGTAGGGAGAGAGATACCTATGAGACCTATGGCTTGGGTGTAGGGAGAGAGAGACCTATGGCTTAGGTGTAGGGAGAGAGAGACCTATGGCTTAGGTGTAGGGAGAGAGACACCCATGAGACCTATGGTTTAGGTGTAGGGAGAGAGATACCTATGGCTTAGGTGTAGGGAGAGAGAGACACCTATGGCTTAGGTGTAGGGAGAGAGAGACACCTATGGCTTAGGTGTAGGGAGAGAGAGACACCTATGGCTTAGGTGTAGGGAGAGAGAGACACCCATGAGACCTATGGCTTAGGTGTAGGGAGAGAGACACCCATGAGACCTATGGTTTAGGTGTAGGGAGAGAGACACCCATGAGACCTATGGTTTAGGTGTAGGGAGAGAGATACCTATGAGACCTATGGCTTAGGTGTAGGGAGAGAGAGACCTATGGCTTAGGTGTAGGGAGAGAGAGACCTATGAGACCTATGGCTTAGGTGTAGGGAGAGAGACACCTATGATACCTATGGCTTAGGTGTAGGGAGAGAGATACCTATGGCTTAGGTGTAGGGAGAGGGACACCCATGAGACCTATGGTTTAGGTGTAGGGAGAGAGACACCTACGGCTTAGGTGTAGGGAGAGAGATACCCATGAGACCTATGGTTTAGGTGTAGGGAGAGTGAGACCTATGGCTTAGGTGTAGGGAGAGAGACACCCATGAGACCTATGGTTTAGGTGTAGGGAGAGAGAGACCTATGGCTTAGGTGTAGGGAGAGAGAGAGACACCTATGGCTTAGGTGTAGGGAGAGAGAGACACCTATGGCTTAGGTGTAGGGAGAGAGAGACACCTATGGCTTAGGTGTAGGGAGAGAGAGACACCTATGGCTTAGGTGTAGGGAGAGAGAGACACCTATGGCTTAGGTGTAGGGAGAGAGAGACACCTATGGCTTAGGTGTAGGGAGAGAGAGACACCTATGGCTTAGGTGTAGGGAGAGAGAGACACCTATGGCTTAGGTGTAGGGAGAGAGAGACACCTATGGCTTAGGTGTAGGGAGAGAGACACCCATGAGACCTATGGTTTAGGTGTAGGGAGAGAGATACCTATGACACCTATGGCTTAGGTGTAGGGAGAGAGAGACACCTATGGCTTAGGTGTAGGGAGAGAGAGACCTATGGCTTAGGTGTAGGGAGAGAGATACCTATGAGACCTATGGCTTAGGTGTAGGGAGAGAGACACCCATGGCACCTATGGCCATAGGCGTCCGCAGAACTTTTTTCAGGGTGGGGCATCATTTTAAGGTCACCCATGCTATGACCCTTTTTCGACAATGTCATTATCACAGTCAGAGACTGCAGATGTAGTACAGGAGACGGTCAGAGACTGCAGACATGGCACAAAAGACTGTCAGAGACTGCAGACATGGCACAAAAGACTGTCAGAGACTGCAGACATGGCACAAAAGACTGTCAGAGACTGCAGACATGGCACAAAAGACTGTCAGAGACTGCAGACATGGCACAAAAGACTGTCAGAGACTGTGGAAATGGCACAAGAGATGACCAGGGACTGCATACATGGCCTAAGAGACTGCGGACATGGCACAAGAGACTCTTAAGAGATTGCATACATGTGGGGGATGACAAAGAAAGACGGGGTGACAGAGAGAGAGAGGGGGGTGAAAAAGACAGAGAGAGAGAGAGAGAGAGAGAGAGAGAGAGAGGGGGTGGGGGGGGGTCAGAGAGAGGGACCCCCTAGCCCTGTCTACAGTCCCTCAAATGCCCCTATGTCCCAGTGGTGTGTGTAATGCTCAGTACGGTACCTTGCATGCCAGTAGAATGTCCATGATGGCCAGCAGCTGGCAAGACCCATTTTCATTCTGGGTGAGGACAGGAGGTGCTCTGTTCCTTCCATCGGATCTATGATGTGACATGGAGCGGCCCTCGGCTGCTTGCATTTCCTGCCTGTCCTTGTTCTCTGAACCCCTGGTCAGTCTGCCCTCCAGGCCTGGGAGCAGTGAGGAAGTTTAAGGAGTCCAGGGGTTCCAGGCTCTGGGAGGCGTCAGGGACGTTGTGCCCACTGTTCCTGGCGTCTTGCTGCTCTCCTTTCCCATGGCTTCCATCTCCTGGGCCGATTGCTCACATGTAGACCGGGTGATGTCATCCTGCCCACCCCTTGAGGCCTTTGCTGCTCGCACCAGCTTTCAGCCGCCGGCGCTAGGATAAAGACCGAGTGGAGAACTCCTGATCCGATCCCTCATTTCAGGAGGGGGCACTTGCCCACCCTTGCTCCTACCTGCGGACGCCCATGCCTATGGCTTAGGTGTATGGAGAGAGATACTTTCAGCTCAGGTGTATGGGGAGACTTCTGGCATACATGTCTGAAGAGACCAATGACTCTGGGGAGGGGGACTTGCCGCTCAGGTGTAGGGAGAGAGAGAGAGACCAATGGACCAGGTATACAGAGAGAGATCTTCAGCTCAGGTATATGGAAAGAGACCTTCAGCTCAGGTGTATGGGGAGACTTTTGGCTTGCATGTCTGAAGAGATGCTAACCTATGATTCAGGTGTATAGAGAGGGGGCAGTTAAGACTCAGGTGTATAGGGACTCATGGTTCAGGGGTATGAAGAGAGACCCATGACTCAGATATATGGAGAGCGCTATGGCTCAGGTGTACAGTGAGGGGGGGGGGCCCTATGGCTCAGGTGTACAGTGGGGGGGGGGGGCCCTATGGCTCAGGTGTATGCAGAGAGGGAACCTATGGCTCCGGTGTATGGAGAGAGGTAAATTATGGTTCAGGTGTGTAGAGAGGGGGCCTATGGCTCAGGTGTCGAAGATGGAACTTCTAGCTCTCGTCTATGGTGGGATCTATGGTTCAGGTTGTGGAGAAAGCTCAGGTGTATGGTGAGTCCTTTGGTTCAGGTGTATGGAGAAGGAACTTGTGGCTCAGATGTATGGACAGGGTGGATAAAAATCAATGATTTAAAAAGATAAATCCAGGTTTTTTTTCGATCAAATTTTTTTCAAATGTATTTTTAATAAAATGCTTTTGGAGTAAAGATCTATTTAAAGATGGTTTTCTATTTAAGATACATTAATAACTTAGTTTATGCAGCATAAAATGGAGCTTAGTTATGTAGCATGAGGCTGTATATTCTGCAATGTTTAAATTTTTGGTAAACTCATTCAATGAATGCAAGCTGAGAACATGCACGGCATTGATGCATTCAGCCAATTTCACAGTAACCATGAGATAAAACAAAGTTCAGGAATATTCCTGTATCTCATTGTTTTGCAAATCTATGTACACTACAAACTGTATGATTGAATCGGTTCTGATATAGTTGTTTTACTAACCTGACAGCTTATTATTCTAAATAGAGAACCTTCATTTTGTTTGCAAATATTAAATATTCTAACTACCAGCAAGAATAAGTCCTTACATTTAAAGAGCACCTGTCATTTCAGATCCATCTTGGCAGCGCCTGTTAGCGGGCATCAGCTCCCCTGCTGCCGCCACGTCCCCCACCTTGTTGTGTCGCTGCTGCATCTCCAGCCGTCCCATTAAAGTGAATGAGACTGTTGGTGAGTCAACAGCGGGTCAGAGGAGGAGCCAGGACAGAGATGACAGTTTCACATTAAGATTTAAATCAAGCATTTTTACTAGTGATTTAAATAAAATCCACCCTGTGTATGTGGAAGGAACTTGTGGCCCAGGTGTACGGGGAAGGCACTTGTGGCTCAGGTGTACGGGGAAGGCACTTGTGGCCCAGGTGTACGGGGAAGGCACTTGTGGCCCAGGTGTACGGGGAAGGAACTTGTGGCCCAGGTGTACGGGGAAGGAACTTGTGGCCCAGGTGTACGGGGAAGGAACTTGTGGCTCAGGTGTACGGGGAAGGAACTTGTGGCTCAGGTGTACGGGGAAGGAACTTGTGGCTCAGGTGTACGGGGAAGGAACTTGTGGCCCAGGTGTACGGGGAAGGAACTTGTGGCCCAGGTGTACGGGGAAGGAACTTGTGGCTCAGGTGTACGGGGAAGGCACTTGTGGCTCAGGTGTACGGGGAAGGCACTTGTGGCCCAGGTGTACGGGGAAGGAACTCGTGGCTCAGGTGTACGGGGAAGGAACTCGTGGCTCAGGTGTTCGGGGAAGGAACTCGTGGCTCAGGTGTTCGGGGAAGGAACTCGTGGCTCAGGTGTACGGGGAAGGCACTTGTGGCCCAGGTGTACGGGGAAGGAACTCGTGGCTCAGGTGTACGAGGAAGGAACTCGTGGCTCAGGTGTACGAGGAAGGAACTCGTGGCTCAGGTGTTACGGGGAAGGAACTCGTGGCTCAGGTGTTCGGGGAAGGAACTCGTGGCTCAGGTGTACGGGGAAGGAACTCGTGGCTCAGGTGTACGGGGAAGGAACTCGTGGCTCAGGTGTACGGGGAAGGAACTCGTGGCTCAGGTGTACGGGGAAGGAACTCGTGGCTCAGGTGTACGGGGAAGGAACTCGTGGCTCAGGTGTACGGGGAAGGAACTTGTGGCTCAGGTGTACGGGGAAGGAACTCGTGGCTCAGGTGTACGGGGAAGGAACTCGTGGCTCAGGTGTACGGGGAAGGAACTCGTGGCTCAGGTGTACGGGGAAGGAACTCGTGGCTCAGGTGTACGGGGAAGGAACTTTTGGCTCAGGTGTATGGAGAAAGCTATAGCTTAGGTGAATGGTGGGACCTATGGATCGTTGTTTGTAGAAGGAACTTTTTAAGTTCAGGTTATGGAGAAAGCTATAGGACAGGTGTATGATGGGACCTTTAGCTCACATTATGGGGAAAGAGATTATGGTCAGTTATGGAGAAAGCTATAGCTCTGGTATATGGCAGGACCTATGGCTTAGGTGTTGAAGAAGGAACTTATAGTTCAAGTTATGGAGAAAGCTATGGCTCAGGTATATGGTGGGACCTATGTGTTGTAGAAGGAACTTATGGTTCAGCTTATGGAGAGAGAGACTTGTGCTCAGGTGTATAGAGATCAATGCACGTTGCAAGGATTTTGACAATCTTTGTTGCAGATACCTACCTTTCTGCTGTGCGGAAAAAGCGGTTGGTTCTTTTATGTCTTTTAGATACTGAAGCTTTTCTAAAGCTACAGGGTCGGCATCTTGTGATTAGTCCTTCAGGAGCATCTCACCAAAACTGATATTTTTCTTGCAGAGGATGCCTTAAATCTGGCTTGTATTTTAATGCAGACTTCTGGGAAAATCAGTGAGCCAATCACAAGCAGGAAATAACATTTCTGGAGGCTTTCCATACACAAAATGTGTACACAATGCCTCCATGTTGGCATATTGCATTGAATTTTACAGAAAATTACAGCACTGCAGATTGAAAAGGAAAGGTAGATTTTAATAACATTTAAATTCCGATATGACGTGTCACAATTTTATATCTGGAAACTTTTTTTTGCTGCATTGTTTCCCCACAAAAGTGGAGTTGCCCCTTAAGTAGTATAAAGTGCAGGGGTTGTGTGGAAAGTGCATTGGCTCTAAAAGCATTATTTTTATGGATCCAGCTACAGGAAATGTTGATCTTCAGATGGGTTGCTGTATTTTTACACTGTTGTGCTGAATGTGGCACATGGCTATTGGGTAAACCAATCACATTATTTAGTGTCAGCCTGTCAACACAGGCAGTTGTGTAAACTGATCAGCTCCTGGTTTCTATGTATCTTAACTACATGGAAACCTCATTGTGTCAGTTCACTATATGGCATATGGTACCACTCAGAAAAATTAAAGGATAGAAGGCATACCCACTGCCCGGATCCACCGCATATAACTGAGAGCGGTTAACATTAACTGTAACCGTCATAGCTATATCAACCCTTCACCATGTATAACCAATTTACATACATGGTGCAGTCCACGTGACCAAGTAACACATATACAAAAGGGAGGAAGGACCCACCAAGAAGGTCACATGTGAAACACTACAGTTGAAATAAAACTGGCTTTATTGGAAAAAAAGAACACCATACATAATACAAAAAACACACCTTCAGTGAACTGACCTTCTCAAAAACACCACTAAAAAAGACAACGTTGCCTATAAAAGAAGGGACTCGCAGCTGCGCATGCACCCAAACACTCAACCGCTCACAATTCAGTGGAATGTCCAGAAACCTATGTCTATATGGCTGATTGCAAGGTGGAACTCCTTAACTTTTAATAGCCATATTGAAGCACAGTCATACTGGATCCAGCAAAGGTAAGGTAGGTAATTAAACAAGATGTCAGGTGCTGGCTAGCAGATGCTAATTCATAAAGCAGCCCTACATAGTAGTGCAGTCACTGACAGTCCATCGATAGTGTGCCTAGGGCTATAGCTTTTGTTGGTTAGGTAAATATCTGACACTGGCCAAAAGGTGTCTCGTGCCAGTCAACGGGAATCGCCCGCGCCAGGCTGCAAGGTTGTATATGTCATTGGTAGGCTAGAAGTGAAGGTGAGGGAGTAGATGGTACCACAAGTGCCGTGTTACCGGCTCCTGCTGGAGTGCTGTACATATAAGGCAGTATGCCTGGGAGATCTCACAGATACCGCTGAATTGCTGACTCCCCCCTCCGCTCTGTACTGTGGGTGTGGGTCACTCCACAGACATCACATGACCACATACAGTCCGGCTATGGTAGTCACCTCCTCATCACCTCACCAGATGCTGTTGCCCGTGAGCTGCGGTCCCGAGAGACGTGATGTGCGCGCTGATGTCACACTGACACGTTTTATTAACCAATCACTGCTAACTTCTTCAAAGCTCTGTTTTTTGTATTATGTATGGTGCTCTTTTTTTCAATAAAGCTAATTTTATTTCAATCGTAGTGTTCCACATATGTGGCCTTGGTGGGTCCTTCCTCCCTTTTGTATATGGTACCACTCACTCACCTCACCTCTGCTATCCTCTTTTAAAAATGTAATGACCCCCCTCTTGTTTTTTTTTTTTTTTTTTGTAATTGGTTGAACTGTCCCAATGCTGTAGGAAAGCTGTGCTCTGATCTCAGAATTTTATTGGATCTTTGTATTTGTGTTCCTCATAATGCAAATCTTTCTAAACCACAGTAGCTCAAGAAAAATGGTTTGAAGGCCTTTGCTTTTGTCATGTCACGTACACACCATTTTTGTTAATTTTGTCACAGTAAGGCCTCGTTTAGACTTGCGGTTGGAGGGTGGCAAACATGCGCAATTGACCTCAACTACAAACTTTTGCCGCCCTCCAACCCTCTGGGGGTGGTTACATGCTGCCACCAAGTTAATGGGGGAAGTCAGGTCAATGGGGAAGTGCCTCAAACGCCCCACAACCACGTGTGATGCATGTGGTTGTGGCACATTTGCTGGGAAAAATTAGGTTAAAACAGGTGGTGAAAAGGTGTCACATTTCCTTACTGCCTTTCAGTAGGCAATACGAGCGTGGATCATGCTTCAGAGGTAACAGAGATTTAGACGCATTTCTAAATCTACCGCAAGGCCTGTTCTACAGGGGCTTCAGTTTGTATAAGAGCTGTGTAAACAGCAAGCTTTGACATAGCATTCGCAGAGCTTTCAGCAAACTTTATTGAAGCTTTTAAAGTACCCTTCAGCTCCAGTTTGTAATTTTTTGAACACAAATCCTAATGGGAGTGCCAATTTCCACTTTAAACAAGCTGCTAGCAGGCTTTAGCACTTCTTGAAGCTTGTGGAAAGCCTGCTGCTACCTGCTAGCAGCTCGTTTAAAGTGGAAATCAGCACTCCCATTAGGATCTGGGTTCAACCTTTACAAACCGTAGCTTGCTGAAAGCTCTGCAAATGCGTTGTCAAAGTGTGCGGTTTACACTCCTCTTGGTGATGGTGACCACTTGATAAGTCCTTCATACAGCCAGAGACAGACTCATTAGTTCCTAAAACTGTAGTCCAGTCCAAAAAAGATTGTGTGTGGGATGCTTCGGGGGCCTGCCTTCAGGTTCTCAGTGGAGACTTAGGAGGAGGCGCTGGTCCAGAGGCAAGACCATCCTTTTCACGGCAGGAGCGTGTCAGAGGCGGGGGCCATCCTGGCGGCTTCTGGCGTTGCCGACATCAGCCATCTTAAGGTAAGGAGGAACAGAGGTTTGCGTCCCTTACCTGTCTATCACCTGTAGCTCCACAGGTGGGGTTCCCTCTTGGTGGTCAGAGGGGGGAGGCACATAGGACCCGGGGGTGGTTCTATTTGCTCTCCTGGGGTGGTCCCTACGGGTCTGGCTGGTGGAGGGGGAAAAGGGTCCCTGGGTGGGACTACCTCACAGAAACTAGGGGCGGGTTGTAAATCCCACAGCCCCAGTCTATACCTCACCAGCAGTAGTAGGGTACCGTACCCTTTTTTCTTCCGGTCACCCCCTCTGGGGAGAAAGGGGGACCGGAGGCTATTTTTTTGGTGGCATACAAGTGGCCCCATTAGCGTGATCGCATAGGCGTCATGGCGGCGTACATTTCCCTTCCAACAGCATGGCTGTTATATCTAGGGGAAAGAAGAAGCCGCAGCGCGCGAAGGGGCGGAGCTATTGCGCTCCAAGCTGGCCCACAGGAAGCATCCAGTGGGGTCACTTCCGGGGCGTATGATGTCATCAGCGGGCGCCGGAGATGCCGGTTACAGTCTGCGTACGGCGCAAGCATAGATGGTAACTCAGAGGCTAAGGGCTCTGATTGTATTGCTGGGGCTTGAGTTCAAAAGCCGTTCGTATCCTAGGACTGCACCGCACCTGCACCTTTTACTGGACATGCGGCAGCTCTGTGGCCTAGAGGTGAAAACTTGGCTTGGCATCCCCGCTGGTCTGATTCTCAAAAGAAGACCCAGCAGCGGCTGCGGACCACCAAAAAGGTGGGATGGACTCTTCTGTGACACCTGCACAGGCAGTGGAAGCAGACCTCAACACCAGCACCTCAAGGTAAGCCTGAAGTGTTTACTTTCCATGCACATCCTTTGAGTGTTTTTTCCCTTGTTACCAGTAGAGACTGGGAGAAGGGGAATCCTTTTCTCTCCCTCCTGCACGAGGTGTATGGAGTGGGTATGGCTGAAATTGCACTATGTGGGTCGCTGAAAGGCAAATCATTGCTCACATTCAGTGCAGCCATGGGAGTCTGCCTGTAGACCTAGGATCTTGTCCTCAGGTCAGCTCCTACTGACCTTTTGACAAGTCACTTTAGGAAGTGGCTCAGCGGTTAACATTTCAGCTCTGGGTCACTGATTGGATGGGGCTGGGAGTCAGTTCCCTGAGCAGGCCCCTGGTGAGTCGGGTGTGTCTAGCCAGGGGTGAAGACCTGGGTGGCTGACACTTCTGCTTGACAACACTGGAGTGGTTCGTTTAGATCCCCCCTAACATTCTAGTGCCTACATCAAATTGTGGGTTCTCCCTGTGTTGGTGTGGGGTATCTTACATACCCCAAACTCAGGTTGGCATTTGATATGCCTGTCGCATTGGCTGGGTAGAATCCACTCAGGACAGCTCACACAGAGTCTGCACTATAGACACTACAGTAAAAACTTTGCTGGGATAGGACCAACAAACCAGCTTGCCTAAAATTTTTCAGGCAGGGGGTCTTCAGGTTCTGCTGGTCAACTCAAAAAAGTGAGGAAAATGAGCTTACATTGAGGTGGCACCTAAACTATGCTTTAAATCCGGAGGTCATGAGTTTGAATCCCAGCCAAGCTAGCAAGGCCTTCAGGTGACCAGACCCTAGTAAGATGCACAAGTCTCTAGAACACTTGTTAAGAAGTAGGGACCTGGATGGTGAATCCAGTAGACCCCCCCCCCCCCCCCTTATACAATTTCTCTGGAGGAGGTGGTTGCAGGAGGACAGGAAAAAAGCACTCCTGCTCCACGACCAGGGATAGAGCAGTGGAAAAGGGGCATTCCTATTTGCGCAGTTTTTTCCACAAATCCAGACTTACCGGCCTAGTCTTGGGGGACAGAGGGGTATTGTTGGATTTCATGCTCTAGAGAATGAACTCTTCGGAAAGGGGGTGTCGCGCATCTCAAAAATTTGTCTGACGCTTTAACGCATGGTCAGTAAAAGTAAAAGGACGGGCAACCCCCCAAGTGATGGGTAACGAACAGCATGTCCAAGACTGTGCGGTATCCCCCAAACCACAAGGGGCTAAGCAGGGTCGGGCCTGGTTAGTAGCTGGATGGGAGACCGCTTGGGGTTGTTGGCGATTCTTGAATCGCATAAGACAGGAACAGTGCCTTTCCTGTGAAAATAAAGGGGGACCCAGGTAGGAAGGCTGGGCTATGGCCACAGCACCCTGAATGCACCCGATCTCATCTGGGGATGGAAGTTATGAAGACTCGGTGGAGTCCTCTTGCAGTTGCAGGCACTTCCATAGGGACCGTCTATAGGGCGATAACCCTGGGATCTCTAGTTGGGAACTCTGTTTTTTCTCCCATAAATCCTCCTCTTTGGGTCTAAACCAGTAAAGAGTTGGCGCTCCTGGGTAGATACTGTCGCTCAGAGCTGACATTTTTTCCCAGGTCCCATGTCATCTCGCCCACCCACGGTCTTACCGGTGGGCATAGAACACTTCAGTCTTTCTCATTGTATCACATTGGCTTAAAGGACCACGGTACTCGGTCCTGAAGGCTCTGGGAACCGGGTGGTCTAGCCGCTAAGAGGGATCCCTTAAGACTATATTTTATGTTCCACTAGAGATTTGGAGGCATTATGGCAACTGGATCAGTGTTAGGTCTGCAGTTTCCAAGTGGGACCAATCTTTACTCACTGTAGGCCCTAATGGGATCTTCCTTTGAACTTTAGTTCACGTGTCAAGAATGGTTAAAATCTCTAGCCGTACCTGGGCAGGATGACATTAGCTAACATTCGGACAAGCCTATAGTAGGGAGGTCTCAGAGAAGCTGACGATACTCCGCCAGATCTGTGCAGTGGCAACGTGATTCAGCTCTCCTACCTTTTACCTGACACTAGAGGCTGATCTTGTTGTCAGAATAAGGTCTCTCATAGGTTGCTGTCCTCATAGGTTGCTGTCCTGAAAGACTCCCGGAAAAGGATGTTACCGGTAAGTAACTCCATTTTTTATTGCAGTGTAAGTGTCTGTATGTAGAATATAGATAATGAACATGTGCTGAACTATAATTTGTTGATTTAATTAGCTATGTATCAGGGTTCTACTGTTAAAGGAGAAGTACAGCCAAAGCTATTTTGGCTGTACTTCTCCTGTGGACCACAGTGCGCTTTGTTCTGCACTCCTATGACCTGTATTCAGCTGACAGCAGGCTAAAGACCGCTGTCGGCTGATGTCATAGAGTGAGTCCAGGCTGGGGAAAGATTGCAACCATATGTTTGGGATCCACCCAAGAACCTGGACTGGCACCTGACTCAGCCTCTCAGTGATCTGCTGGGAGACTGAGCTAGCCCCTTCTGCCCACTTCACAGCTCAGCGCTGCATCCACCTAGGTAAGTATGATTAAAAAAAAATTCCAATACTTCTCTTTTTAATATGCAACTTACGATAAATTAACCATTTTAAAGTAACTAAAGGCATTTTGGATAGCGTAAGAGAGTGTTAAAACTCCTACCAGTTTTTTTTTTTTTTTGCCATCAGTGTCCCGTTGGGGAGATTTCCCTTTACTTCCTGTCCCGTAGTCAAAACAGGAAGTGAGAGTGAATCCCTGATTGTCACCAGAACTAATGTCTGCATTGGAAGATTTCACCTCTACTCCTGTTCCGGGGAAAACACAAAATTTGGGAAATCTTTTTTTTTTTTTTTTTATACCTTCACATTTAAATGATAATCAGAACAAAAGAGGATGAATCTCCCTAAGGCCTTTTTCACACTACGCAATTTTGCTGTGATTTCAGGGAATGCCTGTGTAAACTTGAGGTCTATGGACCTCAACTCGCATCAAAGTCGGACCAAAGTAGTGCAGGGACTACTTTGAAGTCGGTGCCACTTGAAGTCGCAGAGATATGAATGGTACTCATTGGAAATCATAGGTTACAACTTGTAATGTGTCTTTGCAGTCCCAAGCCGCAGGACAAGTCGCACAAGTGTGAAAGGGGCCTAACAGGTGCACAAAGTGCAGTTCTTCTAATCCCTCTCCACTCTAGCCAAAACTAGAAAAAAAAAAACAGGCTTTAGTTATACTTTTGTGCTCCTTTCAAACAGATGGACTCCGGATCGCCTGCTCAGTGGGGAATCTGTCTGCTGATCAGGTGGATGACTAGTCTGTGTCCACTCTGCTTATGCAGAGTGGACACGGACACAACCCACTTTCCTCTATAGGCGGCCAGATGGAAAGGGACCGCCTGTCCGTTTCCATCCTACTTTCATCTGATCCGATCTGCCAGACAGATGGGGGAACAGATCGAGCGGATTGAATTGGTTGTCAGCGGGTGTCTGTTAACACCTGTCACTCGATGGAGAGCAATGGATGGTCGGATTGGGTCCGCCTGAAAAACTGACAGGCGGACCTGATCAGTCTGTCCGTTTGAATAGGGCTTAAGGCCTGGTTTACACCTATGCATTTTTCAGTGCGTTTTCAATTTTGCAGAAAAGCACTACAGTCCATTTTAACATGGTTTCCTATGAGTTATGTTGACATCTGTAAGTTTTACACTGGCGTGCCTTTTTGGAAAGGGTCAGGGACTTTTTTTTTTTTCACAGCAGGTTGCGTTTTTAGTTCCATAGACCTAAATTGAAACATAGCAAAAATGCATCAAAACCCAATACTGTTTTTTTTATGGGTTTCCGCTGGTTTCTCCTGCAAGACAACAGACACCTCTCAAAAACACGCCCAGGTCCATACAAGGCACCCCCCACGACAACATTTTTTAATTAAAAAAGTGGTGTGGGGTCCCCCCCAAAATCCATACCAGACCCTTATCTAAGCATGCAGCCCCGCAGGCAGGTCAGAAAAGGGAGGGGACGAGCAAGGCCCCCCCCCTCCTGAACCATATCAGACCGCATGCCCTCAACATGGGGCAAAAGCCCACTGACAGCTGATGACTCATCGGTTGTTAAGGATGCAGCGGCCGGCTTCCCAGCCCCTTCCTTAGCAACCAGCTATATACAGGAAAAAACGCGGTACTTGTGTTTTGGATGCGGGTCCATTGAAGTTTTATTACATGCAAAAACTGCATTTTGTGGGAAAAAAGTCCCCGCCCCTTCCTAAAAACGCAGAGGCACAAAAATGCATTGATGCAAAAAAACGCATTAGTGTGAATGGAGCCTTAGAGTTGAAAAAGCTACTAATAATGGAGGCAAACCACAAATATGCAAAGCAAATAGTTATGTAGCCGTGTCTGCTTTGTGTGTTGGATAGACCTTCTAGGAGGAAAATGTTCTATACACTTTGATTCTTTGGAAGGAAATGAAGAAAAGATCTATTCTATTCAGGTATGCGTTCTTAACTCAAAAAAAATCCCTTCGATAATTGCTTGCAGCCTCCTATAAATTCCTTTTTTTTTTCTCTCTTTCTTCCTGCTGTGACCTGATTTCCTGTTAGAGGGTGGCTGCTTTCATTCTCCTTGGTCCCGCTGTAGGTAAGAGCATGGCCACCCTCTCTTGCTTGCTCTTGAGATGGAGAAGAGGCTCTAGGGTTTGTAACATACATAGAGCAGTGCACATGACTACAGCTAATGTGTATAACATTTAAAAAGAAAAAAATAAATAAAGTTAAGAGGAAAAGGAGAGGTTTGGGCGCTCATAGAGAAGGTTACGAAGCAGAAAAACAAAGATGCAATTTAATGAAGAATGTATTATAGTAATGAATGTGTATAGATTATTTGTAAAGGGGAAAAAATATGGTTTAGTGTCACTTTAAGACAATGGCTTGCTTCTGTTGGTTCTAGATAAGACTAGCCATTGTACAAAATACAACTCCATGCCGGATAACTTGTAAGGGCTCCTTCAGAGGGGTGATTGAGCCCATCCTCTGTGCAGGCATTGGGTACACAGATCCAAATGCAGAGTCCCAGCTCGGAGGTGGGTGCACAGCACATCTGCCAGTGGCTCTGTGTTGAGGAAGGGGTTAATAACCCTTCTGAATGAGTTAATGTTAATTTTCAGTTTGCTGTTGCAACTCGCAAAAACACACAAACACACACAAAGACGTGTCTAGGATATTATCGCATAATAATTTTCCTGCTAATTACCCAGACTAAAGGTCAGTTGTGATGGTGTATATTCCATGTCTGAACGAAAAATACATGCAGCAAAAATTCAGTATTTTCCATTTAAAAGTGGCACCCTTCGATGTCCTCAGTGGTGGCAAATTGGTACAAGCACAGTATCTGCACAAATAAGGGTTGTTCTTTGTGTATCCTACAACAGTGGTCCTCAACCTCAGTCCTCAAGGACCCCCAACAGGCCACGTTTTGGGAATTTCTCTTAGGCTGGATTCACACCTATGCATTTTTAGTGCTTTTTGCATTTTGCAGATTTGAACTACAGTCCATTTAACATGGTTTCCTATGGAACACGTTCTGTAGTGCAAATCTGCAAAATGCAAGAAGCACTGAAAATGCATAGGTGTGAATCCAGCCTTAGATAAAATAGCTGCCCAAAATACCAAGCCATTGACTCTCTGGTTTAAAGCACCTGTGCAAGATAAAGGAAAACCTGCAAACCTGGCCTGTTGGGGGTACTTGAGGACTGAGGTTGATAACCACTGTTCTACAATTCTAATATGTGCTTGCCTGTTAAGGCACAACTAGACATTTTTTTTTCTTCATAGACTGACCACTTACTATACAGTTTCAGATGACCAGAATGTGTACAGATAGTTTTGTTTGCATCTAAGACTCCTTTCACACTGAGGCGCTTTACAGGCGATACAGCGCTAAAAATAGCGCCTGTAAAGACCGCAGGCTTTCACACTGGAGCTGTGCGCTTGCAGGATGGTAAAAAAAAGTATTTTCAGCACTGTAGGAGCGGTGTATACACCGCTCCTAAAGCGCCCCTGCCCATTGCAAACAATGTGGCACTTTGCGGGCGGTTTTAACCCTTTTACGTCCGCTTTACCGCCGATGCCCACCCACCCCAGTGTGAAAGGGCTCTTAAGGCAGCACTATAGTAATCAATGAGCCCAAACACACAGCTGGGTCTAAATATGAAAATGTGAACTGTGTTTTAGAAAAAAAAGTAGGACACAGCTGCAGATTTTACATGCGCATAAACGTGGGGCATGTTTTGCGCAGGATCTTCTAGCTCTGCCAGTAAGAACCTTTCGTTCATGCAGAAAGTATGTGTATGCCTGTGTGAATAAGCCCTTAGGTTTTATGTATGGTTTTAATTGAATGCAGATGTCAAAATTAGTGTTTAATGGGATGCAGGCTGTACCCGCTGGGGTGTTCTATATGCTATCTGGACCACGTTTCCCTGTAACCACTTCAGCTCCAGCGATACACCCACATGTCACTGGACTTTGAGTGGTTATACCAGGATGATGCCTGCAGCATCATCCCAGTGTTTTTATTTTATTTTTTTTTTTTATTTTATTTTATTTAGAGCTGACAGCTCTCTTGTAAAAGCAATCTTAGTGGCTAGTTAGCCACTGGATTGCATGTACAAGCAGCAGGAGTCCAGAATTGTTCAACTCTGTGATGTAGGAAACTGAAAGCAATGAGCTTACACCACTTACGGTTTCCCCGGATGTAAACAGTGTTCTTTTAAGTAGGGAAAGCATTTGATCACATCGCTCTTGGTATGATCAAATGCTTTCAAAGGACAGATGAGACATCTGGGGTCTAATGGATCCCAGGTTTCTCCATAGAGTACCTGTCACTGCCCATAAGGTATCACTGCAAATATCAGATCATGGGCAGTAGAGCTGCCCAATTCTGGATAAAGTGAGAATCACAATTTTTTTTGGTTAGAAGATCGTGATTCTCTCACGATTTTGAAGAACTTTTTTATTTAAAAGATTTACAACCCCTAAACATTAGGTTATCAAACAAGATGGCAATACAATAAGACGTAATACTGTTTGCTTCAATCAAATTTAAAGAAATGTAATGAACAATAGTATGTAAAGAAATAAAAAAAAAAAATGATTAAGTTATATTAGTGTCCTTATTACTCACTGATACCTACTTTTTTGTTTACACTTCAGCTGTAAGCAATGGTAAAAAACACTGAAAAGTTTTTTTACAAATGAAATGCATTTTTTTTTTTTTAAATTGCGCTTTTTTCAATGTGAAACGTGTAAAAATATTAATGAACAAAGCAAACAAAAAAAAAAAAAAGTTAATTATTAATAGTTTATAAAATAGAAGTAATTAAAAAAAAAAAATAAAAAAAAACAGCATGAGCAAAATAAATGGAGGAGAATAAGGGGTTAATAAGGCTGATTAGAGTAATTTACGGGTTAATAAGGGGTTAAACAGAGGAACAATTTAAAGCGGAGTTCCAACCTAAAGTGGAACTTCCGCTTTTCGGATACAGATATCTGCACCCACTTCCGGGACGAGATAGCTGGAGCTGTCCCGCCCATATCCGAAGATGCCCCGTTGTGTCTTGGGAAACACAGTTCCCAGGACACAACGGGGACCAATAGAGACGCGCATGCGCAGTAGGGAACCGGGCAGTGAAGCCGTTGCAGAGGATGGCAGCGGGGCAGCCGAGAGACGAGTGGTCTCTCGTCACATTCTGCCGACACCACTGGACCCTGGAACAGGTAAGTGTCCATTTATTAAAAGTCAGCAGCTGCAGTATTTGTAGCTGCTGACTTTTAATATTTTTGGTGCGGGTGGAGCTCCTCTTTAATAAAAAAACAACACAAAAAAAAATTTGTTGATAAACATTGCTGGCTACTTTTTTATTTTATTTTTATTTTTTTTGAAAGCTCTGAACAGGGAACTCCTTTACACTTGTTACATGAATCGTGAAAATGCTGGATTAACCACCTGAGATCCAGGCCAATTCTGACATTTCTCTCCTACATGTAAAATTCCAAATTTTTTTGCTAGAAAATTGCATAAAACCACCAAACATTATATATGTTTTTTTAGCAAAGACCCTAAAGAATACAATGGCGGTCGTTGCAACTTTTTATCTTGCACGGTATTTGCGCAGCAATTTTTCGAACGCGTTTTTTTCAGAAAAAAAACAGTTTCCTGCTTTAAAAAAAAACAAAACAGTAAAGTTAGCCCAATTTTTTTGCATAATGTGAAAGATGAAGATACGCCGAGTAAATAGATACCCAACATGTCACGCTTCAAAATTGCATGCGCTTGTGGAATGGCGTCAAACTTTGGTATTTAAAAATCCCCATAGTCGACGCTTTAACATTTTTTACTGGTTACATATTTTGAGTTACAGAGGAGGTCTAGGGCTAGAATTATTGCTCTCGCTCTAACGTTCGCGGCGATACCTCACATGTGTGGTTTGAACACCGTTTTCATATGTGGGCGGGACTTACGTATGCGTTCGCTTCTGCGTACGAGCTCGCGGGGACAGGGCGCTTAAAATTTTTTTTTTTTCTTTTTATTGTTCATTTTACTTTATTTTTTTAGTTCAACAACTTTAAAAAAAAAAAAAAAATATTTGATTACTTTTATTCCTATTACAAGGAATGTAAACATCCCTTGTAATAGGAATATTACATGATCGGACCTATTTACAGTGAGATATGGGGTCAATAAGACCCCACATCTCACCTCTAGGCTGGGAAGCCTAAAATCAAAAAAAAAAAAAAAACGATCACCGCTTCCCAGCGGAGGCGGCGCCGTTTTTTTTTTTGAATGCAGAGGCCGGGCGTGACGTCATAACATCGCGCCCGGCCTCCGAACGATCATAGAGACTCCGGCGACCATCTGGTCCGCCGGAAATCTCTATGATCATCATCCGGTGCCGGCGGATCCCGAGTCCGACTCACCGATGGAAGCGGTGAGTCGGTAGAAGCACCGGAGGGCGGCGGGAGGGGGGCGTCCCCTCCCGCCGCCCGTAAGAACGATCAATCGGCGGAACAGCCGCTATGATCGTTCTTATGGTGCAGGGAATCGCCGGCTGAAACCGGCAATATCTGAATGATGTCTGTAGCTACAGGCATCATTCAGATATACCCCTGAGACCAAAAAGACGTCATATGACATACTCTGGGTCTCAGGTGGTTAAGATCATATGAAAGGTTGAATTGAGATCACAATCTTTTAACGATTACCGTAATTGTGCAGCTCTAATGGGCAGTAATTCTAGCACTGGACCCCCTGTGTAAATCTAAAGTGGTAACCTGTAAGGGCATCTCTTATGGATAGTAAAATTTACACCGTTTGTTGCCGTTGCACGGGCGTGCGCAATTTTAGAGTGTGACATGTTTGGTATCTGTTTACTCAACGTAACATTTGTCTTTTATATTTTCCCAAACATTGTGTTTTAAAATCCTCTGCACATTTTTTCGCACAGTATTTGCGCAACGCCTAGCATTTTATTCTCTCTGCTTTAACAAAAAAACAAAAAAAACTACAGATTTCATGTAAACAAAGTGCCAGAAAAGGCCTGGTCTTAAAGTGGGTAATCAAAATGTGGGCCAGTGCACTCATATAGTATAAAAGCACACACTCGTCATCAGTTTACTCCATGGAAGTGTGTGGGAGCACTGATCTGCATTGTGGGTAAATAATCATGTTTGTTCATCAGAGTTCATTGGAGGTGTTAGGAATGCATCAATACTCTGCTTGTGTAACTATATGGGGTTGATTTACTAAGGGGGATAGAGGCTCTTCACTTTGAAAGGGATTTTTCCCATTAGCTTGGTGATTGAGGTGAAGCTCTGCTGACTTCATCATCTAATCATGTGCAAGATTATATATATATATATATATATATATATATATTTAATATTTTATATACATATACACATACATACGTACATACATACATTTTATTTATTTTGTTCCTTTTGCAGGTTCGGGTGTTTTTTGCATTTCTTTTTCACCACATTCACTAAGCTAGGGAAACATTCTCTTGGAAAGTAAACAGTGTATTTACTTTTTTAAATCAACCCCACTGTGTGATGGGGGTGAGCCAGCTGTGAGTACAGGTGAAGCTGGTCATCTATTGGAAAAGTCAACATATACTACAGAATCATTGAATGGCTAACCTGAAAAAGGTGTTTATTTTGTGACTTACAAATACAACACTGGTAAATAAATGAATTCCTGCCAGTCGAATTGCTTATTTATTGCAGCTTTAGAGATTGTGTTGCTTCTTTCTTTGGCGATCCACCGTTTGTGTATAAAGGTGGCAGTTATCAAAGTGTGGGTTTTCAGATTATGGGGGCTTAGGCCCGTTTTTACACTTGTGGGATATGAAAGCCGCACGATTTTGCAGCAATTTTACCTCAATTTTCTTGCCACGATTTTGATGTGACTTTAAACAATGTCTGTGTGATCTTGAGGTCTGTGGACTATGTCTATGTGCAGGGACTACTTTTGAAGTTGCTGTGACTTGAAGTTGCACAGATATGAATGGTACTCATTGGAAATCATTGGCTACGACTTGTCATGCAACTTTGCAGTCCCAAGTCGCATAAGTGTGAAAGGGGCCTAAAGTAACCTAACAATTAAAACCATGTTTTTAAATAAAAGCTTCCCATTTAACCCCTTATAAAACTTTAGATAGCCTTAAAGCGGGGGAATAGTGCCCCATCATTGGTGTTCCATGGGAGGGGGGAATAGTGCCCCATCATTGGTGTTCCATGGGAGGGGGATAGTGCCCCATCAATGGTGTTCCGGTGGGGGATAGTGCCCCATCAATGGTGTTCCTGGGACGATTTTGCAGCAATTTTACTGCAATTTTTCTTGCCGCAATTTTGATGTGACTTTAAACAATGCCTGTGTGATCTTGAGGTGTGATCTTCTGGTTTGTGAATTCATTTTTTACAATCCTTGTGTGCTGGTGACTTTAGTTATTACTTAGTCAAGTTATTACTTAAAATTTTTATTAAGTAAGTTATCTAAAATACTTTAAAATTACTTAAATATGTTATTACTTATTATTGCCAGGCCCTTTGTTAATGGTTGGTGCAGAAGGTACAGTTTTACATACCTAATGGGATCAGGCTAGGCCTGGGGTCGTCAGACTTTCCAAACAAAGCAGTTCACTGTACTTCAGACCTTAGGGGGGGACCAGACTGTGTCCAGTGGGATTAGAACATGCCCCAGACTCGGTGGTCAGTGGGAGTAAAAATGTCCCAGAATTGGTGGGAAGTAAGGGAGAGCATAATGCCTATTGCTAGTACTAGTGACCCGTCAATATTGACAAAGGAAAATGGTGCCCCATTGTTACTAGTATCAGTGGGCAGAAAAGTCTCAGTGCCTGATGAGCCAATGGAAGGCAAGCAAGGTCGCTCTTATTAGAACGGTTCCATAGGCACTTAAAGGGGTGCGACTTTTGCTCTCGGTGTGATCCCGGCCTAAAAAAATTTGTTTGTATTCAGAGTATGCAAAAATGTTTTACACCTTTGCTGTAATCCTAGAAGTTTGTAGCTAGATAGAGCCTAATTATAGCCAGCTATGGACGTGTTTAAATTGCTAACTACACATCACACTGAAATGTTGGAATATCATTTATTTTAGTTTAGGTTTTTATTAGTAAGGCAACATCAGTCATTTTTGCTGTATGCTGATAATGATAGCACAACTAATTAAGACTGTATCTTCAAAAAGTCATCTACCATAGTCAATGGCTCCATGTTAATTGGGTTGTAATTTCTAACTTTGTATCATCTGTTAGTAAATAAAGCTGAAATTGCATTTGCTTGTGGTTTTGATACGATAGCCTAATACTACAAATGCAAATATTGTTGAAAGTCAGCCAGACATGTTGTATTTGCTCGTAACCACTAAAGTAATATATTACACAGTTCTTACATTGTATGCAACTTAAAGCGGAGGGCCACCCCAAAAAAATAAAAATAAAAATTGCATTAATAATCTTGATCAAGAATAAAATCAAGAAAGTTATATTTTGCAGCTTACCAATTCTTATATGTGGTGGCAACATTATTATTTGTTTTGTTTTGTTTTGTTTGTTTTATTTTTCACCTGGTGATCCAGCCAGTAGTACACCACCTGTTTTAGAGTGCCTACCCTCTGGGTGAAAGAGCTACAGAGACACCTTTTGGACAACAGCATTGTCAGTCTGAGGGGAAGGGAGTGTTAAATGTACTAACAGATTTAGATACACTAACAAACTAAAGCCAAACTCCACTTAGCAGTTACCGTATATACTCGAGTATAGGCCGACCCGAATATAAGCCGAGGCACCTAATTTTACCACAAACAACTGGGAAAACTTATTGACTCGAGTATAAGCCTAGGGTGAGAAATGCGCAGCTACTGTAAGTGGAAAAGAGGGTCAACGATGCCCATTTGCAGCCTCACTGTGCCCATGCAGATGGACACAGTTGACCGATTTTGGGGCCCTGTATCTCAGGGTCACTTAGTGCTAGGAACCCCATCTTTAGATATGTTGTAGTGCTAATTCCACTGGGTTGGAATACAACATTTGGGGTTCCTAGCACCAAGTGTCCCCGAGATACGGGGCCCCAAATTCGGGTCAGAAAATCTCAAGCACTTTTCTGCAGCAGAGAATGACATTTTCTGAACCGACTTTGGGGCCCTGTATCTCGGGGTTACTTAGTGCTAGGAACCCCATCTTTGGATATGTTGTAGTGCTAGTTCAACTGGATTTGAATGCCAAATTTGGGGTTCCTAGCTCCAAGTGTCCCCGAGATATGGGGCCCCAAATTCGGGTCAGAAAATGTCAAGCACTTTTCTGCAGCAGAGAATGACATTTTCCGAACCGACTTTGGGGCCCCGTATCTCGGGGCCACTTAGTGGTAGGAACCCCATATTTGGATATGTTATAGTGCTAGGTCCACTGGGTTGGCACACCAAATTTGGGACTCCTAGACCCAAGTGGCCCCGAGATACGGGGCCCCAAATTCGGGTCGGAAATTTTTTTTTTTTGCTACAGAAAAGTGCTTGACTCGAGTATAAGCCGAGGGGGGCACTTTCAGCACAAAAAAATTTGCTGAAAAACTCGGCTTATACTCGAGTATATACGGTATTTTATTTTAGGAAAATCTTTTTACATAAATAAATACAAGCTGATCATTGTAAGGCCCCTTTCACACAGGGCTGTCCGTTTTTTTTCCTTCCTCCGCTTAATCAGCGGGGATCGCTCCATTGATCCCCCACTGAGCCGGCGGATGACAAGTCCGTCTCTGCACTCTGTGCAGGGACGGACCTGTCTAAGCTCCGCTCTCCCCTATGGGGGGATCGGATGATTACGGACCGCCTGTCCGTTTTCATCCGATCCGTCAGACGGATGGAAATTAGGGTTTGCATCCGTTTGGATTTTGCGGATTGGGGCGGATCGGATGTCAGTGGACATGTCACCACTGACATCCGACGCTCCATAGAGGTGCATGGAGCAAACGTTCAGATGCGCCTGAAAAAAATGAATTTTGACTGAAAATATTCCTTTTAGTAGCTCCCCCCCATGTATGATGGGGTCAAATGGACATTTGTTTTTTGACTGTAGTAACAAGAAAATTTGAAGGAGTAGGATGGAACAAAATTCTAACTGTGACTGTGGTGTTTGTTCGGTAAAAAATGTACATATGATAATGCTCATGTTTTTAGTGCAAAAGAAACGGAAATTGGTTATCGGCATGATGAAATGCTCAGACGAACAGTTTTTCAAAATCCCCCAAATTTTTGTACAAATGTTTAAACCAACTTCTACTGATTTGTGGCCAGCTTTACTGATAGAGCACATGCTATAGGTCCTTTTCTGTTTTTTGCTTTTTAAGAAAGTATGTATTATTAAAGCAGTAGTAGACTGCACTGTTAAACAAAAGGAAAAAAACTGCAAGCCAATGACATAATGTGCTAGTATGCATCACATACTAGCACATTATGAAATGCTTACCTTTTTATAAAGAAGCTTTCCAGCGGCGCACTTTCACCACTGACAGGCTTCCATGTTCACCTGGTCTTCCTTCTGGGCTTCTGATTGGCTGTGCCGCAATGACGGGAGTCATGGCCGTGGCACGGAGCTCTAAAGGGATGACACGGGTATGCCATCCCTTGAGAGCGTGATGTCTGCAAGCGGTGTGAATATCTCCTAAACAGTGCAAGTTTAGGGGATATTTACTGTACATACAGGTAAGGCTTATTATAGGCTTACCTGTAGGTCCAAGTAAAAAAACTTTACTACCACTTTAACACTTTTATACAAGTTTTGAATGTGTTTTGGAGTGTTCCAGTGCAATTTAAAACCCCACTCCTGGATTTACTACAATATATTAAAACTTACTAAAAAACATGTGAAAACCTTTGCAAAATGCAGAAGTATGAATGGTGGCTAAGACAAAACCTTTGCATTGTGTATTTTGCATTGTGTAGTATAAAGTATAACAAATATTTAAAGTGAAGAGGTAAAGCACATTGCTTCACTACGAGCTATGTTGTTAATGTAACCTTGACTATTTAATGTTGTGGTGTATTTGTCAGTGTTTTGTTCAAAACACATCGGTGCTAAAATGCAACATATCTCAATCGCACAGGAACACGTTACACACTCCTGCACAATTCACATGCGATTCATTGTGGTGCTATTTGAGCCTATTGATTTTGGAAATGCAATGCAACTGGATCGCATGATACTTTTTGTACCATGCAATCCGGTGCAGGTAAACGCATTGCATTTGCCACCTGCCTTTGGGGTATCCTTAACTTAACAATGACACCTGCTGCAGATTGCAACTGCAGTGTTTTGAATGCGGTGCGCTCTAGTGTGAACTTAGCCTTAATAGAAAGTTTTGATCAGATCAAGCTGTTTGTAGTGAAAGGAAAAATGTATTTGTCTCTGCTAGTTTCCTTGCTCTTATTAGATTAGGCTTTGTGGGTTGTGGTTTGCTGTCCTTTTTGTAAACTGAGGAAACTCTGTCCTGTTCTCATAGTTGTAAACCTTGATTTACAACCTTTTACCAACTCTTGACATACCTGGCTAAAGCGCCACATTTCTTAGTTACGTAAAGGTATCTCTGTGCTAAGTGATCCTTTACTGCTAAAGTGTAGGGTGTATAAAACTTGTAGAACCCATATGACATTATTGTCTATTAGATTGTAAGTACTTCTGAGCAGGGCCCTCTTAATCCTCTTGTATTTTATTGTATTATAACTGTATAGTCTCCCTTTTTTTTTATATTGTAAAGCGCTGCGTAAACTGTTGGCACTTAGTCCCTGTTCACATCTGGCGATTTGGTATCTCAGGCAGAATCGCCGCAAGGTAATTCCAAATTGCACTGCAATAGTAGAAAAATTCACCACGCGTGTTTGGATGCCATTCATTTTTAATGTGGTGTGGTTTTGCCGTGATAAATCGTGGCAAACCAGATCAAAAGAAGCTCCTGCTTTTTTTGGGCAACAAGCTTCGCGCAGCGCAGTTTGCCGCAATTAATACATCCTAAAATCAAATACTGTGTTATTTTTTTTTTTTCCAGGACATTGTGACAAAGGGGGGATTTACTAAAACTGCAGCGTGCAAAATCTGGTGCAGTTCTGCCTAGAAACCAATCGGCTTTCAGGTTTATTTGTTAAAGCTTAATTGAACAAGCTGAAGTTAGAAGCTGATTGGCTACCATGCACAACTGCACTAGATTCTGCACTCTCCAGTTTTAGTTAATCAACCCCAAAGTGTCACTTCTCTGTCAGCTTCCATTTTCCTTTTTTCATTGGCCTAGTAGGAACAACTTTGCAAGCAGTATTACTGGGGACAGTGAGATTCTCTCAGGGCAGCCCTGAGGTAGCCTTTTCTTGGTGTTCTGAAATCTCCTCCATCCTTGGGTCTTAGGAAGGGTGATTTAAGATTAACCTTGGTTTACAACTAACGCGGTTAACGAGCACTTTGAAAGACAAGCAACTTTTTTTTTTTTAATTCTGACTTGGTTTTGCGAGTGTTATCTCGCAATACGAGCAGAATTCAAGCTAATGGGCGGTGCAGTACCGCATTTGGCCAGAGGTGCGGGGGCTCCAGGGACACTCGGAACGGTTCGGAAATACTCGGAATGACTCGAAAACACCTGGAAATACTCAGTTTCCGAGTTCAGCCGAGTTGTCCCCGAGTATTTCCGAGGCTCTTTACCGCCCCCCACCTCCTGACCACATGCGATATTGCATGTAATAGAAGTCAATGCTGAACAAATTATCTTTTTTTCTATTGACTTCAATGGGGAAACTTGCTTTTGATTTGCGAGTGCTTTGGATTACAAGCATTCTGGAACTGATTACGCTCATAATCCAAGGTTCCACTGTATGCAGAAATAGTTATTTTTCCAAATAACTGACTAGTGATGGTTTTCTGGGGATCTTGTCTTTGGGAGTGAATTAGGCCCCTTTCACACTGGGGCGGGGAGCCGCAGTGACGGTAAAGCAGCGCTATATTTAGCGCTGCTTTACCGTCGTTTTAACCGTGGTTTTCGGCCGCTCACGGTGCGGTTTTACTCCCCGCGAGCGGGCGAAAAAGGGTTAAAGACCCCCGCAGAGCGCCGCCGTAGCGGCGATTTGCGGCGGTATTGCCGCGGTTTCACCGCGGTGTCCCATTCTAATCAATGGGAAGGAGCGGTATAGGAGCGGTGTACACACCGCTCCTATACCGCTCCAAAGATGCTGCTAGCAGGACTTTTTTTGTCCTCCTGCTAGCGCACCACTCCAGTGTGAAAGCCCGCCGGCTTTCACACTGGAGTTAAAGGGGCCGGATTTTTTCATGCGGTGAACAGGCGCTATTTTTAGCGCTGCACCGCATGAAAAACGCCCCGGTGTGAAAGGGGCCTCAGAGACTGTTTTATACATGTCATCAGAAAAGAAGGGATTCCTCAGAAATAGAAAATGACAAGACAAAAACCTGGAAATATACCAGGACCCCCCCACAAGACCTTGCTATCCTAAAAAAACAAAGGCTTCTTTATTCCTCCTTAACCCTCCTCTATGCCATTTGTGGCATTCCCACAATGGGAGCAACTTATCGGGAACCCATACATTCTGAATGCCATACATAGAATACTGCAGAAAGTTTGCATATCACCCCGCTGAAAGATTGTTGATTGCGTCCCTTCTGAGATATGAGAAGAAAGCTTCCCATGCTTTTTATCCCTTCCTTTTTCTCCCTTGCTTGCAAACTCCAGGCTCAAAGTAATTCATAAAGTTTGCCTGGTGGAAGGGGATAGAGCATTTTATTCCCATATTTTCCTATGGTTGAAATCTTAAAGTGGAGGGCCACCCTAAAGAAAAAAAATATTGCATTAATATTCTTAAAAAATAAACTGTTGAAAAAAAAAAATAAGTTTTTACTTACCAGAAACCCCTGTTGCTAGGCAGTCTTCCTAATCTGCCTCTTCCTACTCCGTGGTGATCTTCAGTCTTCTCTCCTCCTCGCGATGTCTTCTGGGGAATGGGGCGCAGTGTGTTCTAGGAACTGTGTGTGTCCCAGAACACAGTGCTGTGCGACTTGTGCATGCGCAGTAGGTAACGGGCAGTGAAGCTGCAAGGCTCCACTGCCTGTTTCCCTTAGTGAGGATGGCGGCACCGGGAGCCGAGGGACGGGTGGGTCGGCCTCGGTCGGCCGACATCGCGGGCGCCCTGGACAGGTAAGTGTCCTTATTAAAAGGCAGCAGCTACAGTGTTTGTAGCTGCTGACTATTATAAAAAAAATGTTTTCCCGCTGGAACTCCCCTTTAAGGAAATTAACAGATGATGGTGACACTACAATTGCCATACAAATCAAATGTGACACCCATCTTAAGAGAATTCAGGATTCATAAAAAAAAAAAAGTATACTCACCTAGGTGGATGCAGCATCGGTCCAACAACTGAGCGATCAAACACCACTAATCGCTTAGCTCTCAGTGTTCGGGCTGCAGAAAGCCAGTGGCTCTCTGCGCTGCCCCTCCAGGGCTTACTGCAGCACTGGGCTGTAGAGGGGGTGAGAGCAACTGACTC
This sequence comes from Lithobates sylvaticus, assembly GCA_028564925.1. Taxonomy (NCBI): domain Eukaryota; kingdom Metazoa; phylum Chordata; class Amphibia; order Anura; family Ranidae; genus Lithobates; species Lithobates sylvaticus. The sequence goes on along the minus strand of CM053028.1, from coordinate 316,929,410 downwards.
AGGCTCTCAGTGGATCGATGGGAGGCTGAGCCAGGTGCTGGTCCAGGCTTCTCGGCCATCTCTGTGATGTCAGCTGACCGACACAGGTCACATGAGTGCAGAATGAACTGCACTCCTGTGATCCATAGGGAAGTACATGCAAAAAAGCTTTGGCTATGCTTCTCCTTTAACGAAGAAATAAACTTTTCCTTTTTTTTTTTTTTCCCCCATTTTGCTTACCTGCAAAGTAAAGGCATAATGTGCTAGTATGCATCACATACTAGCACATTATGTGACACCTGCAAATGAAGCCCGCGTCACTCCTGCTGGAGGCCGCATCCATCTCTGCCTGTCTTCCTTCCAGCTCCGCGGCCTCGGCTGTGTTTGTATTACGTTTCATAGAACACAAATCGTAATTCCATCTTCTGTGACAAGCCATCTTAAAAAAAAAGACTACTACCATTGTGACCTGCTTAGCAATTACCAAAAAGTAGAGATCCAACGATCACTTCTGTATGGAAAAGGGGAATATGAACATCCTGGAGTACCATACAAAGGTTGATTTACAAAAGGCAAATATACTGTGAAACTCTGAAATGAGGGGACGCTCTGCTGATTTCTATCCAATCATGTGCAAGCAAAAATTTGGTTTATTTTCCTTGCATGTGATTAACCACTTCAATACAGGGCTCTTTCACCCCCTTCCTGCCCTGGCCAATTTTCAGCTTTCAGCGCTATAACATTTTGAATGACAATTGCACGCTCATGCAACACTGTACCCAAATAAAACTTTGATATTTTTTCCCCACAAATAGAGCTTTCTTTTGGTGGTATTTTGATCACCTCTTCGTTTTTTTTTTTGCTCTATAAACAAAAGGCCAACAATTTTGAAAAAAAAACTATATTTTTTACTTTTTGCTATAATAAATATCCCAATTATAAAAAAAAAATGTTTTCCTCAGTTTAGGCCGATTTTGTATTCTTCTACTTTATTTTTGGTAAATTTTTTTTGCAATAAGCGTATATTGATTGGTTTGCGCAAAAGTTATAGCGATCGATTTATGGCATTATTATTATTATTATTATTATTTTTTTAACTAGTAATGGCGGTGATCTGCAAATTTTATCGTGACTGCGACATTGCGGCGGACAAATCATTTTTGACACTTTTTTGAAACCATTGATATTTATACAGCGATTGGTGCTATAAATAGCCACTGATTACTGTATAAATGACACTGGCAGGGAAGGGGTTAAACGTAGGGGGCGATTAAAGGGTTAAATGTGTTGCCTGACTGTGTTCTAACTGTGGGGGGATGGGAATGACTGGGGAAGGAGACCAATTGGTGTTCTTTCCTATATACTAGAAACACATGATCTGTCTTCTCTCCCCTGACAGGGCGTGGATCTGTGTGTTTACACACACACAGATCCACGTTCTGCTATGTCACGAGCGATTGCTGCCACCAGGCACGCGCATAGACTCCTTGGTGACGTGGCGGGCACGCCCCCCCTATGCCGGCAGGAAGCGGAGGACGTCATATGACGCCCACCTGGGATGGGAGATCCCCTCTGCGGATGTCATATGACTATGGGCGGGATGGGAAGTGGTTAAAGTGGTTGTAAAGCTCCCCGCAGACCCCCACTTTTTCTTACCTGAGCCTGATCCAATCCAATGATGCGCACGAGCGCAGCGGCTCCAGCTGCTATTTTTCTCTCCACATTGGACAGAGTGATAGCTGTCAATCAAATCCAGTGATGCAGGGATGGGGCCAAGTCCCGCTGTCTGTGTCAATGGACACAGTAGCGGGACTTGGGAGTGAGCCCGCATGGTTGCCCCCATGGAAAGCATCTCACCGTGGGGGCCACCCAATAAAAAGGAGAGGCCTGGAGCGCCGGTTGGGCACCCCAGAAGAGGAGAATTGGGGCTGCTCTGTGCAAAACTATTGCACAGAGAAGGTAATTATAGATATGTTTATTTTTATTAAAAAAAACTAACAAAAAAAAAAGAGGGTTTACAACCCCTTTTAAGTATTCTTTGCAATGTGAAGCTTTGCTTAATTTACTAAGCTCTGAAGCAAGTGCACTCGATCTGCACGCTATATTTTCCTTTAGTAAATCAACCTCAGGCATAGGCAAGACTTGCCGTCATAACGATCTTAATACACCAGGGTTTTGCTAAACACGTGGAGTAAGAGCTTAGACAGTCTCCTGGGCTGAGACAGCAGGAATATCGCCAGAGTCAACCTTCTCTCACAAGTCAGGGCCAAACATTCAGCAGAAAAGTACTGCAAACAGCAAGAAAAGGTTTGAGTTCTAACTTATCCTTTTCAAGTGTTGTCCTAGTAGGGAAAACCGTCAAGTACCTGGTTGATTAAAAGAGAAGTATATTTTTATATTTATATTTTTTGAAATCATACTTTTCCTAGGTGGATGCAACATTGATCTGATGCTGCATCTGTTCCCCGCCTGCTCTAAGGCTAAGAACTGAACGATCAAACACCACTGATCGCTCAGTTCTCCCTGCTGCTCTGAGGAGAGAGCTGTGACTGTCAGTCTCCAGCTCTCTGCTCTGCCCCTCCAGCACCCACTGTGGCACTGAGCTGTGGATGGGGAGGGAGGAGCTGGCTCAGCAGATCAGAGAGGCTGAGCCTGGTGCCGGTGTTCTGCCGAGAAAGGTCCCCCCCGGCGGATAATGACCCCCCTGTACTGCGCAGGCGCATCGATTGCACAGTATGAACCACAACGGAGCCGCCGAAAATAGCCGAAGCTGAACAGCTGTGACCACGACATTGTGCCAGACGCTGCTGCACGCTCCCGATGCTCGTGCTATTCTGCAAGGGGCGGGTATATTACTGTTATATCGTGTAAGGGGCGGATGGCTACAGAAGAGGCCGAATTTTAAAACCCGCCCTTCATTTGTTTAAACACGCTCCGCAAAGACGTGTAGTTTATTGTTAAAACCACCCCTATCAGCTTGCACGATATAACAGTAATACACCCACTCCTTGCAGAGTAGCACGAGCATCAGGAGCGAGCGGCATCGGCTGGCACAATGACGTGCTCATTGCGCAGGTGCGGTGTACAGCTGGCTCACAGCTGTTTATGTTCAGCTATTTTCGGCGGCTCCGTAGTGGTTCGTACTGCACAAACGCTGCGCCTGCGCAGTACAGGGGGGGTCATTATCTGCCGGGGGACCTTTCTTGGCCGGACACCGGTCCAGGCTCCTAGATGGGACCCAACCATATGATCCCCATTTTTCCCCTGCCTGGAACGACTCTATGATGTCAGTTGACAGTGGACATTAGCCCGCTGTCAGCTGAACACTGCTCACAGGAGTGCTAAAGAACTGAACCTCTGTGATCCACAGAAGTACAGCCAAACGAGCTTTGGCTGTATGTCTCCTCCTTTAAAGGAGAAGTATGGGAAAGGCAATTTAGAAAGTACATATTACCCTCGTGCTTCCTTCCTTCCTTTTTCTTTCTTTTCTCAGTCCTTTAGTTTGAAGTACAGACACTTGAAGTGTCCGAAAATGGCCAGTAACGGTCTTTCTGTTTGAAAGTTTAGAGTGGGAGGATACAACTGCAGCAATCTGCCCACTCTTTGTCACTCCTTCTCTTTAACATGTGGCCGATCTTGGCAAATGGGTACACACCTAAGCAGCAAACCAGAACGGGCACCTTTTCCACGAGTCTCCGTTTCCATAGCAACCTATCAACACACTTAAACCAGGAAGCGGAGGCAGTTTGAGAAGTTGTGCACCGTCTTCATCTCCAGCAGCTGTCCTATCTGTGTGCTAGGCTGCACTTTTTTTCCTCACTCTCCACCACCTCCTCTGGTACTTCCTGGGCTTTGATTTCCTCCTGCGTCCTCAGATCTCTTCCCCCTCTCCTCTCCTTCACTCACATTCAATGACTGTGTGGGCTTTCAGCACAGGAGGTTATCGGGAGGGGGAGGGGGTGATCGGCAAAGGAACAGCACATTATCATGTTCAGCGATCCCTGGATGCTCTCCACTCATCCCATTTAATAGGAAGACATCTGTTTGTGAACAGTGAGATGTGTTCAATACATTGCAGTGCTGCAGGGGGAGGGAAACAGGCGTCCCCATCTTCAGTTTTGTATTGTGCATTCTATTTTTAATAGGAACGTAAAATGTGTATAAAGAGCACTTCAGTGATCTCTCTTTCACAGTCACTGAAGTGCTCCTGCTCAGTGGTTGCTGGTGAAGTTTTAGGATGAGGGGGGGGGGGGGGGGGCGCCAGACACCCCCCCTTTCTAGTTGACCCCTCCCACTTGGTGAAAATGGGCGTGGTTTCAGCGAAATAGTGGGTGTGGCTCTAAGGTGGTGTGGTTAGCGTCTGAGATGAATGAGGGATGGAGAGAGAGAGGGATGGAGGGACAGCAGGCCCAGATCCTACACAACAATAGAAATATGTGTATTCTAGAAAATTTAACAATCCGCAGATAAAGATATTCCAAACACCTAGTGTTAGCACTTCAATCATCCCGGCACCATGGTTGTTATGGTGTCAGGATGATTGAAGCGCATTATTTCTATTATTACATTGTAATATAAAATGAAATCATTCAACTCACCATAATGCATAATCAGTGGGAGCCCTGAGCGTGTCACTAGCCACGTCGCCTGCCATCAGGTGCCCCCAGCGGAGTCCCTCCTTGCATGCAGCCTGTGTCCCACCAAATGCAGCCTGCCTGTGTCGCATCAAACCCCCCTCCCCCCGTTCTCTGCGGGAGCACAGCGGTACTTACCTTGCTGTGTGTTGTCCTCTCTTGCGGTGTCTCCTTCCACAGCGGCGATGGAGGGGTCCGCTCTTCTCATACTTCCTGTTTTCTCTCTCCCGGGCACAATGGGAGAGAGAAAACAGGAAGTGACATCAAACTCAGATGTCAATCAAACCGCCCGGCCGTAGTATTAGATACTACGAGCGCCGGGCGGAAGCTACTCGGCGCTTCGGAAAGCGCCACAAGGTGGGATAAAAGCCCGCAAATGAAGCGCCGCGTCTGCAATCTCGTGATTGCATAGATGTGGCGCTTCCCATAAGTGCACTGTGTCCGGCGCCCGAACACAGTGCACTTAGGCCCCTTTCACACCTAAGCGTTTTTCAGGCGCTACAGCGCTAAAAATAGCGCTTGTAATGCGCCTGAAAAAAGCCGATCCTTTCACTAAAAAAAAGTCCTGCCAGCAGCATCTTTGGAGCGGTGAAGGAGCGGTGTATTCACCGCTCCTATAACGCTAATGCCCATTGAAATCAATGGGACACTGCGGTATTACCGCGGCAATACCGCCTGCAAAGCGGCGCTTTGCGGGGGTTTTAACCCTTTTCCGGCCGCTAGTGGGGGTTAAAACCACCGCGCTAGCGGCTGAATACTGCGGCTAAAACGACGGTAAAGCAGCGCTAAATAGAGCGCTGCTTTACCGCCGCCGCCCCCACCGCCCAAGTGTGAAACCGGCCTTAAGGACCTTTTTTTTGTATAATTATATTATATTATGGACGGGCCGCCACTGCTCCTGCTATTACTGAAGGCACGTCTGTGTGCTCAGGATCGTCTGTCAGGAGGGAGGTGGGTCCCTCCCACAGGTAATTAACCCTATTTTAACAGAAAGGGTGCACTTCTCAGAGTGCAGGAAAGCTCTGTAGGTATTAGGCGCTTATAAGGATCGAGATTAGGCAAAAAAAAATGAAACCCATACTTCTCGTTTTAATTTCCTAGAATTTGAGGACTGCAGATTATTCCTTCCCTATGTGTATATGACATCTTTCAGACGTGTTCTGTTTAATAAAGAATACAAAAATGGCCTTTTAGTACTTTATTACAGAAGCTGACAGGGCAGTGACACTTTGTGTGCACCTTTTTTGTTTACTCTCAAGTGCTGTCCTGGATGATTTTGGATAGGACGTTACCAGGTAAAACGCGTGTGTTTTTTAATTTTTTTTATTTCTTTGTATCGGATTCTGGTACAGCAGGGCTCAGACTGAGAGATGGAGAAGCAGCCAATCAGTTGTTCTGTGCAGAGATCATGCTAATAGAAGGAGAAAGTGACAGGGAGATGAGGTCAGTGTGCTGCTTTTTCTTTCACTGTCCAGTCACAGGGTGGGGAGGAGACCTGTTTGTGTTACTGACCTTCAGTATAAAGAGATTGGGTCTCCTTTCCTGTTAGGCAGGGCTGTGCGGCATGGTAGAACTGTGTACATCTCAGAACTAAATGGACACAAGTACAAATCCTTTTGGCAGGTAAAACAGTTCCCTTTCTATGTATTTCACCTGTATATTTTGCTGTTTGCCTGGAATTTAGCTTTAAGCATTTTAAATTTGTTATAACACTTATGTCAATAAGGAAGGAATTGATGGTTGTCAAATCCTTTTTCTATACTGTTGGCTCTGTGAAGCATCTGTGTACAGGATATGCATTCCCGTCCATGGTCAGGCTACTCACATGCTTACATCCTCTTCCTTCCAGTTCTTATTTTGTATGTATGTCAGCTGACATGGACATGGATATTATAATAACAGATGTTTTTATATCTTGCTATACAGATGTTTTCTTATCCTGTTATATTCTGATTTGAACTTGATTCAAGTTCTGAAACAAGATGCAATATCTTGGTTAAAAACGAAATCTTTATGTGTCTGTTTAGTGCCATTGTATGTATAGGTTTATTTATGTATCTGCTTTTATTTATAGTGCTGCCAGCCAAATATACAACACAGCTAGGAGGCATTTCCAGCATCCATACAGATACAGTGCCTTGCAAAAATATTCACCCCTCCCCCTTGGCATTTTCCATGTTTTGTTGCCTCACAACCTGGAATTAACATGGATTGTTTAATTTAATTTACAGAACATGCCCACAACTTTGAAGATGTTTGCTTCACAAAAAATAAAAATAAAAAAAAAAAAACAAATGGGACAAAATAACAGAAAAAGTCAATGTGCATAACTATTCACCCCCCCCTAAATTCAATACTCTGTAGAGCCACCTTTTGCAGCTATCACAGCTCCAAGTCACTTTGTATAAGTCTCTATGAGCTTGCCACATCTTACCACTGGGATTTTTGCCCATTCCTCCTTGCAAAACTTCTCCAGCTCCTTCAAGTTGGATGATTTGCGCTTGTGAACAGCAATCTTTAAGTTTGACCACAGATTTTCTATTGGATTGAGGTCTGGGTTTTGACTAGGACATTCCAAAACATTTACATGTTTCTCCTTAAACCACTCAAGTGTTGCTTTAGCAGTGTGTTTGGGGTCATTGTCCTGCTGGATGGTGAACCTCCGTCCCAGCATCAAATCACACACAGAGTGGTACAGGTTTTGCTCAAGAATATCCCTGTATTTAGCACCATCCATCTTTCCCTCAACTCTGACCAATTTCCCAGTCCCGACTGCTGAAAAACATCCCCACAGCATGATGCTGCCATCACCATGTTTCCCTGTGGGTATGGTGTTCTTTGGGTGATGTGATGTGTTGGGTTTGCGCCAGACATAGTGTTTTCTTTGGCCAAAAAGTAAAATTTTAGTCTCATCAGACCAGAGCACCTTCCTCCATACATTTTGGGAGTCTCCCACATGACTTTTCGCAAACTGAAAATGTGCCATTTTGTTTTTTGCTGTTGTCTTTCTTCTGGCCACTCTGCCATAAAGCCCAACTCTATGGAGCGTACGGCTTATTGTCGTCCTATGTACAGATACTCCAGTCTCTGCTGTGGAACTCTACAGCTCCTCCAGGGTTACCTTAGGTCTGTGTGCTGCCTCTTAGATTAATGCCCTCCTTGCTCGGTCCCTGAGTTTTGGTGTGCGGCCGTCTCTTGGCAGGTTTACTGTTGTCGTCATGTTCTTTCCATTTGGGTATAATAGATTTGATGGTGCTCCTAGGGATATTCAAAGATTTGGATATTTTTTTATAACCTAACCCTGACTTGTACTTCTCAACAACATTGTCCCTTACTTGTTTGGAGAGTTCCTTGGTCTTCATGGCAGTGTTTGGTTAGTGGTGCCTCTTGCTTAGGTGTTGCAGCCTCTGGGGTCTTTCAAAAAGGTGTGTATATGTAATGGCAGATCATGTGACACTTAGATTGCACACAGGTGGACACCATTTCACTAATTATGTGACTTCTGAAGGTAATTGGTTGCGCCACAGCTTTTTGTGGGCTTCATAATAAAGGGGGTGAATACATATATACGCACATGCCAATTATGTTTTTTGTTTCTGAAAAATAGTTTTATGTATATATTTTTCTAATTTTACTTCACCAACTTAGACTATTGTGTTCTGATCCATCACATAATTCAGATTAAAAAAACATTGAACTAAAGGCTGTAATGTAACAAAATAGGTAAAAAGCCAAGGGGGGTGAATACTTTTGCAAGGCACTGTATGGAAAAGCAGCTGTGAGCTAGTCTAGGGAGCATGTACCGGCAGAGATGTATTGGATGTGCATATCTTATATACAGGGAACCTTGTTTACTGGTGGATTTATGAAGACATTGGTTATTATGTTTTCAGACTTCATGTGCCCAAATTCTGTCAGATAATACATTTTAAAGTGCACTAGACTTTCGAGCAAAAATGCCCACACAGTGATCAAAGCTAGTTTAACCCAGATAGATACCTGAAATATGTGAAACTAGCATTTTTAGGAAGAGGTTAGCAATGGCAGTTAAAGTGGTAGTAAAGTTTTTTTTTTTTTTTTTTTTTTGCTTGTACCTGCAGGTAACCCTATAATAAGGCTTACCTGTAGGTATATCTCCTAAACTTGCACTGTTTTTAGGAGATATTCAAACTGCGCGCAGCCGGTGACCAGCGCATGCACTCTGAAGAGACGGCAACCCGTCCCTTCAGAGCTCTGTGCTGCAGCCGTGACATTATTGATGTGACTTCATTGCAGCTCGGCCAATCAGATGGCCGGAGCACTCAAACCCAGAAGGAAGACTGCATGAAAATGGAAGCCCTGTCAGTGGTGACAGGGCGCCGCTGGAGGGCTTAGTTCTAAGGTAAGTATTTCATATTGTGCCACATTATGCCATTGCCTTGCAGGGATTTTTTATTTTTTTTTTGTAAACTTGTATACCAAGTTTACACAGGCATTCCCTTAAATTGTGCCCACATCGCATGACATTCAAGTGGCAGCAGTGTGAAAGGGGCCTTAGCTGGTGACTCATTCTGGAGAATGGAGCTGTGAGAAAACAGTGTGGAAGAGGAGTAGATGCCAAAGGAAAGTTTCTATTGCAATGTGTACTTTGCAGATGGAACAATGTGTGGTGGTGATGTCTACCAGGATGTGGTTGTTACTGAGTGAACAGGGACCGGTCAGCATTGCAGGACAAAACTCATATCTGATGGCTGGAATGGGAAAGTGACAATTTCTCTTTGTAGCATCAGGGGAAGGATTGCAACTCCCCTGTCCTGAAGTAGATGGACTAGGACTATGAATCCTGTTAAAAGCAGCTGGTCAGGTCTTGTAATGCAAATCTGGGCTCTGCACTCGCAAGAACGAAGATAGGTTTTAAAGTAAATCCCTTTAAGTCCTGGTTCACATTGCAGCGATTTGGCATGTGATTTGACATGTCAAACAGGGACCTGTCAGCATTGCAGGACAAACCTCATTTCTGACAGCTGAATTGGGATAGTGACAATTTTCTTTTCAATCGGCGGCAATGGCACCATCCGAATTGGTGCGACGCTGCACTGCTTCTCAAAAGTAGTTCTTTTTTTGTACTACTTTTGGCGACTTCGGGGTGCGATTTCAATAAAAACTTGCACAGATGTCATTGAAAACACCCCCGAGTCGGGAATGAGATCTGCGGCAGCGTATATAGTAAATGTCTCCTAAACAGTGCAAGCTTAGGAGATATTTACAGTACCTACATGTAAGCCTTGCAGTATGCATTGCATAGGAGCACATTATGAAATGCAGGTAAGCCTTACTATAGGCTTACCTGTCTGTACAATCAATCAATAAATAAGTAAATTCATCTTTAATTTGCTCCTTAGTTTTATTGGCAGCCTTGTTGCCCAGTAGGTCAAAACTGACCGTACATTATACAATTTTCTTGTACAATTTCTGTACAATCTGCTTTTAGATTTACCTTTTAATGATGTAGTGCAAGGGCCTGTGTAATTGGATACAAGTTGAGTGTTTGGGTTTGACCTCATATTATATGGTTTTTGGTAAATCTAAATTAAAATTGTACAATAAGATCGTATAATGTATGGCCAGCTTTTCTATCTATCACATTAGGCCAACTTTCCGCCAACAAATGTTGGATGGCAGGCTAGTAAATTTTCGGCAGACAATGGTCTGTTGTCAGATTTTCCTAAGTCCAAAGTACAAACACCCATGCTTGGAATCAATGCTCACCAAACACGACGTTAGCAGAAGGTGCCCAAAGGGTGGCGCTCAAGAGCTGAAATTCCACGTAGTAGGTCACTAAGTTCGTGTTTGTTGGCCGACAATCGTGTACCATTTGTTTGCAAGACAAGTTCACAGCGCTTTGTCTGCAGAAAATCCGATCGTGTCTACGAGGCTATACACAGGTCATATACAGGTATCCTGTCATGATGGGGTTTAAAGTACAAGGAACACCAAGGATGGGGCATGGGGCACTATTCTCCAAGGAGGATCACCAATGATGGGGCACTACTATTCCCCCCCCCCCTCCAGGAACACCAATGATGGGACACTATCCCCCCCCCCCCAGAACACCATTGATGGGGCACTATTCCCCCCCTCCAGGAACACCATTGATGGGGCACTATCCCCCCCCCTCCAGGAACACCAATGATGGGGCACTATTCCCCCGCTTTAAGGCTATCTAAAGGTTAATAAGGGGTTAAATGGGAAGCTTTTATTTAAAAACATGGTTTTACTTGTTAGGTTACTTTAGGCCCCTTTCACACTTGTTCAACTTGTCCTGCGACTTGGGACTGCAAAGTTTTATGACAAGTCGTTCAAAAAAAAAAAGCTAGAAAGCAAAAACCCATTACAGCAAACAAAGAGAAAACGGGAAACTTTGTAAAAAAAAAAAAGAGAGGAAAAATGCATTAAAAATGCATCAAAAATGTGCATGCAGAAACGCATCCAGGAGGCATTAATGCGTTTTTGTAGTGTGAAGCGGTCCTTAGAGTTTTGTATACAGTCCATAGCAAGTAAGGCTTCAATTGACTGGTTGGATATGAGTGCTTGTGACAATGTGTAACTTTGTAAAAACCCTAACTGCTCTGCTAAACATTTTATTAGTTGTTGTCTTTATTTACAAAGGTAACCATACAGGTTGTCTCGTATTGTGGCTGTATTAGTAATTTCTTGACGTATCATTTTTTCCAGAGGACCTGTACAGTGTACGCAGTCTCTGCATTTTGCCTTCAAGCAATAACAACCTGTTCGCCTGCATCTCATTCTCTTGTTTTTAGTTTTGTATTCTGCTAGTAGTTGATGACTAATGCATGTCAAATTTGTGTGTACTTATTTGTAAGCTGCAGTGAATTTGTTAGTCACGTTGTTCTATCTGGTTGCTGTGCAAAAGATTGTATTTGGTGATATTGGTTAACAATCAGAGCAGTTTAGTGTAACTTAAAGCGTCATTAACTCCATATTTTAAAAATGAATATAGTGTTCACCTTCTTCAGAGCTCATTGATGATGAAACCCACTATTCCATATTCTGAAGTATGAAATCATATCCTAAATTATGACTGCTCACTTCTTATTGAAGGCGGCTGTACTGTCTAAATTCATAAAAGCGTTAATTCAAAAGAACAGACACTTTTTAAAAAAAATGTTTTTCTTTTTTTTAAAGAAGATTTACTGGCATTTTATAGTTCATGTCAGGAACATGCAGCACAGCAAAAGCCCCTGCTGGAGGTACCATAATTCACAGGCAGGGATGATGCAATCCCAGTGTCCACCAGCAGGTGTCTCCTAGAGGCCAATGGAGTTTCCAGCATTTTAGGCTAACTGCTGGGAGACTCTTTATTTGGGACGTGTGGGGTTTGAAAAAAAAAAACAAACCTACATACTCAGGTGGATGCAGCATCAATCTAATTCTGAAGTTGTCCTCCGCTGCCTTTAAGACCAAGAAACGAGATCAGAGACCACTGATCGCTTGGTTACTGTCAGTGACAGCTCTCTGCTCTGCCCCTCTAGTGCTCACTGGAGCGCTGGGCTGTGGAGGGGGCAGGAGTGGCTTGCTCAGGCTCTCAGTGGTGCGCTGGAAGGCTGAGCCAGCTGCCGGTCAGGCATCTGGGTGGATTCTGACATTAAAGTTTGAATCTCTTTAGAGTACGGATTGGCTGAGTGATGTCAACAGACAGCAGACTTGAGCATGTTTACTGTGGGAAGCCGGATATGACTCCTTGTGGCTTCACAGCCAGGTTCCTACTGTGCATGTACGACTCACGCTGTGCTTTGTGAATGGTCCTGCAGCATTCTGGGACCTGTGACATTTCCCAGAAGTTTGCAAGTAAGGCTTCATGTACACTGCTGCTGGTAAACGGACGTTCAGAGGCAGTTGGATGCTTTTTTCAACTGGCCCTGAACTTATCCAATGTTATCTTATATTAATGTCATTTTTAGGTAGTTGCGTTTTATAGGCTTTTCTTTTGAAGGCAAAAAAATTGAGTTCAGACGCCGAAGTTTCCAACGTTTCAGACGCCAAACGTGGCTAAATGTGGTAACTCGCATTTAGCCGTGTTTCGTTTACAGTTGTTTTTCATTTTTGGCTATTTTGAAAAAAAAGCTGCTAAACATGGCAAAAGCGGACGATTAAACGTGGGTTACCATCTGTCAAGTTAAATAGTTCAGGAGAGGTTGTAAAAACATCCTGTGTACATTAAGCCTAAAGGTGGGGCAAACTTCCGCTCAGATCGCCAAGGTGCCCTCAACAGATGTGTTAGTGGCTACCTATCAATATTAGGTACCCACTCCCAGCCAAAAATGTAAATGTACCAAATGTAGTGGGGGGGGGGGGGGTGGTGAGTGTGGTGGAAGACAAAGAGGAATTTCCCCTGTAGGGTGAAGTTCTGCTTTAAGCTCACTCAAAAAAAAAAAACTTCGTGCATTTTTGCTGAGGCCTGAGAAAATTTATAGTTTCTTTGTACAGTATACATTTTTGAAGTAGACAACAGCAGACAAGGACGATTGCCACTCCAGGCACAATGAATAGTGTAAAACTCCTCACAGGGGTGCAAGCCCCGGTGTTCTATCGAATAGTGCCCTTTGTCGAAAAAAATGCTCGCGCATGCACAGTACAGAGCTGCACTCCAGCTGATATTCTGATCAGCTGGCGTGATGCCACCATAACGCATGTGCACATTGTAGGAGGCATCTTTCGACAGAAGAGAGTATTTGACGGCCAGAATTGAAAGCTATGCAAAGAGTGGAGGAAGACCCTAGTTGTCAGATTGTGCCTCGCTCTTGCAAGGCTGGTTTTGGCTGTGTTGCAGGGCAGGTTTTGTCTGTGTTGCAACCCGCCCTTAGACACAGGCAAAACACGTCGGTCAACACACCAAGCCCGCCCTGCAACACAGACAAAACCCGACCTTGAGCACACTGTAAATCTGCCCCACAACAAGACACAATCTGGCAACTACGGTCTCCCTCCGCTGTTTGCATAGGTTTAAATTCTGCCCGTCAAATGGTATCTCCCATAGAAAAATGCCTCCTACTATGTGTGCATGCGCTATGGTGACATCATACCAGCTGATCAGGAAATCGGCTGGAGTGCCCTTATGTACTGCGTATGCGCTGGCACTTTTCGACGGAGGGCACTGTTTGATAGAACACTGGCTCGTTTGCTGTAGAAGACTGAATGAAGGAAGAAATTTGGCTGCACACCGACGTGATTGAAGTCCATTTATTAAATATTCCATGCAAACAATGACACACACACACCACCTTTTGCAGTTGCCGGAACAGAGGTGGACTAGTTTCGCACAGCTATGCTGTGCTTACTCATCACTGTTGTAGTATATGGTTTAACATAGGATTAAGGATGTGTTTCTTATAATCAAAGCAAAGTTCAACAGCATGCTTTAGAAAGAGCCTATACTTGCCTTCCCAGTGATCCCTTGCTGCCTAGTCTGCCAGTGCAGCAAAAACCCAAAGCTGCCTGGTGCTCTCCTCGCATTTCACTATGACAACACTTGGACCTGGTGTTTGATCACTTAGGCTTTAAACATTGCCCCATGGGAAGCACAGGACATTTTACATAGTGCCTCATGCCTAAACATTTTCAGGAGTTTGGTGGGCCCTGGCAGTGGATCAGGTGACTTTGGGGAAGAACAGGTAAATCTCTTGGTGGACTATTACTAGACATTAGGGGTGTCCAACCTGCATCCCAAGATGGCTATGAATGCGGCCCAACACAACATTTTACAAACCTAGGCCCCTTTCACACGTGCGGACAGTATGTCCGTATTTCATCCAGCCGTTTTCGGATGAAATACGGACATGCATACATCCCTATGAGATAGCGAGTGTCAGCGGATGAACATCCGCTGACACCCAATATCATCCGGCCCCCGCTATGGTCCGATTCTGCAGACAGAGGAAAATCCTATTTTTCTATCTGTCTGCAGAGCGGATCGGATGAACACGGACGGTCCGTGTTCATTTGATTCCCCCCATTGGGGAGAGCGGAGATCTGACAGGGCGGTCTCTTTACTGGACTTTTGTTTTATCTTCCCAAAGAAAAATATCCCACTTTTCACAGTCATGCCTTATTCATGTTTTTTCACAGACAATCCCGATTATTGCCGCATTTCAGGCCGATAACAGGTGCCGGTATTCTGTACACTGATAGCAGTATCCTCTGTCCCACTGCCCCCCCTCCCCCCATAGTGGTGACCTCTGTCCTCTGCACCCACACTCATACACATACACACCAGTGTGTAGGTAGAACTCTCCTACCCTTACACAGGTGTACAGCAGAGATCGGCCAGTATAACAGTAATGGATGGAGGCGAGAGCTGCTAGAGTTAAAAAACAATTTCTTTAAGTCAGCAGCTACAAATACTGGAGCTGCTGACTTTTAATATATGGACACTTACCTGTCCAGGGAGCCCACGATGTCGGCACCCCAGCCGATCTTCAGATCGGCTGTTGGGTGCAGCTGCGGCCATTCCTGGTAAGGGAACCTGGCAGATGTGGGAAGCGCGCTGCACACTGTCTAATCGGCCCATTAGCGGGGGAAGGAGGAGGGGGGCTGAACTTCCGAGGGACCGCGCCGTCTCCACTTTTCACATTAATTTAATTAATTCACACAAAATTGTGAATATCAGCCATTCCGATAACCGGTCGACTAGAGCTGCACGATTCTGGCAAAAATGAGAATCACGATTCTTTTGCTTAGAATGAGGATCACGATTCTCTCACAATTCTCAAAAAATAGACTCTGGATAGCTGACTGCAAGCAAGGTCTGGGGTAGCTGACTGTGGTAATAATCATAATATGGGTAGCTGACTCAGACTGTGCCTGTGGTAATATTCATAATATATTATATTGCCACCTCACTGTGCCCATCATTGCCTCACTGTGCCCATCATTGCCACCTTACCGTGCCCTCATTGCAGCCTCACCATCGCTGCAGCCTTACTGTGCCCATCATTGCAGCTTCACATGCCCATTATTGCCGCCTTACTGTGCCCATAATTGCCACCTTACTGTGCCCTCATTGCAGCCTCACCGTGCCCATGTCATTGCAGCCTCACCGTGCCCATGTCATTGCAGCCTCACCGTGCCTTTGTCATTGCAGCCTCACCGTGCCCATGTCATTGCAGCCTTACCATCGCTGTAGCCTCCCGCTGTGTCACAGAGCCGATTGTGAAATCATGTTCGGCCACGCTGTGACAAAAGTCCCGCCCTCCTCCTAGACAGGCTCGTGTTATAGACAGAACACTGCATCTATCACACGAGCTGGTCTAGGAGGAGGGCGGGACATTTCACAGCTCCGTGACACAGCGCTGATGACTGACAGTTCCGGTTGCTGACGTCAAGTCCAATAGCCGTCATTTGCGTTCCACGCTGGTTACGTGGAACCAGCGGCACGTATTGTCCAGATTGCGTGGGGGGGTTAATCGAAATCGCGATCATTTCGCGATTAATCGTGCACCTCTACGGTCGACCCCTATTATCTATATCAGTGATCATTATAAATCGTGTATAATATAGCACCAACAGTTTACGCAGCACTTTACAATGTATAGGGGGGACAACACAATTTACAGTACAGTTCAATACAAAAAGGTACAGGATGGCCCTGCTCATAGAGCTTACATTGTAAAGGGACGGGGTGGTGGTACAAAATGTAATAGCTGCAGAGAATGATTTGACGGGGGTGGCTTTGGGACAGTTGTTAGGTGGGTGTAGGATAGGCTTCCCTGAATAAATGAGTTTTCAGGGTGATCATTAACTTGTCATCTGTCTGACTTTTTCTGCTCGTCAGCTATCCTTATTGTTAGTGTATTTTGTGTGTCCCAAGACAATTCCTCTTCTTCCAATGTGACTCAGGAAGGTCAAAACGTTGGCCCTGCTATACATAGTTCATGCAAAATACAGATGTGCGTTAATTTAAAACTTGCCATCTGAAGAGTCTTAAGGGCACTTTCACACTGCCAGCGCCCGGGCGTCGGCGGTAAAGCGCCGCCATTTCTACAAGGTTTAAAAAGTGCAGGGGAGCCGTTTTTCAGGTGCTTTACAGGCACTATTTGTAACCCAAAAGCACCTGAAAAACGCCTCGGTGTGAAACGGGTCTTATGTACTGTTAGTAGCCTTTCTCTTTTAAAGATCTTGTATGTTATACGTATTCATTGAACAGTGTGCATTTTCTTAAAGCGGTTGTAAAGTCAAAAATTTGACTTTTACCTACAGGTAAGCCTATAATGAGGCTTACCTGTAGGTAAAAAAAAAAATCTCCTAAACCTGTACGGTTTAGGAGATATTCCCTGTGCAATGCGCTGCTGACTGCAGCGGCACATGCGCATGGGGGATTCTCGGCTGAAGGGCCGGCAGAATCCGAACCCTGCCGGGAAGAAATCTCCCGTGCACATGCGTGGGAGTGACGACATTGCGGCTCCAGCCACTCACAGCGCTGGAGTCGCGATACCTGGAAGACACGCCAAGGCAACATGTCAGCTACCTCGGCGTGGCTCAGGTGAGTCACCGACGCCTCGTTCTAAGGTAAGTATTTCATAATGAGCTAGTATGTGGTGCATACTAGCTCATTATTCCTTTTCCCTTACAGGTGTGTTAAAAACAAAAAAGTTTCAGCGGGTTTACTCCCGCTTTAAAGGTTTATTTGTAAAATAAAACTGTTTACTAATAAAAAAAATCAGTTTGTAAACTTTGAAACCTAAAAAAAAGACTTATAATTTACCAAAAGGTAGAAGTGTCACATCCCTGACCATTGGACAACAAGGGAGCTACTGATGAGGTCAGTTCTAAGCTTTCCCCTCCTGTAATTATGTTTTAAGTATGTTATTTTTGCTAGATTGACAGCACCCACCTTTAAATAGCATTTAAAGTGGAACTAAAGGCAAAACTGTTTAATTTTTTTAATTTTTGATAGAGTAAGGTAGGGTTATAACCCCTGACAGTTTTTTCTTTTTTTGTTGGTCATCTGTGACCCATTGCACAATTAGTCGTTAAAAAAATTGTGATCTTGATTCACCCCCTCTGACCTCTCTCCTGCCGAGTTTGCCGATTCTTTCATATAAACAAGTGGAGAGATTATCTGCTTACTAAGCTGTCAAAATAAAGAATCCGGGCAGTCTGCCAAGTTTAGAACTTGAAACATTGTAACTAACGCTTCCTTCTTAGATCAAAGGGATAGAACTTCTGTGTAAACAAATATTGCTACAATATTTTATGTCACACTGTATTTGCCCAGCGGTCTTTCGAATGCAATTTTTTGGGGAAAAAATACACTTCAATGAATAAAAAAAAATAAAAAAAAAACGAAACTGTAAAGTCAGCCCAATTTTTTTTGTTTTTATTGTGAAAGATGTTATGCCGCGAGGATCGTGAGAGAATCGTGATCTATCTTCTAAGCAAAAAAATTGTGATTCTCATTTTAGCCAGAATCGTGCAGCTCTACTATGGGGCCTTCCAAATTACAAGAACTAGTGGTTGAGGTACTCCTTTTTTTTTTTTTGTATGACTGGGACTTCTGACGGAGCCACGTGATAAGTCGTTGCTCTTACTTGTGTGTGTACATTTCAGGTTAAATTACATGCATGAGGTTTATTAAAAAAAGAACATGCTTCCCCTCTATGCTGCAGCATCTGTGTGATACCAGAGCTGTCCCACGTCGACTCAGCCCACGGACCAAGCAATTACATGACCGCTAATCACTTAGTTTGTGGTCTGTTTAGAGCGGTGACTGTGGGTCACCACTCTCAGCTCTGCTCCTCCAGCACTAAAGGGGGCTGGAGCAGCTGTCTTTGGCTCTTGGCTGTGTGCTTAGAACCTCAGGCAGCTGGGTTGATCAGGGGTGCCCAACCTTTTGAAGAGCGAGGGCCACTTAAGCGAATTGGTAACTGGTCGCGGGCCACAATGAGCGGATCAGATGACAGGTCCGTGTCCACGGACACAGCCCACTCTACTCTATGGGCCCTCTGATCCAATCTGATTTGCCCAGACGGAAGGGGCAGATCCCTTTCTATTTTTTTTAGGTAGGCGTGTGTAAACAGACACAAGTTCGTTCACATCTGCTGTTCCATAGAGGTGAATAGTAAGTCCGATTGGGTCAGACCAGTCATGTGAAAGGGGCCTAAGGCTGCTTTCACACTGATGTGCTGGGATTTCCCCCAAACCGCAGGTGCAGCGCAGTGAACCTGTGGATTTTCTGTGGGTTAGCTGCACTTTGCCATAAACTTCTATTATATCCTGCAGGTGTGGCGCACTTTCTGAAGGCACAACAAACCTGCAGGTAATAACAGAAGTCTATGGCTCAATGCAGGTAACCCGCAGCTGCTTGCACCTGCGGATCATTTTGAAAGCAGCCCAGTAACCACTGCAAAACAGATATATCCATATATACTGTGAATTTAGTAGTACACTTACCTTTAATAGCCATCTTCCATTCTGGTATCTCTGGCTGTTGCTGTCCCAGGCGGAGTGCATTTGGTATCACTCTGCCTGTGAGAGGAGTGGGCGCTATACAGGAAGCATTGGCTTATGTGGCTCTGCTCTGCAGCTACTTGCTTCCACTACCAGAGGCTTCATTCACAAAACTGCTGCTCAGGGATGGCAGGTTGGCAACCCGTGATCTGGGCTTGCCAACCTGCCATCTTAGAGCAGGAGGTCGAGGGCCACGTCAGAGGGCTCCGCGGGCCACATGTGGCCCCCGGGCCACTGGTTGGGCACCCCAATCCTTAGATGAAAACATGTGCGTGCAAACGCCACAAGGAACCTGTCCTGCACCATTGTTACATTAGGTGAGGAGAACCCTTTCACCAGACCATTCATTTTATTAAGAAACTTCTCATAAAATGATATGTGCGTGTAACAGATAAATGGAAATAAAAAAAAATAAAAAAAAAAAGGTCCCAGGCACTTCCGGTCACAAATGGCCCAAGTAGGCTAGATTCTAGACCGTATTATCAAGGTTCCTTCCAGAGCATGGAGCAGCTCTGCAATGTTAGCTGACAGCGGGCAATGGTCTACTGGCCAGAATCTGGGTGAAAAGCAGCATAAAGTCTCATCTGATGGCTTAATAATAATAGTCATCATCATATCCAGTAATTTTTGTGTGCGTGTATAAAAAAATAAAAATGTATATATATATCTCACTCTCTGGTTAGAACAAATAATATCTTTACAAAAACCACATATATTTTATTTAAGCTTTAATTTCATTAATACTGTGTGAGGGTAGGTCTCTCTATTCTTTGCTACATTTCAGAGTTGTCAGGTATGCTTTTCTATTCATGTCAGATTTTTTCAGTGGGATAAGGGGATGCAGTGGGAAGGAAACACAATCTCAGTCTCCTGAGATGCATCTGCAAGGCTGGAGCTTACTTGGGCCATTTGTGACCTGCGCCTGGGACCTTTTTTTTTTCTTTCCATTTTATCTGTTACACGCACATATCATTTTATGAGAAGTTTCTTAATAAAATGAATTGGTCTGGTGAAAGGGTTCTCCTCACCTAATGTAACAATGGTGCAGGACAGGTTCCTTGTGGTGTTTGCACGCACATGTTTTCATCTAAGGATTGATACCTGTATCCCTATGGATCTCCTTGGATCCTAGACCCAAGGTCTATACTGGACAATTTCTTCTTTTTAATATTTAGCTCAGTTGCTGTAGAGGCTCTGGCATTTGGCAGCAGATGACAGATGGTGGAGTTTTGGTGCCAGGAGTAGATAGGGCGTAATGTGTTGTTCACTTGTAAGTTACAAATCAATGCAGCTGTGCCCATATCTGGTAGCACAGAAAACCTGCTCTGCTAGAGGCAGCTGAGAAATCTGTGGCTCCATAATTCTTTTTTTTTTTGTTCAGTATTGGTGCAAATTTAATTTTAAATTACATTTTATAGATATTAGTAGTACGTCAACTACAATTTTAGCAGAAAGCTGCACTGTCTTTATCTGTCAATCATTTACCCCATAGATTTGATACATGCTGAAGTGTAGTTGCATAGCAAAATATTTGATTGATTTGATTCATCCGTTTGGCTAATGTGATCTTCTTCCCTTTTTTTTTTTTTTTAACAAATCTTAAATTACAATGAACTCTTCCTCTGGGGCAACCAATACCTCAGATCATAAGGGAGGAAAAAACAAAATGAGGAAACTAGAGATAAATCCTGTAGGTCAGTTTTGTCAATGAACCAAGTGCAGTGTGGGGCTTTTCCTGCTTTCAGCGTGTGCAGTAATTGAGATAATATAGCTTACATTAATTAGCCCATTCATCAAAGCCTCATTTACACGGAAGTTTGAAGGCACACTCAGGGTCTGGCAAAAAAAAGTCCTGACATTTTCCCACACATGCAGATACGCCAGTACAACTGTTCATCTCTATGAGCGGCTGCCACATGTGGCTCCCTGGCTGTGTGAAAACGCTGGCATCTTTACGTTGGATCCTTCCTCGCCTCCAAACATACACGTGAATGAATGATGCTTAAAAACATAATCCTGTTTTATATGCCCTTGAGTACTTGTCATTAACATAGACCTCACCACTTGGACACGGTGAGATCATTCAAGCCAAATTAAGATTCTCAGCTGTTGTGATACGCAGACATTGATTTTTCTAACAGCATTGTTTTGCAAAAGTGCAAGTTTGGCCTTAAAGGGTAACTCCACTTTCATGGGGAAAAAAAATAGCAAATAAAAAAAAATGTAATATAGTGTATAAAATTGCGACACAACTCGTATTTGCGTGTTATTAAAAATGTACCTTTCCTTTTCAAACTGCAGTGCTGTCATTTTCTGTAACATGCAATATGGCAACCTGGAGGTGTTCTCTACACAGATGGTTTACAGATTGCCCCCCAGAAATGTAATCTCCTGCTTGTGTGATTGGCTCACTGGTTTTCACAGAAGTCTGCACTAAGATACAAGTCAGATTTTTGGCATCCCCTGCAACAAAAAATGCACAGATGCAGCAGCTGATTGAGCATTCCAAAACCACTTCCATACAGATTCACTCTGAACATGGATACAGACAAACAACTATTGCTTCAGAATAACAAAAGGTCAGACTCAAAGTTGGTTAAACCTCCATGACTAAGCCCCATGGTTGGGGCGAAACCTGTCAGGGGGCGCGAGGCCTGGATGAAGTTAGGCTGAGGCTGCTATCACTCATTACAAATTGGGCTTGTATGGTGTGCAGTGGCTAAGATTTTCCTGTATTTGTTCCAAAGTTTGTTAAAATCCCTGCAATGTACATAGATCACCCAGAAGGTTTTGTTGACAAAAAAAAAGTGGAGTTAGTCTTTAAAAATTTCTGGGGAAAAAGTGCCCTTCTTTCAAAACGTTGAAATGCAAGTTTACAGGGTCTGCCAACCCTCTCCTCCAATCCCTGCACTCACTCCTAATCACCCAGCAAATTAAATTCAAAATACTGACCACAACATAAAAAGCCATTCACAACTCTGCCCCAAGCTACACCAATTTTGTCTCCAAATCTCATCCAAACCGTCATCTCTGCTCCTCCCAAGGCCTCCTACTCTCAAACTTCCTCATCTTCTCCTCCCGTGCTCGTCTCCAGGTTTTCTCCAGAGCCTCTCCCATCCTCTGGAACTCGCTACCTCATCCTGTCCGGCTATACCCTACTCTTCCTACCTTCAGACAATCCCTGAAAACTCATCTCTTCAGGGAAGTCTATCACGTCTCCAGCTAATCTCTTACCACTGCCATCAGCTCATTCCCCACAGTTACAACCTTTTGTACCACCTGCCCCACCCTATTAGATTGTGAGCTCTTCTGAGCAGGGCCCTCTTAATCATCTTGTATTTTATTGTATTATAACTGTATTGTCTCCTTTTTTATATTGTAAAGCGTTGCGTAAACTGTTTGCACTATAGAATCCTGAATAATAAGAATGTTGCCTTGCTCCTGACATGCAAGCTATAATTAATATAACAGTCAAAGAGTAACTCTATTTTTGTAGAGAAAAAAAATATTCCCCTCTGGGTGATCTATGTACATTCCAAGGATTTTTAACAAACTTTGTTGCAGATTCCTACCTTTTTTTTTTTTTTTTTTTTTTATGAAAATAAATAAATTTAAATAATAAAAAATAGCTGTTTGTGTCCATGTGAAAAGTGAATCGATGGGGAGTGGTTTTATAATTCTCAATCAGCTGCTGCAGCACCTGCAGGGCTCTAATGAGGAAAGTGGCAGGGTCGTCCCTATAGTTGTGATTTCCCTTTGGCAATATCTCAGCAAAAATTACAGTGCAGACTTGTGGGAAAATCCATAAGCCAATCACACAAGCAGGAAATTACATTTCTGGGGGGGCGTTCTGTACACATTATACAGAATGACTCCAGGTAGCCACATTGCATTGCATTTTACAGCAAATTATAGCATTGCAGATTGAAAAGGAAAGGTACTTTTCAATAACATTCAATTACAATATGACTTGTATAGCAATTGTATATACTATTTTTTACTTCTTTTTTTTATCCAATTTTTTCACATGAAAGTGGAGTTACCTTTTAAGGCTATGCAAGACAATTTACCCATTTAGGACCTGGATGCTTAGCAGATTCTGTGTATGGAGATGTAAAATCTGCAGTGCTTTCCGGCACCCAGGGAGCCTCATGTGTCACATATAGCCTCCAATAATAAGTGAATTCCTGTACACGACCTTGCTCAGGTACACACCTGTGACTTCCGCATTGGTTTTTGCCCGGGCGTGCATGCACATCGCTTCTCCATGAATGCGAGATCGATTTTGTATGCTGTTGTAGATTGCTATTGCCATTGATCCCTCTAACTTTTTACAAAGAAGAGGAGATCTAATAAAATCACAGCATTTTTTAGTTGACTTTTCACTCGTGATGGCAAATACAAGCATAGTTGTGCTTGTGTGCATTGTTGCTTCAAGTGAATGGACTTCCATCACTCCTTTCAAAACTCCATTCTAGAGAGGTGATAGCATGGCTAGACAAAAGCATACTCAAGTAATATTGAATGGGAGTTTCATTTATGGTTGTGCACACATTTCATTTAGTAAATCTCTTTGCCTTCCAAATCAGGCAAAGAGTATTAAATGAAGTGTGTGTGTGTTTTTTTTTTCCCACTTACCTTGTAATCGCTGACGTTCTTTCCTCTGTCTCTGCGGCGGTGGGCGGGGTCTCTGCGTTGATCCTCGTCACGCCGCACTGTCTCCTGGGATCTGGTGTCATTGATCCCAGGAGTCAGTGCGGACATCTTCCGAAATCTCGCGAGATTTCAGCCACATCTTCCGAAATCTCGCGAGATGTCGGCAGATGTGAGAACGTGAGCTGCACTTTGCCGTTACTGCGCACGCGCGAGATCGACGCAGTAACGGCGGTGCATGCTGGGCCATCTGAAGTGCCTGTGTGGTTTCACATGCCCACAGGCAAGATGGCACCCCACAGGAAACATTTATATAAATTATTTTCTAGGACGAAAACCGGCAGCAATAAATTAGGAAAATGGAACACGTGAGTCCCCCAATTTACCTCCTAATCCTTTGCATTGCATAAAAAAAAAAAAAAAAACACACGGTGCAGAACCGCTTTAAGATATTTTGATTAGACCAGTGTCTCCTGTAGTTGGGGGGGGGGGGGGGGGGGGTGAGATCAGTATTGATCAGTATAATGGCCTGCTAATTGAATTTCTTAGTATACAATAGAAGTGCGGTTGGACCTAATTTAAATGGGCTTATTAATTGCAGGGCCTCTCTGAATCAATAAGCCAGGATGAGTGTTTTTTTTATGTAGAATTTGCAATATATGGAAGCTTATGGTTTATATTTTAGAATAATATATAGAACTTTGTGTTTTGTTCAAATCACAAAAGCGGGCAATGGAGGGAGAATATATTTGTAAATTCAATGCATTTGCCTAGTGTATAGAAGTATATAGACGGTCCGAATTCTTCCTTAACAGTGTGAGCTGCATCATCCATGGCAACCAATCAGATTTCCTCAATTTTGTTCCTGGGTCTATGTAATGTAATTGTAATGTGGGTGTTCTGGGATACAGTAATGTGCACATAGGCATTGCAGTTTACATTATTATTAAATAAGATCATTGTTGCTCATTGTGCATATTTTCCCTGCAAAGAGCAACATTTTACATATAAAAATGACATTTTTATTGTGTATATTAAAAAAAATCAGCATCGCATACCTAAAGGTCATGTTAGACAGGGACATCATGAATGTAAGCATGCATCTGAGCGGGAGAATGAGTGGATTTTAATGACCTGATATTAGGGTGACTGTCACATGGGTAAACATGTCACAGGATGCTGTTTGAGGCATCCTTTAATGTAGCCTAATACTAAACTGCTGCAGGCTAGCGGGAGGGAAAGACAGGAAGCAAATGCTTTTAGTGTTCATTGATCAGTGTGTGTGCATGCGTTCTCAGAAGAATACAAAGGGAATGAAATATTAATAGTAAGGAATTCCTGTTTTGCTTTCTGAGGTTCAGACAATGTGCTTATGGCAGCAAGCATGGATAACTGGAAATAAGCTGCAATGGAAACTCATTCGTCAGAGGTAAGAACTGCATTTTTATCTTTTCTGATTTGAATAATTTAGTGTTTATATTTATTTTGAATCGACCAGTTTTCAAAGATGTTAATCTGGTAATGCCATGTGTGATGTTTAGGACACGTTTGCTAGTGTAGTTTATGCAGCTGCACATGCCAGTGAAAGAAATGGTGATTAAAAACAAAAATGTAATAAATTGCAGCTTAATTATCATTAGATGTGGTGGCTGCGTTTTGTTTTCTTTTTTTTAGGTCCCGTCCCCCCCCCCCCATTTTCACCTGATGATCTGGCCAGTAACACACCACCTGTATTAGAGTTCCCCTACTCTGAATGAAGGACCACAGGGGCACCATTTGGACAGAAGCATTGTCAGTCTGGGGGGAGAGAAGTCTTGGATGAATAAGTAGATTTTAGATACAGTAACAAATTACTCCAGTTAACGCTGTAGTTACAGCAACAATTGTTTTTTCTTTTGGGATAAAGATTTTAAATGAAAAAAACAAACTGATCATTTTAAGCACCCCTGTCAGTGGTAAATGGTTTATCTCAACACTCTTAACTGCTTCATTTACAGGAGAGCTTGTTCTGTTTAAAAACAGACTTACTGGCCAGATCATCAGATAAAATTAAAGGAAAGTCTAAAAAAATGAATGCAGCCATCACATCCAAGAATTGGTAAGCAATATATGATTTCTTTTGGGTTTGATATCTAAACCCAGGAGCCTGCATTCACTATATCTGGTCTCCCACAATACACAGAACACGGAAATGCAATTATTTTAGTAAATATAAACTGCTAAATACCTTTTCTCATCAGCAGTATATAGAAGTCTTATGACTTCTGTCAGTGTCTAGTTAAAGCTTGTAGAAGGAGTTTTTATTCTACAAACTGTCCTATGAGGCTGCAGGACCCCTGACGCTCTGTCTGGACAGCGCTGATTGGCCCTGTGCCGATCACATGCACCCTCCCAAGAAAAAAAAAAAAACTTTCTAGCAATACACACCAAACTGAGTATGTCCAGAGGGCCACCAGAAAGAGTGGCAAGGCGCTGAAGTCTGCTTACAAGAGACACTTCTTAGTCAGGTATGTGTCAGTAAGTGAGATTAGATCTAAAGTTCAAGGTAATGGGAATCCAGAATTTTTTAGTTGTCATTGGCATAGGCAGTTTGGGGAACTTGTCTGCCTTTTTTGTCTCTGCAACCAGAAGTGAATGGAAATCTCTGAGGGAACATAGAATAAATATTACTGGGGCATTAGACAGTGCCTACTTTATCTAAAATTAAACACAAATGGCTTTAAAGCGGAGTTACCCCGAAAAAAAATTAATTAAAAGTCAGCAGCTACAAAAAGTGTAGCTGCTGACTTTTAATAATCAGACACTCGGTCCAGCGATGTGGGCATACAAAGCCCCACTCTTCTCCCCCCTCCTCTCCATGGCGCCAGCATTCTTTCTGTGGGCAACGCGGCTGTGGCTTCACAGCCGGGCACGCACTGCGCATGTGCGAGCCGTGCTGCACGCTGTTAATGGCCGGGCCTTTTTCTGGGACCTGTCCCTGAAGATTGCAGGGAGGGGGGGCAGAGGTGAACTTCCTTCCAGCGATGCGGAGCCCCGGGAGGAAGTGGGACCATTTTTGGGTGGAACTCCGCTTTAAATATGCTAATAATTAAAGTGATTGTAAAGTCTTTTTTTTTTTTTTTTCTATAAAAATAATAAACATGTTATACTTACCTGCCCTGTGCAGTGGATTTGCACAGAGCAGCACAGATCCTCCTCTTCTCGGGTCCCTCTTCTGTGCTCCTGGCCCCTCCCTCCTGTTGAGTGCCCCCACAGGAAGCAGCTTGCTTTGGGGGCAGCAGAGCCACAGCCTCCTGTGTCCATTCAGACACAGAGTTACGGCCCGGCCCCACCCCCTCTCTATCCTGATTGGCTAACTGATGTTGATTGACAGCAGCGGGAGCCATTGACGCCGCTGCTGTGTCTCAGCCAAACAGGAGGGTGGGTCTCGGATGGGCTGAGACACTCGTGAATATCGCTGGACAGAGAGGGGGCTCAGGCAAGTATTGGGGGGGCTGCTGCACACTTTTTTTGATTGATTGCATCAGGTACAGTGCACACATTACAATTCTGTTGTATCTTTTTTTTTTTTTTTTCCACTAAGCTTTTATAAAAATCCTAATTCTTTTCTACACTTTAATGCTAAATAGGGTTCTGAATCACTTAAACTTGGGGAAAAAAAGTACTGAGTTTAGCTGCCAAGTTTAAGGGGGGCCAGGTCTAAGGTGTTGGTCGCGTTAAAGGAAGAGAGTCATTGTTCAGGCAGGATCATAGATTGGCGGCTTTATCTGAATACCAGTCCCTCTGTCCCTTCAGCATTGACCAGTTATTTTCTACTAGGGGGAAGTCAGAATTCCCTTTTTTTTTCATGAATGGAGAAGTAAAGTATAAGTCCCCTACATACGAACATTCAACTTGCAAACTTTCAAAGGTGTGAACATGTGTTCGCATGTCCAATCCTGTAAAGCTGGGCATGCACATGTCAGTTCTCCAAAACCATCTCACATTGGGAATCTACAATGAAAATATACCTAGGATGGTACTACACCCCCATCAAACTGGCCAAGATTCAGCACTCCTTTTTGCCTAAATGCTAGAATTCGTGTAGCGCAAATAGCACCTCTAAACATATCTGGTGGGACTGTCCAACCATTCACTCTTGGTCATGGGTAAACACTCTCATTGCTGACCTAACCGGCAACAAAGTTACACTGACTCTGCAGCTAGCCCTCCTAGGTATTGGGCTGGACAATTGGCCTCCAGATACACATGCCATGCTTACACATGTTCTCGTAGCAGCAAGACTATCTATCTATTGCACGCAAATGCCAACCTCTAAGACGTGATTAACAACCTCAACGACCATTGCAAGATGGAATGGCTCTGCCAAGACCAACCTGATCCCCTGTCAATATAACAAACTTGCCACCTCCTGGCTCCAAGATCCCAGACCTTCCCACATCCCACCTTCCTAACTGAAACCATTCACGACCTACATTCAAACATGAGCTCCTATCCATTTTGCGCTCCTATACACACTTCCCTCAATGGTACGTCTACACTCCTTTTGCTTGGAAACTTCTGTAATCCTAATATGATGCTGAATCATCCCATTGATCTATTAAACATTCTTACAGCGATATCTTACTGGTATGCTGAAACTGGCTGATCAATATTTCCTGTCTTTGATGAGCATTCAATTTGCTACTGGATATGCAATTTACTATATCTGTACCATGCAAAATCCTTCAATAAAGATTGAAATATAAAAAAAAAGCAATGTTGGTTCAGCAATCTCCTATGTTGTGGCTTTGTGTTCCGAAACACAGTAATCAGCACTCGCAGCCTTTGTCTGCATATGCTGATCTTTGCTGGACTTGAGAACAAGTTGAACTTACGAACCAGCTCCCGGAAAGGAACTCGCTCGTAAGTAGGGGACTTACTGTATTTAAAGCTGATGTTTTATTTTTGTTTGACTATGCAGCACCAGGGACATAATTTCCCTGGTGCTGCATAGCACCAGATTCCAGTTAGAAGAGACCTCTGTCCCATGTCATGCTATCTGCTGCTTGGTGTCAATCTTCCCTGCAGTGATTCCAGATACTCCCACATTAATGATCTTCCAGCACTTTGAAGATTAAGATCAGTGAGTGTGAATGTGAAACGTTTGCGCCACTTGCCCACCACTTCATCCTCTGCCCATTTACAAATCTCTTACTAGTGTAAAAAGCCTGATAAAAGACTAATGCCATCACTCATCTAAAGCCTTGTACACATGGACAGAAAATCGGCCCATGTATACAGCTGTCTGTTCTACAGAAGCCGGCTTCTGTCAAACAAGCATGTTAGAAATGGCTGCCAGCACTGATCACTGTGTTCTAGTGGGAGCAACCCCCCCTGTCAGAATACAAGAACACAATGGGGGAGTTTGCCACACTGAGAGAGCCTGCTGGATTAAAAAAAAAAATTTTTTAGTGTGTACTAGAGCTGCACGATCGTTAAAAATTTGTGATCTCGATTCAACCCCCCCCCCTCATGATCTCTATGCAGCTTTTCCCCAATTCATTCATTTAACAAGTGCAGAAATTTCTTTGCTCACTCAGCTGTCAAAAAAAAACAGGCAGCCTACCAAGCTTTTCACAACATTGTCAGCTCTAGGAGATCACTATAAAAATTGTAACAACATTTAGTTCCTTTAGCAATCAAAGGAATGAATTTCGGTCTGTAAACGGGGTCAGTTTTACCACTTAAAGCGGAGGCTCATACAAAAATTGAACCTCCGCTTTTCGAAACCCCCCCCCCTCCTGTGTCACATTTGGCACCTTTCAGGGGGGAGGGGGTGCAGATACCTTTCTAAGACAGGTATTTGCACCCACGGGAGTCTATGCCTCTTGTCCTGCCGCGCTGTCTGATGGGACACACACGGGTCCCAGAGAATGGTCCATTCGTATTGCGTTGCATGACTCGCGCATGCACAGTAGGGAACCGGGAAGTGAAGCCGCAAGGACCGAGGGACGGTTCGGCCTTGGGTGCCGACATCTTTCTATCCATTAAAGAACCCTTTTTGCTGATCCTACCAGATCCATTATATCTGCCTAAGGTGTCTTCAGCTTTCCATAGGACTCAGGTAATAACCTTACCATCCTTTTTGTGAGAACCCTAAAAATGAAGGGGAAATTTTTTTTAATTGTTTAGATGTCAGGAGATGCCTGCTTAATTATTTACAGAGGATAAAATAATCATCTTTTAATCCTCTTCTCTGGACCAGAAAGGGACTCCAAGCTTCAAAATCTTCAGTCCCTAGGTGGATTAGGCAAGCCATTAATATAGTTTACAAAAGCTCAGGCATACCTGCACCAGAAAAGTTGAAGGCCCACTCAACTAGAGCCCTAGCAACCTCCTGGGCCGAAAAAGCAGAAGCCTCCTGGGAGCAAATTTGTAGCGCAGCCACCTGGTCCAGTCAAGACACCTTCTTGAAGCACTACAGAGTGGAGGTCCTATTGCAGCAAGACCTAGCCTTCGATCGAAAATGTATTACAGGCAGTGGTCCCACCCTAAAGTAGGCCTGTGGATTTCTTTATTATCCTCTCATGTGTTGCCGTCCTGGAAGGTGAGGTGAGAATACCGATGGTTACTTACCGTTAACGGTGTTTCTACGAAACCTTCCAGTATGGCAGGCCTACTTCCCGCCCTGTTATGGGTGGAGGAGTATGTACACACTAGGTGGTAAGTGCTTAAATGTTGGAATAACCCTTGTGAGTTTGTTGGGGGTATTGCTTTACAACTACTGAGGGACAAGGGTTAAGGCGGGGCCTTATAAACAGCTGTGATTTAATTGTGTTTCCTGTAGGGAGGGGCCTATCATCTCTCATGTGTTGCTTTCCTGGAAGGTTTCGTAGAAACAACGTTATCGGTACGTAACCGTCGGTTTTTCCCCACTTCTAAAACAATAGAGAAGTCTTGGTGCCATGATGAGTCATATAAAATGATTGTAAACTGAGGAAAATGGTTTATAAAGAACAGGTGTGCTGCTCCTTTTTATATTTTACCAAAAATGGGTTTTGGGTACTGCAAATATTGAGTAGAGCTTTCTACTGGATGTTTTTTTTAAGAGACTGAAAGGGTTGCTTTAAAACTCGCCTCGCCAGTTTCCTTGTTGGTTTTAAAAATTTCCTTTTCAACCAGAATGTCCTGACAATCATCATCGTTAGGCCTAGGCACCCTCATCCTGGGCTCTTGACCCTGCACTGTCATGTAATAAAATGTTCATCATAGATGAGCACCGCTGCTCTCCATCAGCACTATTGGTAGTAGGAAGTAAAGTGTATTTTTACTAAGTGCATAATTGAAGTTATTGACACATTTACCATAAAGTAATACATACATTTACATGTTTGCTCTATATCAGGGGGCTCCAAACGTTCTAAACAATGGGGTAGTTTACTGTCCTTCAGACTTTAGAGGGCCGGACTGTGGCTGGCAGGAATAGAAATTTTTTCTGGCATCAGTGACAGTAAATCGCGCCCCATCTTTGGCATTGGGTGGATGATTAGTGCCCCGTCTTTGGTTTTAGGGGGAGGAATAGTGCCCCATTGTTGGTGTCAGTGGTAGAAATGGAGCCCCACTGTTGAAGTCTGGGGCATGAATTCTGCCCCATTTTTGGTGTCAGAGAGCAGAAAGAGAGAGGGCAAGAGAGTCCTCAGCAGATTGATGTCGCCCAATGTTCCGACAGTGTGTGCGGCCCTTTAGCAACTGTTAAGATATCAGCCACACAGAGACTGCATTGTTTTCAATCAATCAGTCCAACCTTTATATGCGAGAAAGATCAGTAAAGCACAACTATTTAAACTTTAACACACATTGATGGCATTCTTTTACCGAGCTTGTCTCTATTCTTAATATAATTACCTGTAATATATATGAAAAGTAAAAAAAAAAAAAAAAAAAAGACTATTTTCCCTTTTTAGTACTTTTAAGATATATTTAAAGAATAGAGACAAGCAGGACATTATATCTCCTGGGAAGTGTAGGAGAAGAGAACTGTATATATGTCTGCTGTGTTGGAACCCACACAAGTGTGAACCTAGCCGTAGCCATGCGAATGAATGCTTTGGAACCTCTCCTCCCAGGGGGAGTGGAATTGGGGGTTTGGGGGCAGGAGCATGTTACATCCTAAATATAAGTGTAACTTGTAATATGCTCCAAAAGGTGTACTTAACCTTTAACCTATGTCTCTTGGTAAGACTATAGATCTCAGCCATGCATGGTAGAGTGGGTCATCTGGGGAGCTAGACATCTAAATTGGGCCTGTAGTTTAAAATTTTAGTGTAAGTAGATGTTCTGTCATTGGCGACTGCTCTTGCAAATATGTTATTTTACAAAATTAATTTAAAAAGGACTTCTTAATTTTTTTAAAAAATAAATAGAACACTGTTTGTGTTTTTACTTGAATGAAAAATATTCCAGATATATGCTTTTCATTTTTAGTTTTTTATTCATTTGAGACACATATGCCCATCTGTTCTATTGTTTTTCCCAGGGATTGTAGCTTGATGGGTATTCCTGTTGATTAATGTTTAGGACACTATTGTTAGCCTGACAGAGAGATGAAGTCCTAATTCATTCTATTGTTTATGTGGTTGCAGAACATCTTGAGCTCCAGAAAAGCTGGTCACTTGCTTCATTGTATATGATCAACAATATTCATATATTACAAAAGTCCTGGCCAGTTTTTTAACTGTGTTTTTCAATCTGTGAAATGATATGCTATTATACAGCCTGAAAACAGATGGTACATTTTCTTTGTTTGTTTTTTTTATAAATTTTTTTATCTTTTATAAAAATTGATTTGCATTTCCTAAATCTAAATGCTAAAAATAATGCAGTAGGGCAGCGTAATTGTAACACAACAACCTAGTATTACCATGTAGTGAGACTTTCCTGAAAGAATTCACACCATGTGATACTGACAGATTGGTTAGGGCTTTGCTACAGTACATATGGAAGAATCCTTTCTTTCCGATGTTGCCCTCATTCGTCCCACCTTGCCTGGCGGTTTGACAGCTATATTGAATTATAAACAGATCATGTTGGGTTAAAAACTGACCACTAGCATTTGCAATTATGAGTCTGTAATATTTACCAAAATACCACTACCGGTAAATAAATCCAACAGGAAAAATTGTCACAGATACCAGGTTCCACAGATGCTTGGTAGACGTAGCTATGCTTGCCTTTTTTCTTTTTTTTGTGTGATCTTTTAGATTTGGGAAAAGCAGCGAATCCTGTGCGTTTCCCGCACCGCATTGCAATCGCACGGCGTCCATGTGATCTGCTACGAATGTCAGCGTTAAAATTACGACTCCCCGAAACGGCTCACAAAACGCAGTGCGATTTGCCATAATCCGATTGCATGGGTGTGAACACCCATGTAATGCGATTCAGGTGCGGCAAAAAAAAAAAAAAAGGGTTCTCTAACATTTTTGGTGTGAATACGATGTGGTTTGAGCCATACAAAAGGAATGGCTCAAATTGTACCGCAAAGACGACATATGTGATTTGAACAGGAATGCAGTGTGATTCCTGTGCGAATCGCATGCAGACTTTTTTGAGCGGCCTGTCAGCGCACCGCTACAGTGTGAAAGATTGGAGTGAAAGGAGAGGCACTTTACAGGTGCTTTTCAGATGCTATTTTTAGCGCTATAGTGCCTGTAAAACGTCTCCGTGTGAAAGGGGTCTTGGAAACAATCAATTTGAAAACAAATGTGTTAGTAAGCCCCAGAAGGTGCTGTTGCTTTGAAACATTTTAGGCCAGGTCAAATTCACTTTCAGGTACATGGAGAATGCTGTTAAAACATTTTTATTTATTCCAATAGAGCAGGGGTCACCAAACGTTCTACACAAAAGGCCAGTTTATTGTCCTTCAGACTATAGGCATGCCAGACTGTGGTCACTGAGAGTAGAAAATGCCTGGTCGCTTGATGATCAGTGAAAGTAAAAAAAAAAAAAAAAAAAAACATAGTGTCCGTGGCCAATAGGAGGAGAGAAAAAATGCCTTATTGCTGAGAGGAATAGTGCCCCATCATTGGTGCCAGTGAAAGAATAGTACCCCTTCATTGGCTTCCCCTGTGTTGGCTCCCTCACCCTGCAGCACTGCTGGCTCCCCCCCCCCCCCCATGCTGCTGTGGAGGATGTTTCAGGATAGAGAGTGGGGGCAGGGGGTAGTAAATTTGTCATTTACCAGCGCCTTTCTTTTCTTTTCTTTTCTCACTGTGTTCATTCATAACTGAAGCATGGTTAACAGTGTTTACTATGCTTCAGTTTGTGAGTGAACAGCAAGCCACTCAGCACAGAGCACTTCCCATTCATTCACTGTCCAGTGCAGCTGAGGCTGTGAAGAAAGGCGTGTGTGTTTTGAGCTTTGGGGTGCACACCCTAATACAATAGGCTGTGCACACCTATGGCCCCAACTTTGGAATAGTGCCCCATCATTGGTGTGAGTTGAAGGAATAGTGCTTCATCTTTTGTGTCAGTGGGAGGAATTGTGCCCTATTGTTGGTGCCTGTGGGAGGAATAGTGCCCAATTGTTGGTGTCAGTGGAAGTAATAGTGCTCCATCCTTGGTATTAGAGCAAAATTGTTCCAAAATGTATGTCAGCAGAAGGATGTATGAGACAGTGAGAGAAAATATGCCCCACCATTGGTGTTAATGGAAAGAATGGTGCCTCATTGTTGGTGTCAGTAGGAATAATGCCTCATATCAATGATAGGAATAGTGCCCTAAGGGCTTGATAAAGGCATGCAAAGGACCACATCTGGCCCACGGGCCACAGTTTGAAGATCGCTGCAGTAGAGGGAGTAAAAAATAAAATAAGATATAAAAATTGAAGTTGTACTTGAAGATATATTAGCAGGTAAAGGATAACTAAACCCAAGAACAAAATTTCAGTAAGGTATAAAATGTATCCACGTACATTTTTGGTTTTGAGTTTTTAGATAAGTAAGATATTGACCTAGGAATGAAGGTTTTATTCTACTCAAAGTTCTGCAACGGAACCAAAACAGAACTTATTAGGGATTCTGACAAAACAAGAAGTTTATTTTCTTCACATCAGCCTTAAATTCTGGAGCCTTTCACCATGTGTACATGGGCAAACCTAGGTGATGCATACATACCATTCACAATTCTACCAACTGTGCCTCAATATAAAGACAAAAAAAGGCTTCTGATTTTGTCTCCCTTAGGTTGTAGACCACTTCTGTATGCACCAAATCATAAAGTCATTTAAAATTCCTTGTTGGATGCCTTTGAGCTTTTAGGCAGTTGGTTAATTATCTTCCTCTTTTTTTTTTCTTTTTTAGTTATTAGAGTATTTTGATGTCTGAATCTGCAATCAAAATGAGTGATGTTCAGGCCACGGTGGAATTTTCAGTGGAGCTCCAGAAATTTTACAATGTGGATTTATTTCAAAGAGGGTGAGTTTTCTTATGTTGTTGCTTGAAAATACATGCTGTACCTCATTTTACGTTGTACATTCCAAGCTAAAGAACACTGCTGCTTCTCAATATATATTCAAGTATCAGCAGGCCCTCGCAGGTAGTCACCTTCTCACAAACCTCCAGTACTCCACACTGCTGCATTTCAGGTGTGATTTCAATTAAGAGAGAAATGGAGGCAGTATTTGCTGGATTCTTAGCCCCTTTCAGACCGGACCATTTTGCTGGCTTAAGACCAGAGCACTTTTTGCGATTCGGCACTGCGTCGCTTTAACTGACAATTGCGTGGTCGTACGACGTGGCTCCCAAAAAAAAATTGACGTCCTTTTTTCCCCACAAATAGAGGTTTCTTTTGGTGGTATTTGATTGCCTCTGCGTTTTTTTTTTTTTTTTTGCGCTATAAACAAAAAAAGAGCGACAATTTTTAAAAAAACACATTATTTTTTACTTTTTGCTATAATAAATAGGGTTTTTATATTGACACTTCTGCTCTGTGGCCCGGGTTAAGTTGTTCAATTTGAAGATGGCTGAAAAGCCTTTGAAAGTTTTGTGGACATCTGAGGAATAAATCCTGTTTGGATCAATGAAGACAAGTGAGGTGCTGACATTCCATAGTCTTACTAATAAAACTTGGTAAAATGGTGAATATATTGAGGTCCACATTTGTTAGTGCTATTGGTCCATAAGAAGTACAGGATTGTAAATTCTTCCCTGGTTTCAGAAGTAATACAACATGTGCATCTGGCATAGCCTCAGGTAACACACCTGTTTCCAAGCAGTGTGCCTAAAGAGACTACACACAAGCCAGTTGTTCCACATAGTTGTACCACTTTTATAGGAAACCCTTCTGGCCTGGCTGATTCTATTATTTGGGATCCATCTTATGGCCATTCTTCAGCAGTCATCTTCTGCTCCATACACACCTTTTCCTGTTCCAACAGTACCCTTATAGGGGGGAGAAGAAAGCAGGGTTTGCATAGCTGTACTGTCATATAGGGGGGCTGAAAGCAGAGTGTTTATTATAAAAATGAACAAACCCAGACAATAAAAGTGGACTGCACTATAGCAGTAGCTTCAGATACTCTTAGCTTGCTGATTTAGCCTAGGTTCACACTGACAGCGGGATTGTCATTCAGCTGAACTCGCACAATTTCATACCCGCATGTTAGTCCCGACTTTGGGGGCAATTTCAGAGACATCTGTGCGGGTTGCTGCACAGATGTCTATACAAATCACACCCCGAAAGTTGCCAAAAGTAGTACAGAAACTACTTGTGGGAATGGCTGCGGCGCCGCAAAGTTAGTGTTACACCGATTTGGACTGTGCAATTGCCGGCAATAGCTGCCGATTTGACATGTCAAATCGCATGCCAAATTGCTGCAATGTGAACCTGGGCTTAAAGTGGTTCTAAGGCCTTGGTGTTTTTTTTACCTTCGTGCATTCCCCACCAACAATTTCTCAACCCCCCCTTCTCTACCTACTATGAGCCTATGAGCTGTGCCTGGCTACAGTCTTCTCTCCTCTCTGTTCCTCTTCTCGCAGGGACTCGAGCAGCAGCAGGAACTATTGGCTCCTTCTGCTGGGATCCTGTGAGCAGAGAGTGGGGTGGGGCCATGCTGCACTGAGTGTGTCTATAGACGCACACAACATGGCTTGGGTGTGAGCCACAGGTGTGCCCCCATAGCAAGAGGCTTGCTATGGAGGCATGCTGAGAAGAGGAGTAGCCTAGAGTGCCAGCAGGGGATTGGCGCTGCTTTGTGCAAAACCATTGCCTAGAGCATGAAAGTAGGTCATGTTTATTATTTTAAGGGTTTACAGTCACTGTAA
Source organism: Lithobates sylvaticus (assembly GCA_028564925.1). Taxonomy (NCBI): domain Eukaryota; kingdom Metazoa; phylum Chordata; class Amphibia; order Anura; family Ranidae; genus Lithobates; species Lithobates sylvaticus. The sequence goes on along the minus strand of CM053028.1, from coordinate 316,892,338 downwards.
CAATGGAGGAGTAGCTGCATACTGACAAGGTGATCCCTCTGCTCACTTTACTTGAATATATTTGCTATGTCTGTAGAGCTGGGCTGGCATATTTTAGTTATCATTGTAAATCCCTCATTCAGTTTATTGCCCTAAGGTCTGTTGATCAAGCTTACAAAACCTACTGAAAATGAATGGCAATAGGTAATGCATGAATGTAAAATACTGCAAAACATAAGAAAAAAAAAATTAAAGGGATTTTTTAATATACATCTCTGCTTTCAGGAACATTTATTCCATTATTGTTAAAACTCACGACAGGCCAGGACCAACATAGTCTTGGAAGCATGCATTCACTAGTATGTGAGATGATTTACTTCTTTTGTATTGCATTTTATGCAGAGTCCCGTGCCTGCAGATGGGGCTACCGGATAGTATGAAATTTGGCAGAACTCTAGAAGATCCCAAAAATGCTTTAGAAAGGCACCAGAGAAATTGGAAATGCTAAATAATTTCAATGGCATTGGATCCTCAGTCTTCATTCTTCAGTTGTTGCACATTTATCAGACGATTGGTCACTAGCTCCAACTAGTTAGTGGTGAATTGTTTGTGTACAAGAATTTATAGCGGACAACTGTTCCCTCCTGTATACAGCATTCTACTCCTCTGCACCATGAGGTTTGCCTTCAAAAGCCTAAGCACTTTTACTGTGTATTATTTATACACAAAAACTTTATTTTTTAGCTTTGAAAAGAATGAAAAAAGGTTGGGTTAGAACACCTTGTATGTTTCCCTGCACTGCCTATCCTTGGGACAACCTTTTTGCAAGGCAAAGTGAAGGCATCCCTATTCACATTATTGCGTTGCTAAAATGCACATTCCCGTGCGCGTTACTGCAACGGGCGCACCACACATGTTAGAATAGACCTGCAGTGCTATTCTAAATGGCACCCCAACACACCTTGCCATCGGAGGAGCCCGGTAACAGTAATGCTCTTGGGTGTTAGTTACTTGCTGGAGTAAGACAATACAATATCTTGCATGATTTATATGGCAACCCTGTCTTGTCAGACTATGAGAACAAGAATGTTGACAGTAGTACACTTTGTAACACTTTACATATATATGACCTGACCTCTAAAGCTGGCCATAGATGGTAGATTTTCAAACAAAGGTTCTTAGAGAAGTCCTGAAACTTTTGTCCGAAATTTCTCAGAACATTCTAATGACGTTTGAAAGGTTGTGTTTGCTTTTACCATTTGATTTTGGAATGAATGGACCTTGCCAAAACCACATACAATATTAGAATTTTTTTTTATCTTGCTCCTTTAAATTTTCTTAACATTGCAATTGAAAACTAAAGTTGATTTGACACACTAATTAGAAAAATGAACAAAACTTGCTTATAACATTCTTTTCCTGAAATTCAACATTCTACCCATACATGAACAGCTTTAGGCCCCTTTCACATGATCAGCCCGTAAAGATTTGCCTGTCCGTTTTTTCAGGCGGATCCGAGCGGGCCACCCATTGACTTGTATGGGCTGGATGTCAGCAGAGATATGTCCGCTGACACCCGCCTTCCATCCCATCCGACAAGATCCGCTGAAAACAGACGGGTGGCAAAACGTTCGCCATCCGTTCCAGTGGATCGGATGAAAACAGACATGCACAGTGAGCACAGATGGACCTGTCATCCGCCGGCTCAGCTGGGATCAACTGAGCTATAGTCTGCTGAGTGGTTCCCCCCCCCCCCCGTGTGAAGGGGGCCTTAGGTTAATATGCATGCATGCTGCACCCTGTGTGAGAATGTCTGTCTGAGTTTTCTAAGCCTCAGCCTATTCTGTGATAGGGATTTGCATATTCCTCTCCACTAGGAATTGTTCTGAAAATACAATTTTTCTGACAGTGTCTAGTAGCAGTGCTTTGGAGTCACAGACCCACAGTATATGCCATATAAAAAAAATCTCCTACAGAGGAAGGAAAAGCCCTACATGTAAGCCTACATATTCTCTCATGCTAGATGTAATTGAAAGAGGTTCTTCACTCTGGGGGGGGGGGGGGGGGGGGGGGGGCGCGGGGGGGGGGGGGGGGGGGGGTGAGAGTCAGCAGCTACAAATACTGTAGTTGCTGACTTTTAATAACCGGACACTTACCTATCCAAGGATCCAGCACAGTCCTCGCCCAGGCTAGTACCTTTATTAGCCTTCGGGTTCCTGCGGTATCTTAACTGTGGGAAGCTGGCTGTGCTGCTTGCGGCTTAACAGCCGGCTGCCCACTGCGCATGCGTGAGCCGCGCTGGGCTTTGTGAGCGGTCCTGCTGGGGACTTGGGAGGGGGAGGAGAATTCCTGCTCGGATCGCCTAGACCAGTGGTTCTCAGCCTCAGTCCTCAAGTACCCCCAACAGGCCATGTTTGCAGGTTTTCCTTTTACCTTGCACATGTGCTTTAAATCGGAGTCAATGGCTTGGTATTTTGGACAGCGATTTCCCAAATCATAGCCTGTTGGGGGTACTTGAGGACTGAGGTTGAGAATCACTGGCTTAGGGGACCCAGGCAGAAGTGGGGGTGGGTACCTGTCAAAACCAGGTCCCTGCTCCCATGCCCCCCAAAAAAACTAAATGAATGACGTGCCAAATGTGGCGGGGGGGTCTTAAAGGGGAACTTCCCCTTCAGGGTGACGTTCCCCTTTTAAGTATGCTCTCTCCTAAAGCTGAACTCCAGGCAAGGCACACTGTACCTCTGTAATCGTTATTCCCTCTGAAATGTATTTTTTGAATGCAAACAGTGTAAGCACTTGAATTTGACTTAAGCTGGCCATCGACTGATTGAAATTTGGCTAATTTCGATCAATCTATTTGCAGGCTGATTGTACTGAAGTGGATCTATCGATTTGACTTCAGTACAACCAGCCTAACAGTTTTGTTTTTTTTGTAAATCACTACTGACTGCTATAGCCTCCAGCAGTGATCATTGTATTCTGATGGCTGGGAAAACTCCCGCTGTCAGAATACAACAGCACAGCAGGAGGAATTCACCCATCAACACTCACTGTGTTGATGGGGGAATCAAGACATTTTCTTTCCTTCAACGCATGGTTTAAGTTAAGAAAAATGCATAATCTATGCATTAAGGCTCATTTACACTTGCTTCGGCTTCAACACACATTAACGGCTAGTTTTCACTTACTTCAAAACAAGGCTTTGGTAAAGCTCTCTGAACACTGTCACTAAATAAAATGTTTAGCTTGCAGTCCTGTGTACACTTTCTTTTGCTGTGGTTCAAAAATTATACCCCATGTAGCTTTAGTGGTGCTTTAAAGCTTCTTCAAATCCTCCATAGAAGTCCTATGGCAAAGCTTGCTTGAAGCCCCACAAAGCTCTACCAAAGCCTCATCGAAGCACCAAGCAAAAGCAAGGTGTAAACAGGACTGTAAGCTAACCATTTTATTTAGTGACAGGGGCTTTGACTGACGTTCAGAGAGCTTTAGCAAAGCATGTCCGAAGCCATGTTTTGAAGCAAGTGTAAACTAGCCCTTAGTCTCATGCAGCTTACAGCACAGCAGAGCAAAAAAAAAAGGAGGGGAAAGTAGCACAAGGAGTCCATCAGCTATGCTGCACAGGGGGACCTATAATTGAAAATGCAGCGAAGTATAATCGGGTCCCTGCCTCTGCCAGACTTAGCTTTTCTTTGTGGCAGAGCTGTGTACATGTCAGGACTGGATGAACAGAAATACAATTTCTTCAGCAGGTTGCTTGGCTGTTATATATATTTTTTTTATCTGTATGATTTAGCGGTTTTCCAGGCGTGCACCTGGCAAATATAAAGGTACAAAAACAGCAGCACTGTAGATTGCTGTACTACAGTATGTGCAGTTATCTGACTTATTCAATTATTCATTTACAGAATGTTTCCTCATCTGCTACTACAGGCTGTCAGTTTAAATTATAGAACAACTGTTAAATGTCACTAAAGGTGTTAAGTTGCAATAACAAACTCAGGGCTGTACAGTCTATCAAGTAAAATCATGATTAGACTAAGAGTGGTAGATATTACAAATTCCCATTCCCTAATCAGACGGGATCCTTACAAACCTCTATCCTGGTGCACCCTAACCTATTCTAACTCGCCTTTCCTATCATGTAGCTTTTTGATACCAGCAATAAGGAAAGAGGGGGGGGGGGGGGGGGTTAAACTGCCAGTACAGAAAATGTTTGTTGCGTCTAAGACCTAGTGATTTTAGAGCTAATTTACATTGCTGAAATATTTTACTATGGAGACTGATTTAATCACTGGTTAGTAGTCCTCTGATTGTAGCACACTGAAATCTATGTTCTGCTAATGATTAAGGTAAATTGCTTAGCTAGACCTTAAAATACCCACTTTGACTAGGGAACTGTAAAGGGAAACGTAACTGTATCTGAGCACCACAAACTGAAAAAGCTACTTAATTCATCTTTAATATTTTATAGAAATCTCAATCATCCATCCATGTCTCCGTGATTTATTTTGTTGAGAAATCACTTTGAAAAACACCTCCTTGCATTTATGGCCATGGCCATCTTGAGTAAGGGCAGATGATTCATGTAGCATTTACTTCCTGGAATAAATCTGCCCACTGAGCAATAAATTGGGCAATAAATCTGCCCAATTTCACACTGAGGCAGTTTTCAGGCATTTTAGCTCTAGAAGTGACCCCTGTAAAGTGCCTGAAAACCGCCTCCCATTCATTACAATGGGTGCTTTCACACCTGGTCAGCGCGCTTGCAAGACGTTCGGACAAGTCCTGCAAGTAGCATCCTTGGGGTGGTTGGGGAGCGCTGTATCCAGCGCTCCCAAAACGCCCCTGCCCATTGCAATGAATGAAGTTGACTGAAAAGCGATTTGGAAAGCACTGCAATATAGGAGTTTTTAACCCCTTTTTGGTGTTAACAGCGCCCCGCTAGCATCCGAAAAGCGGTGCAAAAACAAGCGCTGCTTTACCGCTAACGGCCGGTGCTTTCAGTGTGAAAGCAGCCTTAGGACTCTTTCACACGGACGGTCCATATGTCTGTTTTTCATCCTTCCGTTTTCGGATGAAAAACAGACATGCATGCATCCCTATGGGATAGCCGGTGTCAGCAACATCCGATTTTGTCCGTCTCCGCTATGGTCCAATTCTGCAGATGGAGGAAAACCCAATTTTTCCATCCGTCTGCGCATCGGATTGGGTGATGACGGACTTTACGGTCCGTTGCCACCCGATCTCCCATAGGGGAGAGTGGCGCTCTGACAAGTCCGTCCCTGCGCAGTGTGCAGAGACAGACCTGTCATCTTCCTGCTCAGCGGAGATCGCTCCGGCGATCCCCGCTGAGCAAGCGGATAACCAAGGGACGGATCAGCACTGATCTGCCCCGTGTGAAAGAGCCCTTAGGATTGTAAAATTACATTGGGAGCATTGGCCATGGCTGAATTTACACAATGAAGCATAGTAAAGCGGTTAAAACGTGAAGTCCGAGTTCAACAGTGTTTGTAGGAGAGTTCCACCCATTAACATGGAGGGAAGAAAGGATCGCTCTGTCTGAATTCATAGTGTAATGTTAATGGTCCGGTGTGATTTTACTACAAAGTAACCCATCCCTTTAACTAAACTTTATTAGAACCCCCAGCCATATACCGCAGTAAGACGACCATGGCCACCTCTTTACTCCATGGCTTAGTTCTAATCCTCCCTGGTCACAAAAAATGATGTCAGAACTGAGCTGCACGCTTGTGTATCTACTAATTACACGTTCTATGCATGAGTGCCTCTTTATTGCTCGGTTGCTGTCAGATTATGTAGCTGGAGGAAGGCGCAATATCAATAGAAGGTAAAGCTAGTAATGCTTGATAGAGCTAGCAGTGCCTTCTACAAAGCCAATGTTTGACTTTCAACCAGACAGGCAGTAATTAAAGAGAACCTGCAATGAAGTATTGCTAAAAATGTGCTGTTAATGTTGTAACCATTATAGTGGTTAAATTGCAGTTTCTAAAGTCAACTCCGCTTTTCTCCCTATCCTTCTCTTTTATACCTGCAGTGTAATTTGGCATTCTATCACACTAAATACAAAAATTATTATTTGTAAATGTCCAGTTCTAGCATAAACCTGTTGCTCCTACAAGGCAGACTGGTAGGCATATTAAGTGCACTACTTACTTTATCTGGCAAAAACTAAAACTCTTTTAAAAGGTCTGTACACCCATACTGAAGAGGTAAACTACCTAATAGTTTTAGGGCCAGTTCACACCACACAAACATGCGTTACGGATGTGTTTCTGCATGCATTTTTTTGATGCATTTCAATGCGCTTATGCTTGTTAATATATTCTAATGGCCAGAATAAATTAGTAAATAATTGTGCATGGAAAACACTGCCTTTTTCAAGTTTTCTCCTGTAAGGAGAAAAGGCGTCAAAAGAATACAGTGTGCATGTCGCCTTAGTACCGGTTTACACTAATGTGGTTCTGATGACTTCCAGAAAGCATTGATTCGCATGTCAAGTGTAAAAGCATTGCTTCCTATGAAGGCTGTTCACATAGAAGTGTTGCAATTCTAAAAAGAGTGTGAGTTTGGTGCAATTTTTAAGATCTATAACTTGTGAAAAACGCATCTGAAAAGTACAAATCGCACCGCAATACTGCACTGGCACTCCAAGTAGCTTGTAAAATCGCACTGCATCAGTGTAAACCCGGGCTTAATGGTGAAAAGTTAGAACAGTTCTCCATGCTGTTTTGCTAATTTGGAGATTTCCTCTAACTTCCTGCCTCAGTGACCACAAATAATGTGACAACTTGACAGGAATTCAAACCCTTTCCTCCCTCCTGATTTTGTTGTGGTCTGTGTCATGGTTGAAAAAAAAATCTGTTTGCTGCCTGTCCTAGTGACCAGTAGGAAGTAAAAATCTGACCAGTTCCAACTTTTTGTGAAGTTTGCCAAAATGTATTTTTTGTGATGATTAAGCTCTGGTTCACACTTTTGCCACTTGTCATGCGACTTGAGTTCAAAGTCACATCCCATTACAGGCGGTCCCCTAGTTACAAACACCCAACTTACAAACGACTCCTACTTACAAACGGAGAAAGCCAACAGGAAGTGAGAGGAAATCCAGGAAATTTTCTCTCCTGTAAGAGTTATTATGGGAAAAGGGTACCTCACTGATGCTTAATCCCCAATCCTTGTTTCCACAACAACCCAAAATTTTCAAAATCCAATTGTCATTGGGACAGAAAGTGAGGTGAAATCTTCAGGGGCACAGACAGCAAAACAAATTAAAGTGGTGATAACCCTTCCCTGTGCTATCCAAAAAGCTTAAAAATCGTTTTTTTTTGGCAGGAGCTACACTTAAAAAATGTAACTGTTTCGACTTACAGATTCAACTTAAGAACAAACCTACAGACCCTATCTTGTTTGTAACCCGGGGACTGCCTGTACTGGCAATCAAACGGTTCCAATCTGTGCGACTCAAGTTGCTCCGACTTAGAAAAAGGGTCCTGAACTACTTTGGTGCGACTTCAACGCAACTTGCATTGACCTTGGTTAAAGAAATCTTATGTACTGTATCTACAAGGCATTTGACAGCGTTAGCTGGTCATACCTAGGCCACTTATTACCTAGATTTGGTATCACAGGTGACTTTCTCTAAGGCTTGCATGCTCTGTACCAGGATCCTCAGACCCGTATTAAATTACCCAGAAATAATTCCCAATTTTTCACGTTAAAAAAAAAAAGCACTAGGTGCCCTTTGTCCCCCCTCCCTATTTGCCTTGGCAATAGAACCCTTATCTAGAGCAATCTCGGAAAATAGAAATATTAAGGGATATTGTACAGGCCCCAGTGAATTCAAACTCGGGCTCTACGCAGACGATGTCCTCTTATTCTTAACAAACCCTCTTATTGCATTACCCAACCTGACCTCCCTATTAGAATCATTCTATACTATCTCAGGCCTGGGTGTTAATCTGGCTAAATGCTCCGCTTTGCCAATAAATATACCAAATGACCTTGCGACCTCTTTGCAGCATCACTTTTGCTATCTAGGGATACAGGTCACTCCCACCTTTTCAGGCCCTGTTCAAGGCTAATTACCACCCCATAGTCTCTCATATTAAAGCCTTTTTGAAAACTTGGGACAAATATTTATTTCCTGCCATAAAAAATTGCTATTTTGCCTAAAATACACTTCTTTTTTTGTAGAGCCCTCCCCATTTATGTTTCTAAACCTTATATCGGATCCCTTCAAAGAGATGTAAATAAGTTTCATATGGCACTCCAAAAAAAAATGTGATTTCACAGATCCCTACTGTACAGACCCCAATCCCTCAGTGATCTTGGTCTCCCGGACCTGTGGCGTTATTATTTTGTGGCTAGACTTGCTCAAACAGCCCAGTGGCACACCCCTACCACAGACATCCCTTGGCTAGCATTGAAACATATTCAATACTCCCCTTACTTCTATCTGGATTATTATTGTCCAGATCCATAAGACCTAGTCAAGTTGCACTTAATACTATTGTATATCCTATTTTTGTGGTCCCTTTACAGTAGCAAGTTTAAATTAATTTCTCCCCTCTCCCTCCTATACTCCTTCATAGATGATCCAGATTTCCTCCCAGCCTTCAATAACAGAGATCACTTTTTTTTTCTGTGGCGCACGGCTGGTGTAACAACATTTCAATTCTTCAAATCGGGCCCTCACTTTAAAACTTTCCCCCAACTCCAGTCGGAACACAATATACCCTCTCTGAACAATTTCGATACATGCAAATCGGGCACTTTTCCCACAGCAGTGGCACCTTAGACTCCCAAACGCATAGCACCCAATTTGAACACTTCTGTGAGTATTCATCCAGAGATAAAGGTGTCATATCCAAGATCTATTGCTTTCTCAATGAGTTTGCTCTTGTGGAAAAAACTAAACCAATGCTAGGCTGGGAGAGATATAGGTCACACTTTTGAGCGCCCCGAATGGGAAGAGATGCTGACAAACATGTTCAAAAACACAAGGTCGCTGTCAATTCCCGAGACAGCTGTCAAGCTTCACACCGGATGGTATACGACACCCACAAAACTTCATTCTATCTACCCCATGGTGTCTCCTCCAGTGTTTTCATGGCTGCTCTGACTTAGGTTCATTAACCCATATTTTTTGGCATTGTAAATATCTTAAACCTATTTGGCAGCAAGCAGCTACAGAGACAGAGACGTCTTCTATTGCAGGTCATCTTATCACTCTTAGCATGCAAATGTGCCTTTGTTTTACATCTATCTATTCCTGATGTTCCCACTCCATGTGAAAGACTGATTTATACGCTTTCTATGGCCATCCACTGGGTTACCGCACTAAATTGACGCACCTCAGCTCTTTAATGGTCACAAGTGTTGGCCAGAAAGGAAATGATAAAACTCTCAGAATGCATTCACCACACCTTTTCGACAGCAAAGGTCCGACATTTTTTCCGATGGACTTTCAGCGGACTTCCTACTGACTTTCCAAACAAACGGACTTGGACACACACAATTACACCGAAGTCCGACGTAATCAAAAGTGGTTAAGTACGACCAGACTAGAATAAGGAAGTTCATAGCCAGTAGCTGCCGTAGTGACGTTTTTCGTCCATCGGACTAGCACACAGACGAGCAGATTTTTCGACAGGAACTGGGTCCGGCGGAGTTCCGGCAGAAAAATTTGAAACCTGTTTTATTTCTAAAGTCCGTCTGATTTTTGGACAGCAAAGATCCAATTAAGCCCACACACGATCGAATTGTTCGGTGGATTCGTTCCGTTAGACCTTTGCTGTCGAAGTCCAGTCGTGTGTATGCAGCATAAGCATATATATAACAAAAAATGGGAACACTGGGATACCCCATTTTTATAATCCTGCAAATGACTGTGTCTGCATATGCTTTTTTGTCCTCCTAGACTGTTACATACTGTAAGCTAGAAGTAACTTATATTTTTGTCTCTCTTCAATTCAACTTCGCTGGTTTTCCATGTCTTATAAGTGATAACTTTTATCTAATGCCGATGACTCTGTCTGATACACTGTGTTTCCATTTTTGATCTTTCAATAAAAATGTAATTAATAAAGAAATCGGGTGACTTTAAAGCCGCAGCAGTGTGAACAAGGGCTAATGCTCTTCTTTAGCTGGAATCATATTCTGCCTTGGCAGAACTACTGAAACCTCTTGCTCTCATATGTATGGCAAGATTTGTTCTTTTTTATTTTTTTATTTTTTTTTAATGAGAAAAACTGAAAGACTGATTTTCCAGTGTGCTAAGTTACAGTATGTCCATTTACACAAGTCTTCATATGTTTCCTAAATGTTAATTATTGCCAGCAATTTCTGGATCAGTCCTATTGAGGTATAATCATTGGACCAAGAGATGTTGGGAGTTTAGCTTCAATTTGTATTCTTTGTATTTAAATAGTGCATCTAACACTTCCCTCCCCCATATTAACAATGCTGCTGTCCTAAGGTGCCCCCTGTGCTCATTTACCCAGAGTGGGGGCACTCTAATACAGGAGGTGTGTTACTGGCTAGATCACCAGGTGAATACACAGGGGAAAAGGTAATGCAGCCACCACATCTAAGGGTTGGTAAGCTGCAATAGATTACGTGTTTGGTTTTGGGTTGAATAATACTTTAAAGAGCTAATGTCTAAGATAAAATAGGTAATAGAGTGGATCTTGACGTAACCAACAATTGATCTGTTGGTCATGACAATGCAGTGTAAACAGCCGCTATAAATGCGGTTGAGAGGAATCAAGTTTCAGAATAACAATGCATTAGATACAAATTTGCAGTGATGTTGTGGACTAACCCACCTCCATCTGAGCAAAATTCTGAGAAATGTCATTGTGGCTCTGAATTTTCACATCTTTCTAAAGTAGATCTGGGACCTTCACTCCTCTTAACTGCAGTGAGATCATGGTTATTCCCTTATCTGTTGAACTGTCATTTTCAAAAACATGTTGAATAGCTGACCAATATTAAACATTCGTGAGATCCATTAAAAAAGAAATGATCACATAAAAAAAAAAAAAAAAGACCCTTCTCATGACTCTTCGTATACATAAATCTAAGAGGATGGGCAAATTGACTTCATAGGCATGACATATACAGCAGACCAGGAGATCTGCAGAAACGAAAGCTGGCCATACATGGACAGAAAATTGTCTTTTAAAAAAAAAAAAAAGCGTTCAATACGCTCAAGCTTTGTCAAAATGGGCTAATTTCGATTAATGAAATGTAAAGTTTTATGGCAAAAAAAAACAAAACATTATTTTGGATTTTTTTTAGCTTAAACGATCGATTTTCTAAACATTAGTAGTGGAATCAAACAGTTTGAAAACAAATCTACAGCGCATGTGCTTGTTAAAATGTAAACCCCCGGATCGTGTAATTGATAGAGGAAAAATGTTGATTATGTTAGCGCTCGATATTATGTTGCTAATCATTCAATGATGGTGTTATTGCATGCACATTTGACAGATTGTTAGAAATCCAATTGTTTTTTTTTTTTTTTGTTTTAACAATTTTCTATCCATGGTATGACTAGCTAATCCACATTCCTTAATGCTGCTTTGAATTTAGAAGCAAGTAGTTGCCAAGGCTCAGTTTTCACTCAGAGAATGACCAGTCCTGTTTTACCTTTACAGTGCAGGGTGTGCAATGTTTTATACTGTTAGCTGGTGTATTTTTTATTACTTGACATGCATTGAAACAATAACATTTAACTGCACAGTTTCATAGCTCTTTGTGGGGATTGGGTACTTCGCTAACCATGGGGTTGTGCCATGCACCAACCCTGACCAGGGTATGTGCTCCTCCTATTGGGGGAAATAAGAATCCTATTGATTTTAATGCCTCCTTTTTTTTTTTTTGTCCTCGTTTAGATTTTATCAGCTTCGAGCTTCCATGAAAATCCCTCCCCGTAATCCGCACAAAATTGAAGCAAGCCTTTTGCGTGTCACAGGTATGTGAATCATGATGTCAGCACTAAAAAATGGTCTGTTTAACGTTTGGTTGTAGAAATCTACTATTTTAGTCGCTGTAGTAAAACAAAAAAGTCTTTCTTCCCTTGTTTACAGTATAATGCTTTAAATTCAGTTCTTACTCTGGCAGTAATTCAGAGAGTGGGAGTATTTAAAATACACAGCATTGCTATTTTAAGCTTTTTATTGCACTGATAAGCCTGTTATGCCCTCTAGTGTTCTTTATAATATTTAAAATGTAAAGTGGTAGTAAAGTTCACTTTGAACTTTTATTATAAGCACCATTTAGGACAGGGGTGTCCAACCAATGGCCCACGGAGCCCTCGGATGTGGCCCGCGACCTCCTGCTCTGTGATGGTGGGTTGGCAAGCCGAGATCTTGGGTCCCTGACCAACTATCTCAGAGCATCAGTGTTGTGAATGAAGCGAGCAATAGAGGAAGCAAGTGGTGGTGGAACAGATACCAAATGTGCCCTGCCTGGGACAGCAACAGCCGACAATACCTGAATGGAAGACGGTTATTATAGGTTAGTTCATTACTAAAATCACAGTGTGTATATGGGCATATCTTCCGCATTGGTTACGGGGGTGCTTTCAAACTGATCCGCAGGTGCAGTGTACGGGTGGGTTACCTTCACTGAGCCATAGACTTCTAATTGCATGCAGGCTTGGCTTGCTTTCTGAAAGTGCACCACGCCTGCAGGACATAATAGAATTCTATGGCAAAGTGCAGATAACCCGCAGGAAATCCGCAGGTGCACTGCACCCACGGTGTGGGAAAACCGCAATGTTTTGCAGCATTCTCCTTCCTCTTCCTCCCACAAGACCGTGCTAGTGATCAGCAAATAACTGTCCAGGCACCTAGAGATGTCACATGGGGTCAGGGAGTCTTTAGCCCTGGGTAAGCTGCAAGCAGCTGGGGGTGATCTTAAAGTACGGTAATCTTGTTTCTTTGCCCTACATAGGCAAAGCACAGGTATTTTGTAAGTCCAGTATATCCAATTTTAAAGGGAATCTGTCAGTAAAGCAGTATGGGGGCTGCCATTACAGTACTGCTCTTTATGAAATGCTGGTTGCTTGGCTATGTCTAATACTTTAAAAGTCCAACCTGGAATGAGCATGTTGTACATTTTTAAAAAATTTCAACATTCTCTTTATCTCAATGCTTGTTCCAGGTAAATAACTGAAAGCATTAATACCAAAATATCAATATTATAGCCAACGTGGTAGCATTCTGAAAAGTGTTTGGCAGTGAGATCTTTTATTTTCTACACTGACAGGGGAAACCCGTATTCAATGCGCATAGGTGCGAACCCAGTCTGAAGCAATAGTTCATTGCAACACAAATGGTAAGGGCCCATTCAGACCTTGGCAGTGCTGGGCAAGCAATAGCGCAATCCGCTACAATTTATTTTCAATGAAAATACAATGCGCCTCCAATTTTTAGGCATTGCAGCACACCACAATGCTCTACTGGTGTGCTGTGTCCAATTTTTGGTCTGTTGTGGTGAATTGGCAGCTTGTTCATTTGACTAGGTGACCTTTAATGCAATGCACATTAATGCCCTGGAACAGATCTTTCTAAATGGGCTCTAAATATGCTTGCATGAACCTAAATGCCTAAGTGTCAAATGTTTATTGGGGAAGGAAAAATGTAAAATGATCCTTTCAAAATCAATTGATTGCTTCAAATGTCATCAAAACTCATCCTTTGGACAGGTGTCTTTTTTGTCTTTTCATATGAACCCAATAAAAAACAGTTGTTGATGGGGTTTTTTTTCTGGTTGATTTACTTGTATGTTGGTAACCACAAACTGAATCAGTGTAAATTGTACAGTGACAATTTTTGAAGTGAAGCTTAGATGTTTGTACAGGACTTCTGCTACCTTGTAAAGGCTTTAAAACCCTGCAGTGTTGCATTTCTGAGGTTTAAAGCAGTATTGAACCCAAAACAAAAAATGTAATACCTTGCAGCTTACCAATCAGATGTGGTGGCTGCATTTGTTTTTTATTTTATTGTGCTTTTCCCCCCCTCTGTTTTCCCCTGGTGATCTGGCCAGTGACATGCCTCTGGTAATGGTATCCCCACTCTGGATAAAGAAGCACAGGGACACCTTTGGACAACAACATAGTCAGTTTGAGGGGAGGGGAATGTTAGATGTACTAGCAGATTTAAATACACTAACAAATTGAAGCCAGATTCCAGGTAAGTCTTTTTTAATCAGTTAAGCAAGCAGTTTTTTCCTTTTGGGATGGAGGTTTTACATAAAGGCTTATCAATGTAAGCATCCCAGTCCAGTATTGGTTTGTCTCATTGCTCTAACTTCTACATCTGGACAACTTGTTCTCTTGGAAAACAACAGACTAATGCCCCATACACACGGTCGGATATTCCGATGGAAAAAGTCCGATCGGATTATGATCGTGTGTGGGCTCTAGCAGACTTTTTCCGTCAGAATTTCAGACGGAAAAAAATTGAGAGCAGGATCTAAAATTTTCCGACAACAAAATCCAATCAAACTTTTTCCGATCGTGTGTAGAGAATTCCGACGCACAAAGTGCCACGCATGCTCAGAAGAAATTTGGAGACGAAAGCTATTGGCTACTGGCCTCTACGTAGTCCCGTCATACGTGTTGTACGTCACCTCGTTCGGAGCAATCGGATTTTCCCACAACTTTGTCCGACCGTGTGTATGCAACACAAGTTTCGGCCAAAATCCGTTGGATAAATCAGACCGATTTTGTGGTCGGAATGTCCAACCGTGTGTACAAGGCATAAGGCCAGGTTCACATATGTGTGGCTATGGTTTGCAGTCTGGGGTCAGGTGCGTTCATTTTCACTGTTAAAGCGGAGGTCCGCCAAATTTTATTAATTTTTTTAAAGCCAGCAGCTACAAATACTGCAGCTGCTGACTTTTAAAATAAGGACACTTACCTGTCCCAGGGTCCAGCGATGTCGGCACCTGAGGCTGAAGCGTCCCTCAGTCCTTGGATGCTGCCACCGCCATCTTCAGTAAGGGAATCAGAAAGTGAAGCCTTGCAGCTTCACTTCCGGGTTCCCTACTGCGCATGCGCGAGTCGCGCTGCGCAATCCGAATGATCCCTGCTCTCTCTAGGACCCGTGTGTCTCCCAGCAGCGGGGGGGAATGGGAAGTGGGTGCAAATACCTGTATTATACAGGTATCTGCACCCCCCTCCCCCTGAAAGGTGCCAAATGTGACACCGGTGGGGGGGGGGGGGTTCTGAAAAGCGGAAGTTCCATTTATGTGTGGACCTCCGCTTTTAAGGTGCAAATTTTTGCCTGAATTAGTTCCTGAACCGGACACAAAAACGCACATGACCCTTTTTGAAACTGCGCCACGGCCGCCCCAGACATGTGTGAACCGTCTCAATTAAGAGCCGGTCACATTCATATGTAATGCAAATTGGATGTGGTTTAAAACTCATCCAATTCGCATATATGTGAACCCAGGCTTACTGACAGGATCACCAAGTGAAAATAAAGGAAAGGGAACCTAAAAAAGACAACTAATGCAGCCACCAAATCTAAGAATTGGTAAGCTGCAAGTTAATAAATGTTTTCTTTTGGGTTTAATACTGCTTTAAAGTGGTTGTAAACACACAGCAAAAAAAAAAACCCTGTAAGACAAAGGCATAATGAGCTAGTATGCATAGCATACTAGCTCATTATGAAATACCTTAGATCGAAGCCCCCGCAGCTGTCCTGGCACACTGCTCTGCCCGGCGACAGGTCTCCCGGCTCTGTGATTGGCCGAGGCCGCGATGCTGTCACATGCATGGGAGCCACCGGTAACAGCACATCAGCTGAAGCAATGGGACGAACGAGCCATTGCTTCTGTGGGTATGTGTCAATGACATTGACACATGCTGATACAGTGGATATTTCCTAAACCGTGTAGGTTCAGGAGAGATCCACGGTAGCTACTGGTTAGACTAACCTGTAGTAAAAAGTGGTCTGTAAGGGTTTACAACCACTTTAAGATTGAATGGCACCCCAACACACCAAGACAATGCAGGTCTGACTCGCATATGCTGCAACACACCACAACACAAAGTAACACAACCATGCATTGTGGTACACTATGTCAAGAAAAAATGTTGCACGTATGTTTTGTTATCTGTTCTGGTACGCCTTAAAGTTGATGTAAACCCACACATATACCCAGTGAAGTGAACAGCCTCAGATGATACACAGAGATGAAACCAATCTCCCTACATATGTTGTACATGTATATCTGCTGTCTTCAGCTTGATATAAATTGCACAGGAAGAAACAATGCAGATCTGTGCTGTGAATAGACCAGCTGTCTGCTCATCTATTTCTATGCATCCACCTGACACAAAATTCAGCCTGGCTTTATCTCAGAACTTAGCAGAAGTTATCATGCTGATAACAGAAGAACGGAGCAGGAGAAAGCCACCAAACATAGGGCTTTGAAGAGAGATAGGTAAACATTGGGGGTTGTTTACGAAAGGCAAATCTACTTTGCACTACAAGTGCACTGCAAGTGCACTTGGAAGTGCTTTCGCTGTAGATCGGAGGGGGACATGCAAGGAAAATAAAAAACAGCATTTTTGCTTGTACATGATTGGATGATAAAATCAGCAGAGCTTCCCCTGATTTTGCGACTGCACTTCTAAGTGCACTTGTATGCGAAGTGGATTTGCTTTTAGTAAATCAACCCCAATGTGTCAAATTTCATGAATGGGGTTTACATCCACTTTATGGTAGAGCACATAAATGTCAAATTGTGAATGAGTCCCCCTTTTTTGTTTTTGTTTTAGGTAGTCAGTGAGCGTAATTTCTCATTCACAGCATAGCTGTTCTCCTTGTCCAGCTTTGGATCTGTTTTGATCTTGTCAGCATTGTGTAAATTAAATGGAAAAACATGACTGAGAACCAATTATACCATATGATCAGTTCAGTGGTTCCAGTTGCATTTAGGGGAAATCTACTGTATTATTGCCAGTGTGTGCCGTGATTTGCTGTTCATCTGTACTGAAAATCTGTAGCTTTCTTTGAATACAATGCTAAATGCACTTTTCTGGCATTAGTCCCCTTAAGAACTATCTTCTAATTTTGGCAAGTATGTGCACCAATGTCGGTAACATTGCAGACACATGCATCATATTCAGGTAGCTCCTACTACCATCACTTTAAGAACCTGTTGCTTTGACAGCGACAAGTTCTTAAAGAATTTCTGCCAGTTCTCAGATTAGGAAACTAGCGGTAATTAAGTTTCCCTATTCGAAAGCTAAATGTACACAGGGAAATGGGTGATGTCATGACCTGGATATGGGCAACACCCATATTTAGGAAATTACTTGTCACTGGGTGGGTGGAGCCTAATGTGGAATGAAGAGACTAGTTTCCCATCAAGTCCACTTTACTTTTGACAGTGTATGGCAGTAGGTAGACTCAAAAGCCACTATTGGACTAAATGGTGTCTGCTGTCTGCCATATGCTGTCAATCAAAGGTGAACTGACCTGATAGGGAACTAGACTTCCCCATCAGGCTCCGCCCACCCCAGTACAAGACTCGCCCATACGCTTGTCAGTGTGACGGGAGTGAGTGCACTGAGGAAGGAATGTCCAATGTAGACACTCCAACCTCAGTGCTGACACAATCAAATTCATGTACCTGTCTGTGAGCGGTATATGAATCAGACGTGAGCACTGATGCTTTCAGCGCTGTGCCCTAACAGAATTCTAAAGAGTGTCTAAGACGCCTTTTATGAATTCTCCTGATTCTCTTGTAAGCCTGATACAGAGTAAATGCTGAGATCATCCTAACAAACCAGTTCTGATGATATGCAGTGAGGATACACTCTCAGTAGCAGTGTCACCTTGTAAAAGTAAGGTGTGGAAGGTGTAGCTCAGCTCATTTATCAAAAAGACAATAAAGCAGGGATTTTGATCAATTAATTGTAGCTATTTTCTCTTTGGCATATAATCTGTTAATACTGTTTGTTAATAAAGAGTCCTCTCCTATTTTAATGCCAGGGGCCCTAAGGGTAGGCCTCGGTCAGTAATAGCACAGCTGTCACTGCATGGGGATCACTGAGAGCGTTGTACACAGAGACCCACACTATCCATGCAGAAAGTAACATAAGCCTCTGGCAACTGCCTGTTCTGTAGCAATGCTTTTACATTTAATTGGAGAGATAGGTTGACCAGTGCATAGTCTTACATACACTACTCTAATTTTAGATCCTGCACTTGCTGTAAAGTAGTAGGCATTGACAGCAGTAAATCCCAGAAATAGTATGGAAACTAGTAACATATGGCAGACATCCATGGATTCGGTCATTGAGGGTGAACGATGCTGGCCTTGTTCAGGATTTGTCAGAGCCTTGGGCACATATCTTGTGAAAGTATGAATTCTAAACATCCAGCTAACCCTAGGCAGCTGCATTCTTTGGACTTCCAAAGTCGATGAAGCATGAAAATGATATTCAAGATGATGTCTGCCTTCTGTTCCTTAATGAAAACACAATCCTATCATTTGTCTGTTGATTTCTACACTTTGCAGATGCTAATTTAATATATCTCTGTGTCTACTTGGATATATGGAAGATGATGTAAAGATTAAGTTTTAGTTACAGAACAGTTACATATTGTGAGCATCAGCCTCCCATCTATCCATCCATATTCTTTATCCAGTCATCTTTTGAACATCTTGATGTTTATAGGAAATATATTGCCTTTTATGTGTTGTGTGTGTTTTTTTTTTAAAGCTTTGTGTATGCATTTATCTGTCTATCCCTCTTTTATTTTTTATATACTACATGTACAGTACATGGCATGTCTATCACAAATTTCCAGTGTTACCCTATGTTTGTACCTTAAGCCAGCCATAGACTATTTGCATATTGGCCGTTTCAGCTGGGATTGGCTGAGATTCTAATCATGTATGGGCAGGCTGAATGAACCCAGATTGATCGATCAACTTGTGTATAACCAGCCTGTCGGATTTTACATGCGATTATTGCTAGCTGTTGTTAAAGTCGTTAGCAATAATCACTGTGTTCTCCCGGCAGAGAAGGCTTCCTCCATATTTAGCTAGTCACATGCTGCCTTCTTGGACATTAAGATTCTGTTCCAAATAAATGTCTTGCTTTAGTATACTTAGAATGTTTCCCAGAACTAAACCTGTAATATGGCTCATAGCGTCCAGTGTGATTTTTGTTCCAAATTTTAAAATATTTGTGTGTGTTTTTGTGTGTTCATGGCAGAACGTGCGTTGACAGACAGCCATCTTTAGACGTATATTCTCTGTTTCTTGCTTAGTAGTGCTCTACATTAACTGTAAGAATGTCAACATTAATACAAAGTAAGTAGCCATTCACAATCCCAAGAAACCCAGTAAGAACACGTGGAGCATAGTTTAGGGTACATGATTGTATAAAAACCTTATAACTATCAATGTGTTCATAGTGGGAATCGGACAATGTAGATAAATCTAAAAATTGTACTTGAAGCCCTCACAAAGCATGAAAGAGCAGGTGGTGTGTCTGGATAGGTGTAAAAAATATTATATATATATATATATATATATATATATATATATATATATATATATATATATATATATATATAATATAAGAATTGCAAAGAAATTCCATAAACACCTCTGTGGTGCTTGAAAGGTGCATCAAATCCAAATGGAGGTGAATAACAACTGCACACCACACCTTTTGTGATTTATAAATCTGCCTACTAGAGGACTATGACCCCCTGCAAAGAGCGGTCATAAATTTGTACCAAGAACTCCAGAAATGGCATAGAAACTCTTCTAGATACTTCAGATTGGTAAAGCCAGATGCTCCGCGGAGGGGATCGCTTTACTACTTTTGCTTTGTATCTGCTTGCTACTATTGTTGCATTGGAGTAAGAAGTCTTTGTACGCTGGCAGAGAAGCTTATGTAACTGCTCTGGATTTGGAGAACTGGGCTCTCCAGGGAGCAGGTGGCTTTACTAATTAGATTTGATGCAACTTTCGAACACCACAAAGAAATTTATAGACTTTCTTGGCAGCTCTTGCATATAAATGTCACATTCAAATATCACTTGATGTGTTTGTTTTTTTTAGCACTGATATTTGCACTCTCACTGAGAATGTGTTTACATAAATGAATGTATTGGTGCTATTTTTTAACTTGATTTTAATCTTCTCCTGATTTTGCACTTGCTTATGAGGTAGAGCTGCACGATTAATCGTCAAGAATATATTATTTTTTAGTAGACACCCTAGAGAATAAAATGGTGGTTGTTGCAATATTTTATGTCACACTGTATTTGCGCAGCGCTCTTTCAAATGCAATTTTTTTGTTAAAAATAAATAAATAAAACAAAACTAACCAGTAAAGTTAGCCCTTTTTTTTTTTTTTTTGTATAATGTGAAAGATTTCGCAAGAATCGTGAGAGAATAGTGATCTTTTTATTCTAAGCAAAAAAATTGTGATTCTCATTTTGGCCAGAATCGTGCAGCTCTATTATGAGGAAGTATTAGCATGGTTTTATTAGGTTTTTATTAGCACGGTTTTTATTGCATTAAATTCTCTTTGCACATTTTTTATGTGACTATTGATATTTGTTTAGCACCACAGTGTTCCATGTGCGAAAGGGACCTTAGATTGTAAGCTCCTTGAGGGCAGGGACTGATGTGAATGTACAGTATGTAAAGCACTGCATAGATGGGTGGTGTGTATGTATATGTGTGTGTATATATGTGTGTGTGTATGTATGTATGTATGTATATATATATATATATATATACATATATATATTATACACGCTTGTTTTACAGGTTAGATTACTCCCTCTTTTGCATCCACCCCCAACTTTAACCCTCTGATGAAGAATGTATTTTCTTAATTTAAGCCTTTTTTTTTTTTTTTTATAGGTGATGATCTAGCCTTTCCAGCTTCAGTGCAAGATACTGTAGTCTGCAGTAAAATCTTTCAAATATTATACAAAAATGAGGAGGTTGCAGTTAATGATGTAATGAATTTTAAAATCAAGATGCTTCTGGATGAAAGGAAGGTAATGGTATTACACATGAACAATACCATTAGTCATTTACTGTTCCTACCAATATTTATCCAATCATTTTCTGTATTTACAGATTGAGGAAACATTAAATGAGATGGTGTTTCAACTTTCCATTGACCTGCATTTCACAGACACTGATTATTCGTAAGTAAAAAAATTACAGATTTGGATGCAATAGATTATTCACCAGACTTCACTATATGATGACATGCCTGTACATGTAAGGCCCCTTTTATACGGGACTGTCCACTGATCCCCTGCTGATCAGAGCAAAGCAGGTGGATGACAGTTCCGTGTCTACACAGTTTATGCAGAGCTGAAACGGACAGAACCCACTGTGCTCTAGGGGCGGCAGGATGTAATTGGACTCCGCTGTCTGTTTACACCCAACTGCCCTCTAATCCGCCTAGATGGAAGGGGACAGATCCCCTTTCATTTGTTTTTTAGTGGACCAGATCGGTTTGGAGGTAGGCAGGTGTAAACGGACAGTCTGTTTACACCTGCTAGTACATAAGAGTAAATGGAGGGTCCGATGAGGGCCGTCTGGAAAACTGACAGGCGGATCTGATCACACCCCTTGTGTGAAAGGGGCCTAAATTGCCCATATGTTTTCAGCAGCATCAGGTTTCCATCTTTGGGATGTTATTAACTAAACTTGACACCACAGATCCACTTACGTTTGTTAGCAATTCTCTTTCCTTAATCATGATAAAGTGCTTGTAAAGCCTAAACATTTTGTACCTTAATGCATTCCTTGCATTAAGGTAAAAAATGTTTAGGCGTCAGCATCCCCCCCCCCCCCCCCCATTTGATCCAGCACCATGCACGTCTGTAGCTCTTCTCTCCCCTCACTTCTGGGTCTCGCTGGCTTTGCTGGGGCATCGGGAGCCATTGGCTTCCAGTGCTGTCAATCAAAGCCAGGGAGTGAGGGGTGGGGCCGAGTCCCGCTGTCTGTGTCAATGGATACAGCAGTGGGATTCGGGTTTGAGCACGCATGAGTTTTCACACAAAAAGTATTTTTCCTAACAAATTCTATCAAGACCATGTTGCAAAAATGAATACACCCCAATCAAAGTCGAGCAAAGCTAAATTTTAGACAGCAAAATCCTAATTAACAAGAATTCAACTACAAGTGAGTCTAAATATTCATTAAACAGGTGTCCAGCAGACAGTTGATTATAAAATTATTTCTTTACACAAGAAAGGTGACGGCTACAAGAAGATCAGCAAAGCTTTACTTATCAGTCAGGATTATGCAGCAAAAGTGAGGGGAAGGGTTGAATAAAATCACCATGAAAGTTCACTGCAGTTAGCTAAAGAAGTCAAACTGGGGTGATTGTTTCCCATGACACAATACGGTGTATACTAGGGGTGCACATCTTCACTGGTCTCACGATTCGATTACCATTATCCTTTCCATTATTCGATTCCGCGATGCATCACGATTACAGCGCATGGGTTTTTATCCAAAAATTCAAGCAGTCAGTAGAATTTCTTTATTTTCATTTGTTCTTCGCGCAATAGCCTGTTTGGGGAGAGTAATTCTCATAACCATCCCAAAAGAGGGCTACAAGTTATTCACCTTTTAGTTCTTTGCAGAGAACAAAGGAGCATTCTTTACATCTAGAGGACCCCAGATCCCTCCATAAAAAGTACCTGTCACCCCCTATTACTGTCACAAGGGATGTTTACATTCCTTGTGACAGCAATAAGTGATCAGATTTTTTTATTTTTTTTTTTTGACCAGGTAAAAATTTTACAATTAAAAATTGCACCAAAGAAAAAGCATACGTAAGTTGCACCTGCAAATGTAAACTGTGTTCAAATCACACATGTGAGGTATCGCCGCGATTGTCAGTGCGAGAGCAATAATTCTAGCAAAATCTGTAACTGTAAACTGGTAACTGTTAACTTTTTAAAGCGTCGCCTATGGAGATTTTTAAGTACTGTAATTTGTCGCCATTCCACGAGTGTGCGCAATTTTAAACTATAACCTGTTAGGTATCTATTTACTTGGCATAACATCATCTTTCACAATATACAAAAAAATTGGGCTAACTTTAACGTTTTTTTTTTTTTTAATTCAGTGAAGTATATTTTTTCAAAAAGAAATTGCGTTTGAAAGACCGCTGCGCAAATATTGCGTGACATAAAATATTCCAATGACTGCCATTTTATTCTCCAGAGTCCTTGCAAAAATATATATTGTTTGGGGATTCTCAGTAATTTTCTAGCAAAAAACTGACTGATTTTAACTTGTAAACAACAAGTTTTAGAAATAGGCTTGGTCCTTAAGTGGTTAAAGCCCTATCCATCCTGAAAAAAAAAAGGTAGAATAACTGGAACACCATGATATTTATTGAGCAAAAAGGCTGGGGACTGAAGTAGTTGAGAGCATGCCTAGTGAGGCATAGATACTCCCGCTCATGTCTATTGACCTGTCTACAGTCTAGACCAGCCTTTCTCAACCTTTTCAACACAGAGGAACCCTGGAAATAATTCTCCGGTCTTGGGGATCCCCTGCTAAAAATTAAAAATCTACAACTCATCATACATTAGTGTGATGGTCAATGAGAAGAATGCTTCTTACACTTGTGGCTTTTGGGAAGAATTACCCCCTTACAGATAACAAAAAAGATCAATGGTGTCCTTGAGAACTTACCTGAGAGGCAGAAATTAACCATTGTTCAGGGAACCCCTAGCAACCTCTAGAGGAACCCAAGGGTTCCACGGAACCCTGGTCTAGACTATTGTTTTATTGTCCAAGGACATGTGGATTTAGCATTGCAAGATATACGGGATCATTGGATATACTTAGATTAATATACGTTAGTATGTACTTGGCTGACCATGGACAGATCACATCAAGGACATATTGAGTTCACAACTATTTACAAGCAATGCTTATATTGTTACTCATTGATGCATTATGGTTTGCGTCACAGAGTGCTCTGATCTCATCATATGCTCAGCCATACAGAAAACTTTGCCTATACATTTTTTGGTAGATTACCTTGCAGGGAAAGGGGAGGAGTGGCTGCTGCATTGGTGTCTGTTGGTGCTTTAAATCCTAACAGGCTTTGGACAGTTTGTGGACTAGAAGTGATTATCAGCAGAGTTCCTCCACATCTAGTGGGTATGGATATCCTTCAGTGTTTATTTACTCTTGATGTGGAGTTTATACACATCAAGTTTTCCAAAAGCAAACTTTTATTATAGCAGTTTACAAATTCTTAGATGTGTTGGCTGCATTCATTTTCTTTCCTTTATTTTCACCTTGTGATACAGCCAGTAAAGCTAGGTATACAACGACGTGGGTTAAACCAAAAAAAACTAAAAACAATAAAGATTTCCGATGTCACACAAGCAGTGATCTCTAGCAGGACAATCCAGCCTGTTGAGTCAATAAATGCTGATAGCAAGATCATATGTAAAATCTTGCCTGCACACTGTACATAACATTTGTGCTAGCATTTACGTGTGTACAGCGCAAATGTACTCTACAGATTGTGGCCGCTGTTCAGGGCTGACCTGTTAAGATAAGCAATGTGTAGTCAGTGGTGATATTTACATGCCAGCCCATAGAGTACATTTGCAATCTATGCATGTAAATATTAGCACAAACTTTAACATCCCAGCATACAGTATTCTCCATGCACAGATTTCTCCAATGCAGATTTCCATTTTCGGTTTTCATAGCAATATGTTGTGGACCAATATGGATTAGTGTACGTGGGCCCAAAGAATTTAATACTCCAGAATTCAGAACTGTATAAATTATTGAACGTCGAGTACTGTAGGCCTGTGTGTATGAGCCCTAAGTGTAAGTCAGACAGATTTATGCAGTCTTCAAATGGTTAAGGCCTCATTCACACTGTCTGTGGCATACATGCATTTATGTTCTGTTATAGGACATTTATAAATGCATATTAAAACATTTAATGATTTTATATGGTATAATTTACACTGCATTCACCTGTGTTTAGGTGCATTCAAGTTATTATTATTTTTTTTTTTTTTGCCCATTTCACACCTGAATCGGTCTGCGTTCCTGTGTGACTTCATTTGAATAGGCTGAAAACGCATCGCACCAAAAGTAGTGCATGCACTTCTTTTCAAAAACACTCTGTAGTACCAATGCAATCTAATACAGCCAAGCACACTGCATTTTGGTTCTGTATTTGGGGTGTCATTAGGATTATATTTACATCGGCAGCAGATCGCACACCAAGGGCTTTTCCACGTGGTCCGGGAAACTTGCACAGAGCACAGGTTTTCTGCACCTGGTTTCAGTGTGAATTGGCCCTTATTGCTGATTCACACTGGAATCGCACATGAACACGCTCCATGTTCCTGTGCGATTCAGTGTGATGCAATTTTCAGTCTATTCATTTGAATGGGCTGAAATCGCACTGTATCACACCAAAAGTAGTGCATGCATTACTTTTAAAAATGCAGTGCAACCAGATTGCATAGTACTGTGGTACCATGCTATCCAGTGCAGGTAAATGCATTTTGTTTGGGGTGTAACTAGGAGTTTTTTAACATCCGCAGCAGATCACACACCCATTGTGTTTGGAACACGGTGCGGGAAACGAACACAGAACCGTGTTCTGGGTTGAATGGGACACTTACTGAAAATAGATATCAGTGTGTCCAGAAGCAGTTTAGATACTCTGAATGTGTCTAAACTCATGCAATGTAAATGCAGGTACATTTAGGGCTGGTGCACATTAGATGCAATCCAGTGCGTTTTTAATTACATCTACAAAAGTAGAACATGCTCCAATTTTTCTGTATGGAACGCAGAAAAACGCATGAAAAATGCACCTAAATTGGATATACAAAAATCTGTAAAAAATGCACTAAAACGCATCGAAATGCATCAAAAACCTGTGTAAATGTGCATGCAGAAACGCATCTTGAATGCGGATATTGTGGTGTGAACCGGCCCTTAAACACAGGAGAAAGTTATCTGGGAAGCATAAAGTTTGTTTATGCAACGCAGATCGATTTCTCTGTGTTTACACAAAACAAAGCCAGGAAGCAAGTGTAAATGTTGTGTTACAGTGAACACTAAAGTACCAGCAAGGGACATTTGTACATGCACAGGCATGCCGTGTATCACTGTGCAGGCAGTCCTGTTAATGTTTATTGGGACGAAGTGGCTGCATGGACACAGCCGCTGGTCCAAACTTGACATTGGTATGGGTGCAAAGCTCTGACCGCAGACAGTTTGACCCACACTGATATCAGATTGGAAGCAGCCACTGCGTCCCAATAGACACCTGTGCTTCCCTGTGGAAGCAACGCAGTCCTCACATGGGGCATGCCTTTAAGAGGTCTTCCACTTTCACAGTCTACTACTTCCATGTTTTTCATTGTATTAAATGTAGAGAGTTTGTAGCCATTTAAATATGCAAAAGTACACCAAGCGATAGGATTTACGGCTTAGCAAGCCAGATGGTTTATATGGTCATCTTGTTTTGTAGTTGGACTGTCTTATTGCTTTTCAGTCATGGAATTAAACGTTTTAAATTACCTTTTACAATGTATTCATTTAATTGTGACTTTTTTTTTTCTTTTTATTTCCAGACCAAATGACCTGAACGCCTTGCAACTAATTAGTAGTCGAAATTTAAAGTTGCACTTTAACCTACATAGAGGCCTTCATCACCACATCAATTTAATGTTTGATTACTTTCACCTCTCAGTCATATCTGTTGTAGTTCATGGATCTTTGGTTGCTTTGCATCAACCACTCATCAGGTAACTTTTTTTTTTTTTTTTTTTTTTTTTTATTTATTCGAGAAATAAATTAGTTGGACTTGTTATTACAAATGGGCTTTTAAATCATTTATAAAAAAAAAAAAAGGAAAAAAAAAAAACAATAGGTGTTATTGTGTACTATGGCAAAGGTACATATGCTGCTGGCTTCGGAAGCTGGTAGCTTATGAGATATTACTTCTTTTAGGGATTTTTCATAACTATCCACCAATCTCTGACATCGCCCAAGTCATATTTTATATCACTAAAGAAACTTTTTTTTTTCTAAATCACCTTAATATTTTTTCTGAGATTCAAATCTGGGCTTTCTCTAGATCAATCCATAACAATCCATTTCTTCTATAAATAAGACAGGTTCCACCTGCATACTCCCTAAGGAGGTTCTAATCATTGACACCTAGAATGTGGTACACCAGATTCTACTTTCATGGATTTGAGGAATTGGTAAATGTTTGGGTGTACATACTTTTGCAAAGTAACAAATCTGAATTTTCAGTTATTCAGCTTATTAAAATGAATGTCAATTTTATGTGTAATTTCTTCAAGTATATCGTGCTTATCTGTAGGCACCATTAACCACTTCACGCAAAACTACATACCCGTACGTTGGTACTTTGACACTAGATAATGTTATGGCAGCAGCTAGCTGCCATAACCCTGGTATTTTTGGGAACGCTGTGCGTTTCTCTTTAACCACTTCAATACAGGGCACTTATACACCCTTCCTGCTCAGACCAATTTTCAGCTTTCAGTGCTCTCGCACTTTGAATGCCAATTACTCAGTCATGCAACACTACCCAAACAAAATTGTTATTTTTTTTTCACTCAAATAGAGCTTTCTTTGGTGGTATTTAATCACCACTGGGTTTTTTTATTTTTTGCAACATAAGTGAAAAAAAAATGTATGCTGCTACATATGTTTGGTAAAAAATAACCCAAATATGTGTATATTATTTGGTCTGTGTGAAAGTTTAGGCTCCATGCACACTGGCTTATAAAACGTTGCTTCTACATGAGTTTTGTGTTCTGCCTGTAGAAGCTACTCCATGTTACCCTATGTGTCCAAGTCTGCACTAAGCTACAAGTCTGATTTTAGGACACCCTACAATACAATGTAAGTTTTGGTGTAATATTCCCCAAGGGTTAATAACTTCTAAAAGGATGCAGACACTGCAACTTTCCTCATTGGAACACAGAAAGTGCATCTACTGATTAATACTGAACCAGTCACTCCTAAGTCATGCATGATATGCACAGTACATGAGTGCCTGAGGGTATGGTTGGGGGGGGGCAACAAAGAGTGCGGACACACAGGATGTGTTATACATGAGAGGTTAAAACGTGTAGAAGAACATGTATATCAGAAATAGAGGTCAGAGTACGGACACAATAAAAAGAGATCCTAAACATGCTCATCTCTGAGCACTTATGGGTTCTCTTTGTGCAGAGGGGATTGGTGTAAATTCCACTTGGTATACTCATAGCAGTGGCTGAAGTGCCAGGTTCAACTTACTCTGTTGGTTGCCTGGGACTTCCACTGCTGCAGTGAAGAGAGGCATTGCAGGGCACACCCCAAACACATGCACTAAACAGGGCGTTGCCTCCCGCATGCATTCATGGTACATGGGGTTGACCCTGCATACACACATGCACACCAAACATCACAATGCAAGGGTGTCTTGCTTTCCTCGCAGCACGCGAGGTGTCACAAAAATTCTGCACATGGAGTGGCACACAGGGTGGCAGACTTTTTACCTTCACTCCCGCATTATGTTATTGTCTCTGCAGTCACAAGATGCTCCTGGGCTTGTTATAGAACTTGTTGAATTTGTGTTTTATATGTGCACTCTAGTTGAAGCACTCGGAATAAACGTACATGTAGGGTGGAGATACCACTTGTCCGCAACAGTACGTTACAATCTGCCTCTTGACATTTCATACACAGTTATATAAGAATATCAAAAAGGGGGCTCAAATCTTTGACTCCTTTTTTTTTTTTATTTGCTGCACAGTTCGAACTGTTTTAAATTGGAGTTGGTTTAAAAAAAAAAAATGTGCCCAAATATATATTTTGAGTCAACATCTGGCCCTTTGTCTTTTTTTTTTTCCTCGCACATTGTGTTCTCTTCCGAAGATGGGCATGGTATGATTTATTATTATACAGGATTTATATAGCGCCAACAATTTGCGCAGTTCTTTACAAAATAAATGGAGACAATACAGCAACAATACAATTTAATACAAGAGGGATATGGGGGGCCCTGCTGGTGAAATAGAAGGTAATAACTATGAGAAATGAACTGATGGGAGACATAGAATATTCTGTTATTGGCTAAAGGCAGGATAGGTTTCCTTGAACAGATGAATTTTCAGTAGGAGATAGCAAGACAGATTGGGGTAGGGAGTTCCAGAGAATGGGAGAGGCTCTGCAGAAGTCCTGGGGACAAGCATGTTATACAGGTTGTGAGTTGGTCATTTGTTCTGGCCATCTAATTATTCTCAAGCTAATAATCTTGTTGTTGGGATTGGCAGTTACATTAGTGATGTTCACAGAACATCTCAGCTTACTTTAGTAGGAAATTTGTTGTTTCATGCTGTGACCTTCCTGTTATGAACATAATATTAAATTCTAACTGTATTGTTTCTTTCAGCTTTCACCGTGCAATGAAAAATACCTGGTTGAACAGAAATGCCCCCACTCAGAATAAAGAGTCTTCAATCCCAACCCTGGAAAGTGTAGTGTTTGGCAGTAACTACACAAAGCAGCTGTCTGCAGATGTAAGAACCTACTAAAATGTAGTGCTTTGTTAAATCTGATCAGCTGTTAGCAGCACATGTAGCTCTCAGCCCTGTGCAACTGCTCACAGCATATGTGAAGTAGCTCATAGATGAGTAATGTTTTCTTTTTCTTTCAACCAGCGGGTTGACTCGATTTTCCCCATCCACCTGCTCCATGTTAATGGTGGAATTCTTCACACTGAGCTATTGTATGCTGATAGCAGGAAGAATACACTAACTAGTTTTCAGAAAACACTTATTAGTGCTGCCAGTTATAGCCAGCAGCGCTGATCGATTTGGGGAAAATGCAACAGGGCGGTTGTATAGAAGTCAATTGGTAGATCGACTTCTATACAACCTCCGTGCCCATACATGGATCGAAATAGACCAGTCCCTGCTGAACCGGCCGATTTCAATTCATTTATGGCTGGCTTTAGATTCAGCTCTGACCAATTGATACCAACATTTGAGTCTATTCTCTGACCAGCTACTCCTAGGGCATCTTGGTCTCAGTCCTTCACCCATTGATAAAAACTTTAACAACTGGCTAATTCTAAAGCTTGGAATAGATGTGGCAAGAAAGCATAGGCCACCTCTTACATGCGATGCACAATTTTGTCTAGGGATGACTCCAAGTCTAAATTTTTATTTTTTTGCACCCACATCCATTTAAGACTACCTTTTTTTTCTTCCAACCGCAATATTTTGTGACTTTCAGGCCCATATTACATACACACAATTTTATATTGCTGAGTCTTTGGATGACTCTTTTTTGCACACACGCTATTTTTTATGGAGTTATTTCCAGCACACACGTTGTTCTTTCAGAATTGCCCATGCCCCCATAGAGACCTTTTATAACCTCATTGTCCATACCCCACTACACATTGTTTCCTCAGTAATGTCCACAACACTAAACACTCTGCACACACCTGTTTTTATTTATCATAAGTTTTATAATATTTTTCCCTAGCTTCTAACGCACCTCTCTTCATACTATACTCAGTAACTTCTTTACCAGTACGCAAAAAGAGGCAATGCCCCCCCCTGGGACTATAGGTAACCACTAGAAGTAGTATATTAAAACACTTGATATTTTATTAATGACAATCCTAAAACATAATCGTTAAGAGCGCTTTTACGCTGGGGCGTTGGGGGCGTCAGCGGTAAAGCAGCGATATTTTTAGCGGCGCTTTACCGTAGTTTTAGCGGCATGTTTTGGCCACTAGCAGGGCACCTTTAACCCCAGCTAGCGGACGAAAAAGGGCTACAAATGCAGGCAAACTGCCGCTGCAGCCACTGATTTTAATGGGCAGGGGCTCTTTAGGAGCGGTGTATACACCGTTCTTAAAGCGCCTCAAATATGCTGCTTGCAGGACTTTTTTTTGATTTCCTGCCAGCGCACCGCTCCAGTCTGAAAGCCCTTGGCAGTGTTCTGCCCTACGGGCTCAAGCGGGAGGAGAGAGGGGCGATGACAGACTGAGCAGCAGGAGAGGGACACGCATGTCCACAGCTTCCCCCTCCTCCCTGCTCCTCACAACAGCTCCCATCTTCTGCTGTGGTGGCGCTCCGAGCGGAGGGCACAGCCGCTCCAGTGAGTCTCCCTGCTGTCTTACAGGGGAGGGGGGAGAAAGCCTGCAGCTGCCAATGTGGGGGGGGGGCCTCGACAGCCCTGCAACATGTATATTGATTATTATACTTTATTACAGACAAAATATAACATCACTGTTGGATACACCCCTGAAGAAAAGAAAATTTGAAATTCATTGGGTGTTTCTCTGTACATCTATTTTTAAGATATTGTACTATGCGGTAACAGAAAGGCATGTATTCATAATGTATAGATGCCATACTGTATCCTAGCCGCCACACCAGCTAGCCAAAAAATCTTTTCTTTTAACTATTATGTTTTTTGATTGTCATTAAATATCAAGTGTTTTAATGTACTACTTCTAGTGGCTAACTTTAAAGTCCCAGGCCTTTGCCTCTTTTTGTGTATATTTATATTGGGATGATGGTAAGCCACAAATTCAATGAACATCTCCTTTTTCTGTAATTTTAGTAACTTCTTTGACAGCTCTTCCCCAACTGCTTTAACAGATTTCCCTTCACCATTCAAACTTTTCTGGCAGCTTTCCTCCTCACATTCACATTTACATTTAAAGCATATTTTAAGAAAAACAAAAATGTAATATATTTCAGCTTATCATTCCTTAAATGTGGTGGTTGAACTGGTTTTCTTTTTCATTTTTCCTTTTATTGTCACTTGGTGGTCCTTCCAGTACCACACTGAGTGACAACACTCACCATATTGTATCTATGGAGGAGCAGCGTTGTCATCTTTGGCTGTGCTCCCTGTTTAAACAAACACCTTTTTTTTTTTAATTGGAGAGGAGATTTCTGTAATTCACAGAAAATAACTGGGAAGGCTGATAATATTGTTTTTGATATTTTCCATTCAGTACACAGTACAGGGGCAATGAAATTTGGATAAGAACCAACAGTATTTTCTTTTTTGTACTTACCAAAAGTTTACTTGGCCTGGAAAAAGGAAAACCCACTCAGCCACCAAATCTAAGGGACTAGTAAGCTGCAATATAGTTTTGTACTTGGGTTTAGATATACTTTACATTTTGTGACAGCCCCACCCACCATCCACCCTATGGGCCCTGGCAGATTTCTATCCCACTGTCCACATTACACACTTTGGCAGCATTTACCAACTTTCCTCAATGTACTTTGGCAGCTCTTCCCACAATGTCTACTGTAGGTAACTTTCAGGTCATCGCCAACTGCCAACAGCAGAACCCAATTGATCTGAGCCTGTTCTTATGATGCCCCCTCCCAGGTTTATCCAGTACAATCCCGAAGTGCTGATATGAATAAATTGCAAAGATTGGTCAAACGTAAACTGCTTGATTTAGCATCCAAATTTTCCTCCAATTCATGCATTTTGGATGATAACCTCACACATACTGAGAGATTTCCAGTGAGAAATCCAAGGGAGGATCCCTCCATTATGATTCACAATGCAAATAAATGGGAGTTTGCTGTAGTTTTGGATAGGGAAACCTATAGAACTGACGCATTAAGGCAACTCACAGACACTAATACCTATATTGTACTGAAGGGTGATCCCAGTAAAAGGTACAAAGGCATTTTGACATATTTTAACAAGGGAGCAGGTCTTGGGAGCCTTTACTACTAAGGAAGTTGAGTGTCTCATGCCTGATTTCCCTGTTATGCCTACTTTCCGTCACCTGCCTAAGGTACATAAAGGACTTGACCCCTTCTGTGGTAGACCCATTGTGTCTGGGATTGGTTCCCTCGACGGAGGACAATGGCTGGATGGCCAGCTTCAACCCATAGTCCAGATTTTACCTAGTTTTGAGGGATACCAATCGCTTACTTTCCATCATGGATGACTTTAAATGGTGTGATGACTGTTTGGATTACGTCTGATTTTGCTAGTTTGTTTTCATTTATACCCAATGATATAGCTAGCACATGGAATTGTCATCAGATCTGTGTGCTTTTGTCTTGAAGGTGTTGGATTACCTTTTGTCACACAATTGTTTGTTTGCTTTTTTGTTTCCTCCACAACAAGCATGATTAGCCAACTGTCCTGGAATAAGCAAGTATCTAGTAATGTATCAGGACACCTGTCTTATGTGCGTGCTCCAAATCATTCACTAACAAGGTAGTCAAGCAACTTTAAAAAGACCGTTACTGTTTCCAATCAAGTTAGAGTAACAGAGTTTGTGCAAAGATTCCGAAACCATAGTTGCCTAGCAGGCACTAAAATCCCTAGACACTAGAGGGAGCAGTGACATCACACCTTTGATCATGTGATCATGCTTGGGATTTGGCTGCTAGATCTGAGTACTATTACATAAGAGGTCGTCACATGTTGCCTCATACCAGGGAGCACCAGCTGACAGAATGCAAAGAGCAACGGGGCAGGGGTAGCGCTGGAAAGGTGAGTATGTGGGGGGGGGGTGCAGACGCTGCTAATTTGCCCTGAGTGAGGAAGACAACGCAAGTACTTGAACTTATGAAAACAAGTATGCAATGGCACCATGCATATTTCTGTCCCAACATTTTCCCTTAAAAAAAATATCAAACAGAGGCAAGGGAGATGAGGATTTTTAGAGTGCTTTGATAGAATTTTACATCTGTTGTCAGTGTATTTTATATGGCTAAGCATGCGGCTTTGGTGTAACCAATTCTGGCTTCACTAGAGAACCAAGTATAGCTAGGGAGACATTGTGCAATGCCCTGGGGGAAAAAAAACCCGACCCGGCAATCGAGGAGCCCTCACCTATACCAGAATACCAGCATGTGGACCATACTTAAATATTTCAAATGCTGCTCCAGGCAAGATCATGCTTCATAATCAAATCTTAGGTGCTGGTTTGGCTCATCTGCACTAAAACAATCAATTGTATTAGCAATAGAAATGCCACACACTGAGATGCAAAATGAATCTTCTTTTCTTAAAATAGCCAACAGGAACAAATTCTATTCTGACATATTTTGTACTAGGCACTGCCCTTTTTAGCATCTGGGCATTATCAGAGCAGGTCGATACTCCCTGCAAATGCTTAAGAGCAGCCTCTAAATGTTACCAGCTTTGTATCATTTGCACTTTCTGCAAGCTGCTGATGTCTGCCTCTCTTTTCAGGGCAACAGCTTTGTGGTTCAAGAATGTTTCCTACAACATGCCTACAACTTTCATTATACACTGTGTGCCTGTTTGCTGGTATCATTTAAGGGATTATACAGCTATTTCATGACTGTAACAAAAGAGTTACCTTCCTCCCTTAAACTGGAGTTGGGTAAGTATGAAAAGACTAAATCTATACTGCCTTCTTTAAATCAAATTTTTATTACTTTCCTTTACTTCTGGTTTCTTGGGCCAATAGGTATCTCTCTATCATAAACTCTCTTTTTTATCCTTCCAATCTGTAAAATGTAGACACAGATTTAAAGAGGAACTAAACCCATTGATTTAGCTGTTTCCCAAAAAACGTTTTATTCAAGGCATGCCATGGATCAGGGGTAGTGAATTAAGGTTCAAAGAGGTCCGGTCACTAAAAAAAATTCCCTGTCGAGGTCCGAATCACAAGTCTGTGCCATTAAAGATTGTACACGTCTTCTTTCCTTTTTTTGGCACAAGCCGCGTTTTTCTTACTGTTTCCTCCACACACTCTGTAAATGTTAATGTCTCCAATAGTATTCCCCCTTGCATCAGGTGCCCCTACTACAGTAATTCATTACATTGGGTGCCCCCATCAGACTACCCCCATAAATCAGTTGCCACCGTCGGAATACCCTCTTAAATCAGGTGTCCCAATCAGGGTGCCCCCTCACATCAGGTATTCCCGTCAAAGTTATAAATATTGAAAGAATTTCGCGCAATACATAGCTAAAAATAAAGTGCAATAAAGGATGTTCCAGTCATATAAAAGATATCAATATTACTGGTGAGAGGTAATCAATAATACAGTACTAATACACATAGGTGTCTAAATTAAGTAGCATGTAAAGTGACTTGTGCATATGTGCAAAAGACTAATAAATAGTGACCATATAAAAGTGCTGTGAAATACAGGTGAAATAAATTCAGACGATCAAGTAAAATGAATTCAAACGATCATAGTGCATTAACGTGCTATGCAATTAAAGTGGTTAATAGATGGATGAGTAATCAATACTCTAAGGCAGATGAGTGGTTAACAAATACTAATGGTAAAAGTTGATAAATATAGTCCCGGGTTGGATAAAATATATATGAATATAACAGTGTCCAAGTTAGTCCATCCGGTCCTGATAATATAACTATATGTAGTCAGGTACCGTGTTCACTCTGATCATGCAGTAATGGTATATTCCATTCACTCAGGTTATCAACACTAGCTGCGTGATTTGAATATTAAATCCTGTGTATTTTAAAAGTTCTGCAGTGGATACTTGGTCCTGATTTTCATAGAATTCAATCCAATCGCCAGTCTCTCAAAACTCTCACCTCAAATATATAAGATTGAAGCTTTTCGGGCATATCCTATAGCCCTATGGACTGTAGATACAAATTATTCAGCATAAAACTGGTAAGGGTAAAAAACTTCTCCTTTAAGGGCGCTTTAAATCTTGATTCCTGCAATGCTCAGTGTCAAAATATGACAAAGGGCCAGAAAATAAGAAAGAAGGGGAAGCCTCCACTAGTGTAGTATTTTAGTTAAATACAAGCATGTTTATTTAAACACAGTGGGTGGACTCTTGCATTAAAATCAAGGTATATAGGCAAAAAACGGCATAGACAGATATAGATAAAAGTAGCTCCTAGGCGTTCTCAGCGCCTTCTCACGTCTCACGTCTTCTTCTCTGCCTACGGCCTAGGAGATACTTTTATCTATATCTGTCTATGCCGTTTTTTGCCTATATACCTTGATTTTAATGTAAGAGTCCACCCACTGTGTTTAAATAAACATGCTTGTATTTAACTAAAATACTACACTAGTGGAGGCTTCCCCTTCTTTCTTATTTTCTGGCCCTTTGTCATATTTTGACACTGAGCATTGCAGGAATCAAGATTTAAAGCGCCCTTAAAGGAGAAGTTTTTTACCCTTACCAGTTTTATGCTGAATAATTTGTATCTACAGTCCATAGGGCTATAGGATATGCCCGAAAAGCTTCAATCTTATATATTTGAGGTGAGAGTTTTGAGAGACTGGCGATTGGATTGAATTCTATGAAAATCAGGACCAAGTATCCACTGCAGAACTTTTAAAATACACAGGATTTAATATTCAAATCACGCAGCTAGTGTTGATAACCTGAGTGAATGGAATATACCATTACTGCATGATCAGAGTGAACACGGTACCTGACTAC
This sequence comes from Lithobates sylvaticus, assembly GCA_028564925.1. Classification (NCBI taxonomy): domain Eukaryota; kingdom Metazoa; phylum Chordata; class Amphibia; order Anura; family Ranidae; genus Lithobates; species Lithobates sylvaticus. The sequence continues at coordinate 316,855,811 of CM053028.1, read as the reverse complement.
ATATAGTTATATTATCAGGACCGGATGGACTAACTTGGACACTGTTATATTCATATATATTTTATCCAACCCGGGACTATATTTATCAACTTTTACCATTAGTATTTGTTAACCACTCATCTGCCTTAGAGTATTGATTACTCATCCATCTATTAACCACTTTAATTGCATAGCACGTTAATGCACTATGATCGTTTGAATTCATTTTACTTGATCGTCTGAATTTATTTCACCTGTATTTCACAGCACTTTTATATGGTCACTATTTATTAGTCTTTTGCACATATGCACAAGTCACTTTACATGCTACTTAATTTAGACACCTATGTGTATTAGTACTGTATTATTGATTACCTCTCACCAGTAATATTGATATCTTTTATATGACTGGAACATCCTTTATTGCACTTTATTTTTAGCTATGTATTGCGCGAAATTCTTTCAATATTTATAACTTATTGTGTATTTGTGAACACACCACATTTTGCAGCAGAGCACTATTTATTTATTTATTTTTGACTATTTCACGTACTCCAAGTAGCGCGAGGGGCACACATTCACATTCCCGTCAAAGTGCTCACTTGCATCAGGTTTCTTCATCAGAAGGCCCCCTTGCATCTGGTGTCTCCTATCAGTGTGCCCCCTTACATCATTTGTCCCCCATCAGAGTACCCCCTTACATTAGGTGCTGTCATAAGAGTGCTCCTTTACAACAGGTGTGCCCATCAGAGTGCCCCTTTACATCAGGTGTGCCCATCAGAGTGCCCCTTTACATCAGGTGTGCCCATCAGTGTGCCCCCACTAACATATGTGACCATCAGCATGCCCCTTTAACATAAATTGTGCCCATCAGCATGCCTCATATTTTATGTTAAGAGGCACTCTGGGTACATTTATGTTAAGGGGCACTCTGATGAGCACATTTTATGTTAAGAGGCACTCTGAAAGGGCACATTTTGCTGTGCCCATCAGAGTGAACTTTAAGCAAAAATGTACCCATCATTGTGCCCCTGTAAACACCCAACATACCTTGAGGCAGGCAGGGAGCGGGAGCCAGCAGAGGTAACAAGCTGCGGGGGGGGGAGGAGAGCTGCCCAGAGAGTCCTGCTGAAGGGGGCAGGGCGTGCATATAATACCATACCTTGTGACCAGCTGAGTGAGAGCCAGGAGGGACGGGGATGCACACGTGATGTCACATCTCGCCTCGCGGCCCGGCCGGGAGCTGCGAGAGAGTAAACAGCAGGGGGCGGGGTGCACACGCGCGACATCATTGGTTGCAGGGGCGTTTTCGGTCCAAGCAACCAATGACTACAGAGTGGGGATGTGGCACGTACACTGGCGGTCTGACCATCTGGAAAGAAGTGTCACTTCGTCCATGTTCGGACTGTGGGCCACCATTTAATGATGGCTGCCATAGATGTTAACTGTCATAGTTCTCAACTGAACTGTCAAGCCATCAAATGGCTGGTGTCATAACTAATCACATGTGCAGCACCATAGCAACTGCAGATCAAACAGACCAAGATGGCCACTTCCTTGGCTGTAAAGAATAGGCAGGGTTAGTTCCGCTTTGTTACTTGAACCAAAGCAACATCATTAAAATTGCAGGTGTTTTACATACCACACCAAGTGCCATATTCAGTATTTTTTTTTAAGTGCATGTATAAAGCCATCATTGCCATATGTACATATGTGATATATCTGACATTTTTTCTCACAATGTTGCTTGGATATTTTTTAGGCTAGAGCTGAGAATAATCAATGGTTTTGGACATTGGTGCTGCTCATTTTATACTAATTACTAACAATGTGCTATGTTGCTGAGCACTTTTTCAATATAAATGTTTAGTGTTAAAATCACTAGTGGTTACATATGTCTCTGTGTGCCTTTTAACAAGCACTGCTGATCCATTTTTTATCACAGATAATGGAATATTAGTATAGCGCAAGATACAAATTGTAGATTTCATAGTGCTTTCTTCTTTTTTTTTTTTTTTCTGTAGTTACTAGTTTATCAGTATCTTTTTATTTATTTATTTTTTTTAATCCTTCTTTTCCCTTGCTTTGTTATGATGTACATTTGTCTTGCTGTATCTAATAACCATAACTTCACAATACTTTACAAAAGGAATAACTGATCTTCATCTGATGAGTTTCATAGTTTGAGCATGTTAACCTTCTAGACAGTTCTTGTGTTGATTGACAACAACCTATCCTGTCTAGTCTGGAATGCACTAAAACCAAAAGTCTCAATGTACATCATAGAAAAATCTTCTCTCTCTACTAGCTCTCTGTGCTTTACTTGACTGATCTCCTCTTACTTGCTGTCTGACTTCTCACTAACACAAGTTAAGTCGTAAAGCACAGATTTGAAAGGTGTGTAATTAGTACATATGTGTGCCATCCTTACAATCAGCCAAGCCCCGCATGCAGGTCCTTTATGAACGTCTACTCAGAAGAAAACATCCGAGGCCTGAGAGAGAATTCACTTCGGGTATGTTTCGGAAAGTAATGCATTATACGATTGTAATCGATCAGAATGTTTCTCATTAATCTATGTTTGTTTGTTGAGCCCTAAAAGCTTAGGCATTTAGTCATAGCTTGTCAATGCTAGTCTAAAAAGCATCCGCTTAATTGAAGCATTTAACAAGTTTCAAGCAGCTTTCTTGAAGCCCTTAAAGCATCCTTCAGCTTCAATTTGAGAATGTGGATTATAAATCCTACAGGAAACCTGCACTGACAAAAATATTGAGGCTGCTGTTGTGCAATTCTTTCTGAAACTACTATTTCCTGGCCCTTCCTGAGCTCAATTTTGACCCACTAACCTGTCATAAGCAAGCTGATCAGGGAAAACCTGAGTAAATTCAACACTGGCAGCCCCAATGTTTTTAGAAAAGGATTATCCTCTCCCAGAACTCCCAACATGGAGTTAAAAGGTGCTTTATGGCTTCAGAAAAGCCATAGGAAACTTGACAAAGGGTATTTATTTAGAGCTGCACAAGTCTGGATAAAATGAGAATCCTGATTTTATTTATTTATTAAATTTTTTTTTGCTTAGAATAAAGATCACGATTCCGAAGAACTTTTTTTATTTTATTTTAAAGATTTACAACCCCTAAACATTAGGTTATCAAACAAGATGGCAATAGAATAAGACATAATACTCCAATCAAATTTAAAGAAATGTAATGTAATGTGTAAAGAAATAAAAAAGATTACCATTAAGTTATATTAGGGATACCTACTGCAACTTTTTTGTTTACACTTCGGCTGTCGGCAATGTACCAAGTGTAAAGCATTGAAAAGTTATTTTACAAATTAAATCATTTTTTTTTAATTTCTGAGCTTTTTTCAATGTAAAACATGTAAATATATGTCAAAGGTCTAAAAATATTAATGAACAAAGCAAACAAAAAAACTATTTAATTATTAATAGTTTATAAAATAGAAGTAAATAAAAAAAAACAGCAGGAAGATAATAGAAAAGGAGAATAAAGAGTTAATAAGGCTGGTTAGAGCAAATGAAGGGTTAATAAAGGGTTAAACAGAGGAACAATTTAATAAAAACAAAACAAAAAATAATAATTTTTTTTACTTGACAAGGTTACTTTAACCACTTACCACAAACCGCCCTCATTGTATGTCGGTACTTTTGAGGTAAAATACCAGGGTCATGGCAGCAGATAGCTGCCATAACCCAGGCATTTTTGAAAAGGTCCTCTTTAACATAAGTGTTTTTATGTTATTGGTGTGGCAGGGGAGGCACTTTACAGGCACTATTTCTAGCGCTAAAATGCCTGAAAAACACCTCCAGTGTGAAATGGGTCTTTGTATCCTTTTTAAATAGTAATCTTGATATAGTGTCTTTAACCCCTTCTTAACCAAGGTCAAAACAAACTATGTTAGCCAATCACAGTGATCACATGATCAGGAGTTAGTTCTACCAGCTCCCATTTGTTGGACTGAGACCCTGAACTGTTGACAACAGCTCGGCCTCAGTGCTGGGAGCATGCATTCAGCACAAAAGCAGAAGTGCATATGTGCGGTGCCCAGGAGTAAAGCCAACTTCCTGGATGCTGCATATACAGTATCTCACAAAAGTGAGTACACCCCTTACATTTTTGTAAATATTTTTTTATTATATCTTTTTAATGCGACAACAGTTACACTTTGCTACAATTTAAAATGGGGAGTGTACAGCTTGTATAACAGTGTAAATTTGCTGTCCCCTCAAAATAACTCAACACACAGCCATTAATGTCTAAACCGCTGGCAACCAAAGGTGAGTACACCCCTAAGTGAAAATGTCCAAATTGGGCCCAAAGTGTCAATATTTTGTGTGGCCACCATTTTCCAGCAATGCCCTCTTGGGCATGGAGTTCACCAAAGTTTCACAGGTTGTCACTGGAATCCTCTTCCACTCATCCATGAAGACATCACGGAGCTGGTTAATGTTAGAGACCTTGTGCTCCTCTGCCTTCCATTTGAGGATGCCCCACAGATGCTCAATCGGGTTTAGGTCTGAGGACATGCTTGGCCAGTCCACCACCTTTACCTTCCTTAGCAAGGCAGTGGGCATCTTGGAGGTGTGTTTGGGGTCGTTATCATGTTGGAATACTGCCCTGTGGCCCAGTCTCCGAAGGGAGGAGATCATGATCTGCTTCAGTATGCCACAGTACATGTTGGCATTCATGGTTCTCTCAATGAACTGTAGCTCCCCAGTGCTGGCAGCACTCATGCAGCCCCAGTCCATGACACTCCCACCACCATACTTGACTGTAGGCAAGACACACTTGTCTTTGTACTCCTCACCTGGTTGCTGCCACACACGCTTGACACCATCTGAACCAAATACGTTTATCTTGGTCTCATCAGACCACAGGACATGGTTCCAGTAATCCATGGCCTTAGTCTGCTTGTCTTCAGCAAGTTTGAGGGCTTTCTTGTGCATCATCTTTAGAAGAGGCTTCCTTCTTGGACTACAGCCATCGAGACCAATTTGATGCAGTATGCAGCGTATGGTCTGAGCACTGACAGGCTGACCTCCTACCCTTTCAATTTCTGCAGCAATGCTGGCAGCACTGATATGTCTATTTCCCAAAGACAACCTCTGGATATGACGCTGAGCACATGCACTCAACTTCTTTGGTCGACCATGGTGAAGCCTGTTCTGAGTGGAACCTGTCCTGTTAAACCTCTGTATGGTCTTGGCCACGTGCTGCAGCTCAGATTCAGGGTCTTGGCAATCTTCTTATAGCCTAGGCCATCTTTATGTAGAGCAACAATTTTTTTTTCTTTAATCGTACATCACGGGACACAGAGCCATAGTAATTACTATGTGGGTTATAGTCCACCTTCAGGTGCTGGACACTGGCACACCCTAAACGGGAAGTTGCCTCCCTACATAATCCCTCCTATACGGGAGCATCTCAGTATTTTCGCCAGTGTCTAAGGTGTTGGTCACAAATGAAGATGTGCTGTGCTGAGCTCCACTGGAGCAATACTTGCTGGGTCTAGCTATGCAGTCAGATCCATTCAAAGTGTCTTTTAGGCCAAATTGAAGGCCTCATATCCGAAGAAACAAGGTTTTGCTTGTAAACTCTTCTCTTTTTAGAGAGCTGGACCCTGGGATCCAGTACTTTTGGTATTAAGGCCATAAAGTTTTACTGGCGGGGTGCTATTACATTTCCAGGATTGTGGGTTCCCCCGAGGGTCCCTGGTTCCTGAAGGTTTGTTAACGGAACCCATCGTGAAGGGTGAGGATTGGGTCTGTTAGTTTTACCACAGAAAACCCTGCGTCGGGAAAGGTAAGTGGAGTTTTCTAAGGAATTTAAAAAATTTATTTTCTCTTTTCTCTGAAATGTCTCCTTTAAAGTAAATGTTGTCATGCCTAAGTGTCACCACTGGGGGCTGTATGGAGCACGTACCTTCTCATGCTTTGCTCAGAGATCACGCTGTGTCACAGAAGCAGCAGACTTTTTTCCTCCGGCTGGCAGGCAGACCTCCGGTAAGTTTGGGTGGTTTTGCTTCCTCCAGACACCCCCACCTGGGCTGAACTCTTCCCCTCTTCATGAGGCTGAGTATAAGGGAGAACTGAAAACGATCAGCAATGCTGTTTTCTTTCACCGCCCTACTCAGTGGCAGCTTCCAGGTCTCCTCCACGCCATCCCTCCCTCACTCAGAAGCCGATCCCGTCATATCAGAGGCCCGTGCTTGCGCGAGAAAACACTTTTTTTTGCAAAAGAAAGGAGGGGGTGTGATGCAAGGTGGGGACAGGGCTTAGCACAGCGTTGTTTAAAAAATAAATAAAAAACTCCATTTGTGCTGGCTGCAAAATTGTCAGATAGACAAAGAGCAAAGAGGAGCATGAAAGAGGTTTTGGTGACACAGGCACTTACTATTTGCATCAGGCTGAGCATTAATAGCAGCGGCAGTGGCTGGACTATTGCTCAAGCAGTGGATGTGATTTTCTTTTGGTAGTACCTCTGCTTTGTGCATAGGGCTAAGGTCAGAAGAGGGGGGATGAAACACCCCCGAAAAAAAACTAAAGGGCCTCCCTCAAGCTCTGGAAAGCCTACTCATTTCTACAAATGGCATCCTCCCCTGAGAGAGGATGGCTGGTCAGAGTGAGCATCAGGGCAATGAAATGTTTGCAGCTGTTTTCAACACTGCAGCCCCTGTTTATTTTGCTAAAAATATCTTTTTTCCTCAGCCATGATAGGTTTAAAAAAAAAAGAAAAAGTTTAGCGACTTTAATCGCATCCCAGTATGGATCAAAATGGGACAGGTTCTCTTCCATTGCCCAAACTGAGGAACTAGGGGTGGGAGAAGGCGAATTCCCTCAGGGGACCGTGGTGAGGCTGATGACTCCTCTTCTGAGGTGTCAAATGCGGGAGAATCAACTGTTTTAATCTTAAGATTGATGGTGCAAATTCTTGCTGAATGGTCTGCTCCACATTTATGTACCCTTAACTGAGTGTTTGGGTTCGCTAAAGCCTCCTCAAGCTGTACATGCCTTTTCCTGTCCATTCATTGTTGGAAAAGCTTTTTTTGTATCTGAGAGGATCACCCAGATAAGCATTATTTTCCCTCCTAAAAAGTTTTCACACTTGTTCCTATGGTGGAGGAAATTCACTAAGTAGGGTATACCCGCAATTAACGCTCTTATATCCTCTGTGAATAAGAGTTTGACTTGTCCGGCAGACAATGCTCAAATGCTTAGGGATCCAACGGATAAAAAGTTGGAATTCCTATTATTTTAAAAAATAAAAATAAATTCTCTGGCAGATTGAGTGTCTCAGTCTGCGCTGACAGTAATTGCTTAATCGTTGAGAGACCAGTTTAAACAGGTGTTCAAGGTTATCCTGTTCAGCAGGCCCAGGATCTGGCAGCTTTATGTTTGCAATAGTTGCTTTGAGAGATTCTATCCCTCAGGCCTTGCACCCTTCGCTAAGCACCATGCAGGAGCTCCTGGCTAGTCTTCCTTTTGCGGTGAAACAGCTATTTGGGGATGTTTTGGATAATACATCCAAAGAAATTCTAGTGAAAAAAGTACCCCTTTTGCCATTTAAGAAAAGGAGTAAATGTATTTTCGTTTTTTAAAGCTCCTTCTTCTGTGCTAGGGGCATCAGCCTCCAGGCAGTCACGATGGCTTTTGCCGTCAGGTTCAAAAAGTAATCCTCAGGGTTAACCCCAGGGACAAAAGAGGTCTTGGGGAGGAAACCTACAAGATACTGAAGCCTCCTTAGGAGGAGGCACCCCCACTCGCTCAATAGGGGGAATTCTTCTGCAGTTCTCAAGGATCTGGCAGGAAGAATGTCAAGACGAAAGGGGGACCTCCTCAATAGCTCCAAGGTACAAGCTGGAGTTCCAAGAGTTCCCGTCTCTTCTTTTTCTCTGGAACCTTAGGAACGTTTGATCTGAGAAAACTAGGTCTTTCTCGCAAGCATTGGACCATCTTTTGGCAAAAAGTGATCATGGTGGCCCCCATGTAAGAGGTTGGGGTTTGGTTAAATCCAAATGGACATTCTGGATCTCAAAAATCTAAATTCAATTCCTGAATATAAATCCACTCTTTTTTCGCATGGAGTCAATCCAGTTATCTCCATCCTACAAGGAGAAGAACTTCTGGCATCAATCGACGTCAAAGATGCATACCTCCATATGCCTATTTCCTCGCTCACTAGTAATATCTACTTTTCAAGGTGGAAAATCTTCATTTTCAGTGTGTAGCTCTGCTTTCCGGTCTAGCTACTGCACCTTGAGTGTTTACAAAGGTTCTGGCCCCTCTTCTAGCCAGATTAAGGGCCCAAGGTATAAAGATTATGGTTTACCTGGACGATCTGTTCTTGATAGTCCAGTCGGTAGCAGCTGACAAACCTATAAATGCTAAAAAGTAAGGAACTCAAGATAGAGCCTTGAGGGACACCAGACTAAACTGGACAATTTCAGACTGAAATCCAGCAAGAGGGACAAAGTGATAGCAATCAGTAAGATACAATTTGAGCCATTTCAAAACATTTTCGGAAACTCCAAATGTTGTTTCATGGCAAGAGAGTTATGCTGCCCATAGACGAATTGAAATTTGGCCTGGTTCAGCGGGGGCATGTCAAATTTCGATCCATCTATGGCCGTTACTGCTCAACAGAAGTCGATCTAATGATCATCTTCTGTCTTCAAATAGCGTCCTGAACCATGATACTTGTAGCACATTGGTTGTAAAGTCATAATATTCAAACAACCATGAAATAGTTATGTTTTTAATGGCAGGAGTTGCAGTGCAATGTACCTTGCTAGCATGACTGACTGATCCGAGGTACAGCAAAAATAATGCAGCAGCATATTGGGGCAGATTGTTGAGCAGGGAGCAGTCACTAGCAAAGCAAAATCAACCAAAGCAGTGAAGTGAATTGAAGTTAGAAGCTTAACTTTTACAAGAAAATAGTAGTTTGTCTAACAAATGGAGCTACAAAGGAAGCTGCTCTATTTTTTATGTAGCAAACCCATAGAGCTTTGAGAACCCTTTGTCACGTATTTGTTTATCTGTAAAACAAAAAAATTGTTTCTAGATAGTAAAAACAGATTTAAGAAAAGAGTTTAAAAATGTATATCTTATAAAAAAAACAAAAAAAACCTGATGCTCTTTTGACTAATATTTACAAGCTGGGGTTGAACAATAGTATCATGTTTAAGGCCTTATGTTAGCTTTCATATATTTGATTTTTTTCTGTATGAAATAACGTTCTCTTTATTTTTAGCCATCAATATAGGTATTTCAATAGAATTGACAAATGGAAACCTGTTATTTTATACTAGTATAATGCAGTTTCCTCTTCTCTGCCATTGATTGACACAGACGTTTTTACATTTTTGGTTCATACTGCCACCTACAGGAGAATTGTACATTGGCAAAAAGACACTGTAGGTGAGCTCAGGATCTCCCACCCACCCCCACTACCAGCATGTCTCGGTTTTTGCTGGTGTCCTAGGAGGCTGGACATCTTCAGCTCTTTCTTCTTCTTTTTTTCATTTCTGCCAGCTTGTGTCTTCCAGTGAAGCTATTACAGCTACCATCAAGGTGACTAACATACTGGTGGAAGATGCACCCATCTTTAAGGTCCCAAAAGATAAGCGGTTGGAAAGCCCTCTCTAAGACTCTGTTCCTTGTACCTTTTATCTTGGCTGTGACTTTACCTTGCCAAACCATGGTTATCTGGTCAAAATCACTTAATAGGTATCTCACCACTGTTCTAGTTGGCTCCTTGCTTAGAGAATGTGTGGCATAAATGGCTGTAGCTTTAAATTTCACTTCAGTGGTGGTCTGCTAGAGGCTTCCTGGCCTATTTTTTCAGGAAGTGTCTGTACTGGTCTGGTAGCTTTATTCTGCAAAGAATCCTTTTTGATTTCTCAGTACTTTCTGCCTTTTACCTCAACCAGGACATAGTTTTTTCCTGATTCTTCCAGTTCACCAAAAGGAGATTTTTCTACATTGTCTGGATATGGTTCAGGTAGTGTGAATCTATCTCTCAGCCATGGCTTCCTTGAAACTGAACTCTAGGAAGAATTCATTTTAACATGTAAATTGGGCCAGCTTGGTTACTTGTAAGTATTAATATGCTGCATCCAGAGGGGCTGCAGAATAGCTTCAAAACTACTATAGTAGTCTGTGCCATTTACAGGAAGCGCTTTCCTGTTCTGCAGTGCTGGAGCGTTTTTTCTGTATGGTACGAAGACCGAGTTGCTCGCTCGGCACCTCCGCCATCCCAAAAATGTGTTGTGTTATTAATGAATATAAGGTGTTCTTTGATTGAATGAGGTGCAGAGAAGCTGATAAAGTAATGATCTACCTTTGTCCATTCATAGAATGCCTTGTAATCACTGAAAAGAATTTGACAAATTTTCTGAATGTTGGAGGTACCAGACGCATGACTCCCTCTGTATAGTTTACCAGAGGGAAAGTTGCTCTGGCACCCACCAGAACAGGAAAGCACTGTGGAAGTCAGACTACTACAGTGACAGGTAACCAAGCTGGTTAAAATATACATTTTAAAAACAGATGTTTCCTAGGGTTTTTCTTTAAGGAAGACTGATTTCTTTTTTGTTATCCTGTATTGACCTCAGATGGATTATCATCCAAGCTTATGGTCTCAAGGATCCCTCCACTGTGAGTGTTTCTTTGGCTTTTTATTATAAGACTACTGTTTCCCAGGTTTGCAAGTTTGCCCCCTGGCTTTTTTATTTTTTTCACATGCTTTCTAAGATCTACCAGGAATTCAAGGTGATCGCTAACTTCATGAAATAAAGGCAACTTATTGGCTGTAGGCAGTTCCCAATTCTGTTTTTGTTTTCTTGAGTCTGCTAGGGATGTCCAAAAGCCATCTAAATGAGGGGTGGGGAACACCGCAAATGCTAATCTGTATGCCCCCTGTATTTATGATGATGCTCCTGGTACTGATTTGCCACAAAACAAAGGCATGCTGGTAATGGGAGAGGTTATTTTGGACTTGGAATACAGTTCTTTGTTTACCAGTGTCCAATCCCCCTGTAGGTGGCTGTATAAACAGTGATTAAAAACTTTGTGTTCGATAATGGACACAAAAACATTTATGATGAGTACAAAAATCCTATTTTGAATATTCAAAATATTTTTTACTAGTTTGTTGGGCCTCTACCTTAAAGTTTGCAGGGATCATAAGCTTTTAGGTGGATGTTGGCAATCTGATTCCGAAAATGGCTTGTTCTAAAGACTCAATTGGCATAATTCCTGCAACTGAATTGTGACCCCAATCATCCAGTAAATCTATAATGGAGATATCTTTTACTCTCCACCAAACTCCATTTGATATGCATTATGTAGATTGCAGCTATAAAATTGTGAGTCTTATTGCTCCTCTGGCCTATGAATGAGCGTTGCCACCCAGGTCCGGTCTGCCTTGTGCTCTCCCTTCCCGTAAGCTGCATAAACACCTATGTACAAATGACAGCTCTGAAGAATGCAGTACAGTCTTAATGCATATCTGAAATTTCTCTTTGCAGTGTTTAACAGTTAGGCAGGCCAAAGATTATGCAATTTGTATGGAAGGAAAAAATTGCTCAATTCCCCTATTAACACAGTTGGCTTTGATGGGGGAATCCCTCCCGCAGTGCTATTGTTTTCTGCTGGCACAGTGATCAGTGTTGATCACGGCACTAATCGTTTGGGTAAAATCAGACAGGCTGGCTGTACACAAGTCAATCGATCTACTTCTGTACAACCAGGGTGCCCATACATGGATCAAAATGTGGCTGGTCCCTGCTGAAATGGCTGAATTTCGATTCATGTATGACTGGCTTTACACAGCCACTTACTACAGTTCTAGGTGACTACCATAAAGGCATTTTAATCCTCAGCCTATTTTGGTGTATAAAACAATATAGGCATTTAAACGGATATCAGTAAATTGTGCTAGTAGTGTTTAAAAATGCATAAAAATACTATACTAAATGAAAGGTATTTTCATATGCATTGAGTGGAATTCCAGCCTAGCTTTAGCTATGCTTAAAAAGCCCCCTTCCCCCACCTGCTACCCTGCCTAACCTGTGTAAAAAATGATGTGTATACTTACCTATTTTTTAGTTCAGTCTGGTCACATGATCCCCTGCCAATGAGTGGGGGCTGCAGGGGAGAAAAGGGGACACACAACAGCTGGGGATTCTGAGAGCTGTGATGTCACTCATAGGCTCCTATATCCCAGCTATTGTAAACTCTCCCCTGCAGCCACAGCACACTGAAATAGGTAGGTTTACAGATATTTTTTTTTATACAAGTTAGACTGGATAGGTACCAGGAGGGGGCAGGGGACATTTTTAAGCATAGCTATTGTTAGGCTGTAACCTTAATTTGTGGTAATCCATCAACTCATGGACAAGTAAGTTGGCTTGGAACTCCGTTGGGCATTTTTTTTTGCTCTCTTTGACTCATTGAGATTTAATTTCACTTTTTGGCCCTAACAACACAGGAAGTACGTAACAGGTGAAATACCACCTCTGATACTTGTCACTGTTTGGGTGTCCCCATGTGGAGATTTCACTTTGCTTCTTTTTCCCTTTTATAATGGTTAAATTTAGTTTTTTTCATTCATGTTCTCTCCCTTTAGGCCATAATTAAACAGCCTCGGGATTAAGCGGTTGGGTTCCGATCTGATGTCCATAGAGGAGAAGGAGGAACAGCCATTCCCTGATCTCTTCTGTGACTAATGAAAGCGAAGAGGATTTTGTCACTTAGTTTTGTTGCTGTGTTTCCCTGGCTGGTACAGCCAGTGAAGCATCTAATCAAAGGGCAGAGGAGTTATAATGGGTCTAATAGAACCCTGATCTCTTCATAAAGAGTACCTGTCACCACCCAAAGCTATTACAAGAGGTGTTTTTCACCCCTTGTGATGGCAATAAATAAAAAAGAATAGGTTAAAAACAAAGTTAAACAGAAAAACATTTTTAAAAGCATCCCTCCATGTTCACACGGAAATGCAAATGCACGCGTAGGTCTGCCATGGTGATTGCATCACACATGAAGTATAGCTCCGAACATTAAAGTGAAAACAATAATTCTAGCACCAGAGCTTTCTTTTACCTCTAAACTGGTAACCTGTAAAAACGTTTAAAGCGCTGTCTATGGACAATCTTTGGTACCATAGTTTTTTGCCATTTCACAGGTATGCGCAATTTTAAATCTTAACATGTTTGGCATCTGTTTACTCATCACAACATCATCATTTATATTTTACTAAAAATTGCATATTCTATTGTGTTCATGTGCACTAAAACTCATTTAATTATATTTTTTGAAAATCTGCGTTTGATAAACAGCTGCGTAAATATTGTATAGCATAAAAAATTGTAACAGCAATCCTTTTATTCTCAAGGGCCTCTGCTTTCAGAAAATCTATAATATTTGAGGTGTGCTAAGAAATTTTGAAGCAAATAATTCTGATTTAAACATGTTTGTGAAAAACTTCAATATTGCCCCTGTAGGCAAGCAGTTAATTTAAAAGTATGCATACTTCTTAAACATATTTAGTAGAACAGCTATTTTTGATATACATTACTGAACTCCAGAAATATTGTACAATGTCCTTTAATTCCACATAGCTTTGAATAGTGTGCATAAATTGCATATGGCCTAATACAAATAATTGCAGCCGCAAAAGTCAGTTTGGGTTCAGTTAAAAGATCTAAAGTTTTGCAAGTTCAAACTGTCTTTCTTTTTTATTTTGCAGATAAAAAATACAATCTCTAAAATACAAATAAATGAATAAAAGATTTTATACAAGTAATAACAATAAAAAAAACATTGTATAAACCTGTAAACCCTAATGAAACATTAAAACAAAAATTGATGAGAAACCATTAGGCCGCACGCACATGATACTCCTGTTTGAGCATCTACTTTTTCAGACTTTTTTTTTTTTGTATGTATTTGCACTATTTACATGCATTTTTGTGTATATGCGATCGTGCATTTTCACACACACTAACGCATTTGCGTGAATTTTTTTCCTCGCATTCTCTTTTTGCACTATATGTAAATGAGCATTATGCGTCAATAATTTACGCATGAGGCATAAATTATTGACCAAAAAGGCTGATTTAAAAAATATATTTTTTTTAACTGAAGAACGCACAGGGCTTGTTTACGTGCCTGTGTGCATAGGCACATTACAATTAATGGGCTGCATTTTAGCTCAGTTAAAAAAAAAAAGCTGTACTGAGCTTTTTCAAGCTGCAGTGTGCAAGAGGCCCTATAGCTTCCCTTTTAGGCCCCATTGACACCTGAGCATTTTGTAGCTTTAAGCCTGAAGTTCAAAAACGCTGGAGGAGAAAAAAAAAACAATTATTCACTATGGAGATGGTTCACATCTCCACTCCAAAACGCCTGAAGCTCAAAAAAGTTCTGGAGCTTTTTTTGTAGCTCAATTCGGGCAGATTTTGGGGGGTTTTCTGCTTTTTACATTGGTGACCTTTTTGACCTGTACAAAATCGCACGACTTTCTGCCTGAAAACGATACGCTCAGGTGTGAATACACCCTTAAAGCCTAAGTTTACCTTTGGAGCATGTTACAAGTTCCACTCATATTTAGGGTGAAACATGTAGGATGTCCCAGCTATTGTCTCCTCCCCCACCCCCTTATACCCACTCCCTGTGATAGCAGACAGAGGATCTTCTCTCCCCACCCACTGTCACAATTTAAAAACCGCACAACTATGTAGGACTCCATTCACAGAGCCGACTCATTCAGTCACAGTTTCCTGTGAATGCCTACAAGTACCATCAGTAATTTTAGCTGACAGCTTGTAGTTCTCTATGAACTGCAAGGGCACTGGTGATCGTTCTCGTAGTCCATTGCTGCCATTCAATAACTGCCTGCCCGTACAGCTTCCCAAGTGTCTACAGGATCCAGGCACTGCACCCATGATCTGCTGATTGCGGATGCAGTGCCTTATAGACTGTAGTGAAAAATAAATAATAAATGCACATTTTTTTTTTACCTGCAAAAAGATGCACATTTATTATTATTTTTTTTTTTTTTTTGTAAAAGGGTGAACTTCGCCTTTAAGCTACCCATTGGCATAAAACACAGTTTGGTGCAATGACTGTGAGAATAATCTGTGCATTAGTATGCACATTTGTGCTCCCTGGTATCAGCTTTGTTTCCAGAAAAAGAAGGATCATCTAATGCATGCATCATGACTAGTTGACTTTACCTTCTCAATATTAATTGGCCAGCATTTGTCTTGCAGAGTTGCATTGTATCTATACAGTACACTCGTGAGTCGTGACAGTTGCCTTATTTATTCCAACTTGACTACACTACATGGCAGCCACCTTCTGTCTAAGCTCTTTTATGGCTACCTCTCTAAAACTGCCAAGATGTTTTTTTGGACCTTTGGCAATTAGTGGCCAAAGTTGTCTGGACCCTCATTTAAAATATACTTTGTCACACATCCACATAAACAAGAAAAACACAAAATTAAATTAGCAGTAACATCTTGCAAGTGTCAAAAATTCAATATTTTACATCCTCTTTCAAACAATTGCATTCAAATTACACAGGACTTGTGCATAGCAGATGTGTAACTATCTCTCTGTTGAAACTATCCCACGTAAAATAGCACAAAATCCTATAACTCCCAACTATGGACGATAAACAAAGTCCCTGTTATCCCACTGCGTTTGCCACCACGGTCCACAATGTTGCCATTCGTATATCTATAGTTACTTTTTGCCGTTTTGAAAATAATTTAGCCTTGCCTCCCGTCTGCTTCCCTGAATTTGTCTCAGTTCTTTAAAGGAAACCTGTACTGAGAAAGTGGGTAGGCTGTCATTGCTGGTATAGCCCCCTTACCATGCACCTCCGGTTTTATTTTATTTAGGTATAACAAAAAAAAATTATTTTATTTTTATTTGCTACTTTAGTGTGGTGTTGTGTCTGTTATTTGCAGCCTTAAGTTGCCCATAATTGGTTAGATCTCTCATTGAGAAGGATTGATGGATGTGAGAGGCTATAATAAACACAAGCCTTTACCAAGATTATTGGACGCCTTTTACAATGATGGATCAATCGGGTCTGCCTGTCAGTTTTTCAGGCGGACCCGATCGGAACCATCCATTGCTCTCTACGTCCGTTGACACCCGGCAACATCCGAATCGAACCTGTCTGCTAAAAACAGACTGCTGGGGATCCATTCCCCATCCATCCGTTGGATTGAATCGGATGACAGTCAGATGAAAACGTACAGGTGGGTCGAATCCATAGAGGATAGCTGGCTGTCCTCCACCTGCTCAGCAGAGAGATCCCCTACTGGGTGGGCAGATCCGCCGGCAGACTCCGCCAGTGTAAAAGCGGCCTTAGCCAGATTGAGGGACTAGATTAGAGTGCACATGCTGCTTTCTGCACACAGTAAGAAGCACTTCCAGTACCTGGGCATGTTCATAATTGATTGCAAGTGTATCTTGTACATGTTGAGCAGTTTGATATCACATGCAATAAATAGTGTTGCATGCAGTTCTCCACTTTCATGTTTTTCTGCTTGTTTTGGTACACAAAATGTAAAACCTTTATTGTACAGTATGCTGTAAATTCCTTTCTGATGGAATTATAAAATATACACACTGGTTCATAAATTGCTATCTTCTAGGGTTGTTTCATTTATAAGCTTATTATACGTTTTTAGCCATTTTTAATACTATTATGTGACCAAATTCATGTTGACTTTACCAATCTTGATATTTTTCTTAGAAAAAATTGATGTTGATGCCCGTCTATCAGAACTCTGTGAAGATGTTAAGGTATGTGTATACAATATCTTTTTCCTTTATGTATAGAGAGGATCTTTTTTATTGGAGATTTATGTTTTTTTTAGGCTCAGGCTGGGTTCACACTAGAGCATGGAGCGGCTCACAGCAGGGGGTCCGATGCGTTTCCATTCACCGGTTCAGGTCCGATTTCCACCTGAATATTTGGCTGAATTCAGACCTTAACCAGACCAAAAGACGCACAGGACTCCTGTGCAATTGACATTAGAGACACTCCGGAGATATGTGAACTGGCTCCATAGAGAGCCGGTCACAATCTCCTGCTATGTGAATTGGATGCGGGGAATGCCGCATCCAATTTGCAATAGTGTGAACCCAGCCTTAAAGTGGAAGTAAAGCTTAACTAACACTATTGTTAAAAATGTACCTTCTCCCTTCCTATCCTGCATGCCCTGGGAAGAGGAGGGAGCGCACACAATGGCTGGGAAGCCGTTTTTTACACAGGGTATGCAGGATAGGTAGGAGGAGGGGGAGGGAATGTTTTTAATGATATTTAGTGTTCGTTTTTTTTTCAACTTTAAGTGTAAAATTGGACTGTGTATATAAAAGCATGGTTTACTTGATTTTTTTGTTTTGTCCTGATAAACTACCTTTCTGCTAAACATTTACTGGGAACAACTGTATTTCTAGCTTCACAAATATTTGTTTTTATTTATTTTGTTTCACTAGAAAATAGATAATCCTGATGAACTGGCAGAGCTGATTAACATGAACCTTGCACAACTTTGCTCTCTGCTAATGGCTCTTTGGGGACAGTTTGTTGAAGTTATTGTCTTGCAAGATGAAGTTACAGCAATGGTAGCACAAGAACATCATACGCTAAGAGTGAGTAAAAGACAGCCTATCAATTAAAAGAACCGCAAATTAGTGGTCAGTAGTGTATTTTAATGAGCACTACAGGTTGTTGGGCCAGCATTTGATTGTGCCCAGCTCTCTGATGGTCCTGGCCTTTTGTGATTTTTCATTTTCACTGACTATACTGGGGCTGTTACTTTATCCATGGCTTGCCTCATCACCTTGATGATGATTTGTGGAGCAAACCTTACTATGTAATATTGTTTTATGCATATGGTAGGAGTTTTGTTCACCTAGCAATGTAAATATCACAACCTTTTCTTGTAAAGATTACCGCTGTAGGAATGGAGTGGTGATATAGGAACTGATCACATACAGATGGGGCTTTTCCACTTAAACTGCCAATTGCCTCTAAACTGTTAATTAAATAGGTTGGATTTTGTTTATTTTCATATCTTGTATCAAAAGAGACAGAAAAAGCTTGCAGTTATATTGCTGGTAAGTTTTAAAAAAAAAAAGTTTATATGGCCACTGTCCTGATGTCAAAAACCTTTACTAGTTCATGAAGAAATAGGTTTACATTTTTTTTTTTATTTCTCCAGGGAAAAAGTAAAAAAATGTCATTCATAGTAATTGCCAGAGATCTTACTGTTCATTATACTAATAATTTAAGTTTATTAATAGTAGGAATAGTGATACTAGTGTTAGTAATCTAGATTTATAATGTGCAGAGTTTTAGTTCTTGCTGGTTGTATTTTTAGGTACGCAGATTTGCAGAAGCGTTCTTTTGCCTTGAGCATCCCAGACAAGCAGCCCTGGCATACCAAGAATTGCAGTAAGCATGAAAACCTGCATGTGATAACTTGAAAAACTTCATTGTTTAGCATACCAACCTTAAATCATCATGTATATTATTGTGCAAAAGGTGTACAGCATTTTTCACAGGAGTGCTATTTTTCACATGCATTCATGAAACTGCATCTGTGCATTGCAGTGTTTAAGCCATTCTTTATTAACATTAACAAACAAGTGGTTGTTAATGCTGTACCTGCCCCCACTAATGATATCCTCATCCTGGCCTCATTCACAAAAAGATAAGTCCTCATACATTCTTTTTGTTTCTGTTTTAGCTGCTCAGACTGGCCCAGCTTTTTCATCCTGCAATTATTTTAGTTTTGATCAAACTCAAGAATGACCTGTGCAGGGTGAGAATAGGGCCTGTCAAAAATATTTTCCCAGTCTCTGCCTTCACTTTTGTGCATTTTTGGGGGTTTTGTTTGTAATAAAGTCAGAAATGGGTTGGATGTTATGTCAAGTTTATTTATTGCTTTCCGTGTCCCTGCTCGGGAGGTTCACCCCTAATTGTCCTGGTGACCACTGTAACTGAGGCAGGAAGTGAGGGGAAGTCCAGATATATAGTTATACCAGAGCAAGAAGCAAGGGTAAATCTTCTGAGGGTTCTATAGCCAACTGTCTAGGATGGAATACGGATTACTTTTGGGAGATTTCCGGTCTAGAACAGGAAGTGAAAGGAAATCACCCCGGGAATGTTTGCACGCATGCACACTAGAAAGATAACATAATAGGGGTTTGATCCTTTTCTTACCATAAAGGTGCATTATTTCTTTCTCCTATATATGGGTGTTTTTTTTTTTTTTTAATTGCATTTATGGACATGTTTGTATGTTTTTACATGCCCTTTTCTTTTTTTTTTTTTTTTTTTTTTTTGCAAAGTCAGAAACATACAAAGCGGGATTCTTTATATTGAAGATGCATTAAAGTGGAACTAAAGTAGATACCCCTGGAGCTCTTGCCATAATATGCAAGTTTGCTCAGTGTATTTGCACACTTACATCACTTGTTACTTCGTCATGTCATGGCACTTGCCCATAGCATGCTGAATTTTGCACAAATCTGCCTGATGCTAATAATTTCACTGGGCTCTGCTTACCTTGTCGAAATACACAAAAATGCAGGTTGTCGTGTTCTTTAAAAAGCAGTAAGCTGCAGCACATTTATGTGAACAAGTCACATAAGAATGCAGGGGACTGCTAGTTGAAACTGATTTTACGGTAGGAAAAAAAGTGAATTGGGCTTTAATTTGTCTAATACATGACCTCTAAACCAGGTGGCACGCTACATGCTGCTTTGCTTGTATTGGCTACTTTGCGGTAAAGCAAGGTATTGGAGAGCCCTGTAGTAACTGATGTACATGTAATAAACAAGAATGTTGCATATAAAAAATGTTAACAGTTGAACGAAAACAAACATGCATACAACACATGTGCACACACTATATAGCCTTCCTAGCAAATGAGCATTGACGAAAGTCTGTATGCTATCGGGATACACAAAAACAAAAAAATCACTTGGCTTGCGTTATAGCTGGTCCGCTATTTCCATAGCAAACAGGACTCCAGTCATCTCAAGCGATTTGCAGGAAAACGGGTTCTTGCTATTTATCTTGTAGTATGGCTTCTAGTGTTCTCCATTCTGGCAGAGTTTTCCTTGATCTTGTGGAGTCCCCTAGAAGAGCCCTTCCTTGGTCTTGGGGAGCCCTGCTTTCAGCTTGTGCTGCATACATTATATTTAGAAAGTTTAGGTTACCATTCCCACATAGGTGTATCCTTTTCTACCTCTTTCCTTCTAATTCAGTTTCTATGAGAGAAGCATTTTCCAACTCCAAACTCCAGGTGGCACTATAGCATCATACATGCCAAGGGTGAGATATGTCAAAAGATTAAGCTATTGCTAATCCTTATTGACATAACTTTGGGTACAATGTTTGAAA
Source organism: Lithobates sylvaticus (assembly GCA_028564925.1). NCBI lineage: Eukaryota > Metazoa > Chordata > Amphibia > Anura > Ranidae > Lithobates > Lithobates sylvaticus. The sequence goes on along the minus strand of CM053028.1, from coordinate 316,835,373 downwards.
TAGCTGCTCTAGGAACAATAGCTAAAAATCTTTTTCCCCATTGTATTTGAAGACAGAAAAACTAGTCATGTCCAAACCTTGTTCCAATGGCATTTGTTGGAGAGATTTTCCCACAAGAAAACTGATGTTTACACCTGAAAAAAAAAAATGTGTTTAAGTCTGAAAAATCACACAACCTATAACACAAATGCAAATTTTGGTTGATGTTCACAGGTACATACAATGCATTGTGGCCTGGGTGCTGTATCTCTCATCCTGGGCTCGATTGAGTTTATTATAGTGTTTATCATCAAGACATAAATGTCTGTGTAATTGTCATTTTTTTCTGAATCCCCTGTTATTCCATGACTCACCCCAAAGTTATTGCATGATAGTTGATGTACAAAATTAGATTTTTATTCCCACATTAGTATTGGTGTAGGTGCCCTTCTTCAGTGATAATTGTATAGACTTATTAGTAGATCAAAGACCAGATTATGTTTTTGTGTGCGTTTTTTTTTTTTTTTTTTTTCTAACATGGCTATTGTTTTTGGCTCCCACAGTGCCCAAAGCCACCTTCAGATGTCCACAGCGATCAAGAATTCCTCCTACTTCAGTTCTCTTCCTCCTCTTCCTCTAGAGTGCAGTGAGCTGGATGGGGACTTTAACTCACTACCTATTATTTTTGAAGATAGATATTTAGATTATATTACAGAAGGTAAGTACAGGTTAAATAAAAGTACACAAACGGACTGAACTTGTGGTGCATCTACTATAAAAGGGATTTCCATTTTAGTAGACAATGGAGGCTAAAACAGCTTATACATTTCAGAAGGGAGTCAGATACAGAGGATCAATTTTCTGCCCTTAGCCACACTTGTTATAACCAATAATAATGTCATAAACATAAACACTCAGCCAAGCAATTTTGTTTGTGGAGACAGGTGTAGGAAGCTACTGTATACATTATATAGGCAGATCAAATGCTAGATTATCTCAGGGATAACAGTAGTGATTGTACAAGCTTTTCTATCTATCCCAGTCTATCTGCAGCTGCCTATTGCTACTTAAATATGCTGAACTTGAGCTGTATACAGATGCCCTTTGAGGAACTAATAACTTGTTATAGCTCTAAGATTTGTTTCACTAGAATGTTTTTCTAGACTACTGATAAAAATGTTCACTCTTAAACGAGAGTGAATGGAGATGCTAGACAAATGACATATAAATCCTGGTACACATGCGCCGAATATCGGCCAGTTCAACAGAAACTGGTCGACATTCCGCCCGTGTGCACGGTAGCCTGTCTGACAGAAGCTGGCTGGCGTCTGTCAAACGGACATGCTGGAAAAACAGCAGCCGATCGGCATCTGACTGGTGTGTTCTGGCAGAAGGGCAGTCCCCCCTGTCAGCACACAATCGCTCAGGGGGGGGGGGTGGTCACTGTACTAATAGTGCATAGTTAGTGCAGCGTGCTCCTAAAGTTTTTTTTCATTCAGCCCGCTGGGTGGAAAGGAAAAAAAACTTTCAGTGTGTACTGGGCCCAAGTATCAAATTGGTTATATACAATGCAGCTACTTGTTTTCTCCACTTTTTTTAAATAGAAGGAGCTGATAAATTAAAACTGAAAGATACTGGCAATCAGGTGTTGCTTATTTTCAGTCTATGAGAGATTTCCTATATAATGTGATTTAATTTAACTTTCTAACGGATCCAAAACTGCTATTGTTTTTAATGAATTTTTTACTTGCCTAATAAAAATACAAGGTGCTGCAGATTGAACTTTTTTTTGTTTTTTTTGCTTTACTATATATTAGAGTTTGGGTGATCTCCTCTATCGGCTTTGCACCTCAAGGATCATTTTACTTGTTGCTTTTTGTTTCTTCCATGCTGTATAAATCACTATTGTATTTTCTGCATGTCATGTAATTAAGACCCACACATCAAAGATATGCATAGAATGTGTGGGTTAATTTTAGCAGTAAATCTAATAGTATTACCAATTGTAATTCTTTCTTGCTCCTTAATGTGTTTTATACTGTTATGTCAAATGGACTAGACAGTTTTTTTTATTTTATTTTTATTTGTGCTATTAATAGCCTTCCTTAATATCGTTTGTTTTGGACATTGCAGATTTGGATGGACCTTGGTTGGGTATTCAGAACTTGCAAAGATCAGAATCTAGCAAACCTGAGAAACTTGATAATGAGGAGGGATATGTTTGTGCTCCTAGTAGCCCAGAACTAAAACTCAGAGCAGAAGGTGTCTCTGCTTCATCTTGGTGTACTGAAAGTGAAAAGCCTCTTACAAAGACCAAAAAAAATGACGATGATAATAAATCTAAAACGAAAGTAAATAAACTTATGAGGACAATGAAAACTGATAATCCCAAAAAGATAGTAAAGCAGAATTCTAAGGATTCTGTGGTTTTAGTAAGCTACAAATGTTTAAAAGCTGCTACAGCCGAGGCTATGTCTAAATCGTTTGAAGGCAGGCCTTCACATTGCCACAAAGATGGACATAACCTTCATCCAGGGTTTCTAGCAAGTGACACAAAGTCATCCGGATTGCAAGCTTGGCAAAAACGACATAACTCTCTCCCATCTACAACCGTGACAACCAGGCCACCGTCTACAAGTAGTGACAGTACTGACAGAAGCCACAGCAGTGCTGGGGATTCTAGCAATTTAGCATCTTTTTCCACTTCCAATAATTCTGGTACACTTGATACACAAGCAGGTACTGGATGTACATATGTGGATAATGTGTTACCTGGAATAGAGAAGTGCCGTTCCGGACACTCCGCAGTACCCTCTGGTCTGAGGACAATAGAGGTTAAGCCAAGTAACAAAAACTCATATGAAGGGGAAAAAGTAACTGTTATTTTTAGCTCTAAGTCAGAGGGTGCTAAGAATATGGCCTTTAAGGACAGCATACAGGGGCAGGACTTATGTTCTTTAACTGGGTCTTCAACCCCATCACTGGAGCCAGATTCTGTATTTGACAAAGAGGTTGCACTGGAAAGTAATCTAAAACTTCCTGTAAACGAGGATCCTCTGACCAGGCCTAAAAACAACCAACTACATAGTGGCAGTAAAGAGGTCCACATTATAGTAAGTGGAGATACAATAAAGTTGCCTGATCTCAGCATCACTTGTGCATCTTCAAGATTTTCTGATTCTGGTGTGGAAAGTGAACCCAGCTCTTTTGCAACCCATCCAAATCCAGAACTCTGCTTGGAAAATGTTACTGAGCATGATCCTGTGTCAAATGAAAAGGTATTTTCACCTCTTTTGCTAAAACCGGAATCCAACTTGAAAGCCACCATTGAAAGCCACTGCACAGAAAGCACAAGTGCTTTGAGTGAAATCCAGTCATCCTTGACATCCATAAACTCTTTACCATCTGATGATGATGAACTGTCTCCAGATGAAAGTTCTAAGATTTCTGTTGTTCCTGAGGGCCAGATGAAGGACAGTAAAACTGTCCTGGACTTGGGTGCAGTTGAATTGCCAAAGTTTGATTCCACAAAATCCAACATTCTCTTACAGCCTCAAAGTGTTGTTTTTTCTGACAAAGAAAACGTACCTGTCCATTCCTCGCTTTCAAATATCAGAGAACTTTTTCAGTTTGCTATTTCTGATGAGGACACTCCAAACGAATTTAAGAGTATTCCTGTACCCCCTGCTGGCTCCATAACCACTTTTAGAGAACCCCCAACTTCAGAAACACTTAATCATGCCTTCCAAATTGCACTTGATCCTGAAGTTATTGTTGTGGGAGAGCAGTCAGTAGTATCTGGCTCAGTTATTATGGATGAGGAAGTTTTGCGGCAAAACGTCAAAGAGAAATACAGTGACGAGGAACCAAAACTATCAAACCAAGACACGTCTAAAGCTGGGAGTAAAAGTCCTTCTGCTGCTATACTTTCTTCCACTAACAGCACTGACATTGTCAAGCAAGGTTTAGTAGAAAATTATTTTGGCTCTCAAAGTAGCACTGATATTTCTGACATTAGCCCAGCAGAGGATTTTAAGCATGCCAGTCCTGCCAAGGAGACTGTAAAGTTGCAGCCAGTTGGCCCATTGTTGCAGGAGGATGAGGAGGAGGAGGATGATGAGGAACAAGATGAAGAAATGATTGAGAATGGCTACTATGAAGAGACAGATGGCCCTTTGTACAAATCGGAGGACCCTGAATGTGAAGTTATCCATGATTCCGCACATGACAAGTGTTTAAGATCTGAGAGGATTGGTTCTGAATATTTAAAAGATTCACTGAACATGCCCGGTGTTTGTTCAAGCAGTTGTCTATCTTTTTCTTATACATTGAAAGACTCCCCTCGAGATACTGTTTTTACTTCGAGGCACGCACTTGACACTATAACAAAACAACCAGGGGGTGCAATGTTTGGATCATGCTCATCTCTTGCTTGGTATGAAAGCTCTCCAAAGCCTTTAATGCTAGCGTGAGTACCATTTTATTTGTCTAGATATTTTTTAATTTTACAATGCAGTGTAAGGACTAAAAACTGAACTGCTACATTTTAAAAAGAAATACAAGACTGCAAAAATAAATGCTTTAACCACTTCAGCCCCGGACCAATTGGCAGCCAAAGGACCAGGCCCCTTTTTGCGATTCGGCACTGCTTCGATTTAACTGACAATTGCGCGGTCGTGCGACGTGGCTCCCAAACAAAATTGGCGTCCTTTTTTTCCCACAAATAGAGCTTTCTTTTGGTGGTATTTGATCGCCCCTGCGGTTTTTATTTTTTGCGCTATAAACAAAAATAGAGCGACAATTTTGAAAAAAAATGCAACATTTTTTGCTTTTTGCTATAAGAAATATCCCCAAAAAATATATAAAAAAACTTTTTTTTTTCTCAGTTTAGGCCGATACGTATTCTTCTACATATTTTTGGTAAAAAAAATCGCAATTAGCGATTATTGATTGGTTTGCGCAAAAGTTATAGCGTTTACAAAATAGGGGATAGTTTTATCGCATAGTAATGGCGGCGATCAGCGATTTTTTTTTTTTTTTTTTTTTTGTGACTGCGACATTATGGCGGACACATCGGACATTTTTGACACATTTTTGGGACCATTGTCATTTATACAGCAATCAATGCTATTTAAATGCATTGATTCCTGTATAAATGACAGTTGTAGTGAAAGAGTTAACCACTAGGGGGAGGGGAAGGGTTATGGGCTGTGACGTGTGTGTGTTTTTTTACATTAGGGGGCGGGGCTGACGTCTGACGGCATTGATCGGCTTTCCCGATGACCGGGAACAGCCAATCAATGACAGGCAGAGTAGGAAGCGCGGGGAGAGGTTTGTTTACACATACCTCTCCCCGTTCTTCAGCTCCGTAACCCGATCGCGGGACACCAGCGCCGATCGGGTCCGCTGGTCCCGTGGCCGGGGTTACAGAGCTCCCGACCGAGTCGCGAGCGCGTGCGACCCACGGGCAGGCATTTAAAGGGGATGTACAGGTACATGCTTTTGCCTGCCCGTGCCATTCTGTAGACGTATATCTACATGAGGCGGTCGGGAAGCGGTTAAATGGGCACAAACTGAATCTTTTAAGTAAACCTGTAGTGATAAAAACATAGTAAACCAAACATTTAAAGCCCACCTTAATCCCTGGTCTTCCTCAAACACCTTATGCACAACAATTTAAATCATGGGCACACTACTACTACATTATGTCAAAGTCTCAGTTGACCTATCATGAGTTTTGGTTATTGCTGCATGGGATGCAGTGAGAATGTGACTGTGCTCTGGTTTCAGGGTGCTTCTGAGAGCTGATCTATAGGAGGAGAGACCTGTAATGGTACGTTATAGTTCCTACATTTTAGCTGAAGTCCTGATTGCATATTTTTTTAACAATACAGGTTCACCTAAAACATCAGTTTTAGGTAAAAAAAAAAAACTGATATGTTGAACTTCTTTCTGGATTCTTTTAACTCTCATGAACTCCTGCAGTCAGATATCCGAACCTTAGCTCCGTCCACTGGGCTTGTTGCATTTTTAACTTTATTTTACTAAATGTTGTTGCCAGAATAATTGTCACTGAAATATTGCAGCAGGTTTGGTTTGCTACAAGACATTTTGGTAGAAAAGTAATAGCAGTCCTAAGATTATGGCTCAGGAGGGTATGCATATCCGAAAAAGCCTGTCCTCCCCTCCTTCCAATGAAAGAGAAACATGCCCATTAAGACCTCCTGGGTGTATGATGACATTTTGGCCTAAACCAGGAAGCAGCTGACGCAGCTGAAGAAATTCAAGGAAAAAAGTAAATATTAAAGCATTAATTACTAATGCTAGCAGCATAAGGATTAACAATGGTTAAGCCACTCTAACCTGTGTACATCATCAGCACTGCCTCCTATTGTAGTATCCCCCCCTGTGTGTGATTTATAAAAATAAATGCTGCAAATACCTAATTTTACTGCCGAGATTGTGATCACATGACTGGCCAGCCTTCTTCTTTCCTGCTCTGAGAGATGCAATGGGCAGATTAGATTCCCCTACTGATGTCAGTCTGGAGGGGAGGAGGAGAGAGCTGGTTGGTCGTGTGATCGCAATCTCGGCTGTGAAATTAGGTATTTACAGCATTTATATTTATAAATTATTCACACATGATGCACCATGGTCAGCTTACAGAGGGGTTGTGAGAAACTGTCAGGAGCAGCCAGGTTTTTTAGGTGTTACAGGGGGCCAAATGACACAGGACAAGCACTGTGTCATATAACATGCTTTAAAGGAGCAGGATCCATTTTTTTTTGGGGGGGGGGGGGGGGGGGGGGTTAACAATTTTTTTATGTTGATTGAGTGTGTTTAGTTCCACTGTAAATATAATATAGTGTATATTTATGTCAAATACATATTAAGTAGAAATTATTTTTGTATAGAGAAATAATTAATGTACAATCTTTTGTCCTATGATCCCACACAATGTACTGCATGCAGCAAGACTTAAAGGTAGGAAGGTATAGAGTTGCGATATCCGTCGGGGGGATCTTAAGTGAACTAAGTTTTTTTGCCAATTTACATATCTTAATTTGAAGAAATTGCACCATACCTTTTTATATTTGCCCATATTTCTATTATATTTTATTGTATGTTTGTTGTAGGTTCCTTCAGGCCAAAGAAGAATTAAAGCAATTAAAACTCCCTGGGTTTTTGTATAGTGATGTGCCTCAGTTGGCTTCCACAGTTCCTTACTTCAGTGTGGAGGAAGACGACAGTTCTGAAGAGGGGATCCATCTGATTGTGTGTGTTCATGGGCTAGATGGTAAATATTACATATGTGTGAAGGATGTGTTGAAGTAAAATTTAAACCTCCACCATACTTGAGGTGATTGTAGCCGTATTAGTGCAATTGTGACAGAGAAAATTGAGTACTGTCCGTGATACTTTTTTTATTTGCACTAACATATAATTTTTCATGGACGAGCTTTCGGGGTGTGTCCCCTTCTTCAAGGTCTAAGCAGTACTGATTCACAAAAGTTTTAGCAGAAGGTAAGTATCAAGTATCAAAAGTATCATGGACAATATTCAAACCTCCACCACAAATGTTTCTCTATTGGGTCCCAGGGGCTTTTAGTTATAACGTGCCTAGTATGCACTTGTATCAGTGATTCCCTAGTGCTGCGCAGTCGGTGTTCCCTTCATGGGTGTGCCGCTTTCTTCTTTCTTCTTCTTTCTTCTCTTTTCTTTCTTCTCTTTTCTTCTTTCTGTTTTTTTTTTGTTTCAGGTTTAATTCCATTTTATGTGAAAAAAATTAATAGATTGATACTTGAATATTAGTCACTGGTATTTAAAGAGAAAGGTTTCATGATTTTTTTGGAGCAATCATGAAGTAAGGATGAGGAATGTTATGTTTTATTAACTTATATAGCACCATCAGCATTGTACAGCATTACGGTGCTACTACCCAGTATGGTTCCACATGATTTGATGGCCAGAAGAAACTATTTGGAGAGAAAATCAAGTCATATAGGAAAACCAAGCACTTTTGACTGTCTAAAACATCTATGGTTACTTCAGGTTAAGTAGCAGATGGAGAAGATAAAAAAATGACAAGCAGAGTTCATGCAAGATGACCTATCTGCAAGACAGTTTGAAAACAAAAATATAATAAGTAGAGCCCTTAAAAGATTATTCTTTTTAGTACATTTTTCTCATTTTAAATTATGTCCACGATCCACGTTGATCTCGGCAGTGGGCTTTTTGGGTGCTGCACAGCCACTTCTTGAACAGTATCCCCATTCATTCCTGTGGTAAGGCTGTTGACACCATCAGTCGTCTACCAGGAGAGTCTGTGCAGCTCCCAGTGGCCCCAAAAGAAAGATCCTTGGACAGGTAAGTGGCATAACTAGGAGGGGTGGGTGTGGCATTTTAAGAATACCTGTTCTATTTTGTATTTGTATGTATTGTAGTGCACATTTTTATTGATGGTGAATTTTGTTTATAAGCAAAAAGTGAAATAAAAAATAATAAAAAAAAAATAACTGTACTAAAGATAAATAAATTAGATGAATAACATTTAAAAGGCAAATGCTGTACTGTACATTTCTTTCCTTGGCTTTTGGTACGTATGTTTAACTTGCATATATTTAACTTATTTATATGTTTAGAATATTCCTGGTGAATTATATGCATTCTTTATACGTCATGCGAAATGTAGTTAATCTGTGAAAAACCTTGAGATCTCAGTTGCATGTATTTAGGGGTTTCCCTATCGCTCACAAAAAAGGTCTTGGACCTCATAGAAGGATTAACATCGGACCTCATAGAAGGATTAACATCAGACCTCAGATAGTTGGATATTAAAGTGTTAGGCAGCTCATCAATTTATAAGTAAAAGGCAACCAGTTTTACATTATTGCCCTGCAAGTATGTTACAACATTGTTACAGTTACAAATCTCTTTACACCTAGAAAACCAACAGGTAAACAATCATTTTTTTTTATTATTGTAAAAAGAAATACACAGTGTTTTATATAGTAATGTGTAGTAAACATGTACAGTATCTTTTTTAATCTTTTTTTTTTTTTTTTTAATGTCTTGTCTTGTGTAGGCAATAGTGCTGACCTCCGCTTGGTAAGAACATACATAGAACTTGGACTACCTGGAGGGCGAAAAGACTTCCTTATGTCAGAGAGGAATCAGGTGTGAAAGAAACATACATTTAACATGTTAGTGAATACTACCATCACCCCTTTTAAAGGGAATATTTTCCGTACAGGTTGCAATTTCCTAGGTTTTGGGAGAACATAAAGTGCACGCTTGTATCAGGCATGCAAGCCGCAATTTAGGGAATTCATGGTTTCCTTGCTCTAAATTACAGAGCCATATTTTATAATAAAGTATTAATCAAAAGTAATATTTCACCAACCAATAATTGCTGTTCTCAACCAGCCCTTACATTTTGTTTATTGCTAATGTAGGTTGTGTGGCAATTTTGTGCAACCTTTTCATATTGGTATACCTGACATATGTAAACGGAGATTACAGAGCAATTAAATGTGCTGATAATACAAAAATAAATATATTACATGTACCAGTAGCATATAATATGCTTATGCAATAAAGAAACAGACTGAACATATCATTTATTTTCTAAAAAAAAAAATATTAAAATATCTTTTTTGATTTTATTCCCCAGAATGATACATTTGCTGACTTTGATTCAATGACAGATCGTCTTCTGGATGAAATTATACAGTATATTCAAATCTACAGTCTGGCTATTTCAAGGATCAGGTAAGAGTCACGTATTTGGGGATTGGTTAACACAATAGTTATAACATAATTTCTGAAGCATATTTGAATAGCTATAATGTGCATGTTATCAAATGTTACATAAATGTTTTTAAAGGTTTTCTATACTAATTAGCCCTTTCAATATATCCTGGGATCTCAAGCAGATCTGCAAGCATAACCCGTTACCTCTTGTTCTCCTTTGGCTTGGCTTTCCCTGTGTTTTATCTGTTGTCCCAAGCATAGGGCAGAGTAAATATTGTATCCTAATTGTACAGTACAGGTCACAGGACTGGTATTCATAGAGCAGTGTTTCTCATCCTTTTCTTCAGTCAAAGCACCCTTGACAATTATGCACAGTCTCTGGGCACACCAATCATAAATGTAAAAAATGTAAAATGTTACCATTCATGGGAAACCTGAGCCTGGGATGATACATAAAACCACTCAATTCTAGCAGGAATGGTTGAGAGGTGGACACGGAGCTCTTGGTCCACAAAACTTAGGCTTACCCCATACACATTACAAGCTGAACATACAATCTTTGTACAAGCAAATTTAGGGCTACCAAATTTATGCAATATGAGGACCTACCTAATCTATCCAATTAATCTGTATCTAGTCAGGCTCTAGCTTTTACATACTTGTTGGTAGATCTAAGGGAGATTGTATACAGATTGTAATGTGTGTAGTGAACCTAAATCATTAGTCTTTAAAATGAATATGGACAAGTAGTTACATGCGTCTCTGAAAAAGAAAATGCTTGAGTCACCTGCCTGCCTTAGTTGGGGCAAATTTTAAACATTTTGTCATGGCATCCCTGGGCACCTTAGACAGCACCCCTGTTAAGAGAGGCTGTCATAGATCATGTGTTATTTTTCGCTAGCTTAGGGTAATTGGACACTGGCAAAAACTTTTGCTTGCACTACCCCTAGAGCTTACCCATATATCCCCACCCACTCTATGAGGCTCCAGTTTTTTTCTAGTAGTATTAGGTGATTAACCTGTTCTCCTCTTGTAGAGCAATTTTTTTTTCTTTTAAACCATTAAAGACTATTTATCTGAATCGTTTAGCATTAACTGTATGTATATCTGTAATATATCAATATCTAGCACTTTCCATATTGATTAGCTTTGGGACAGTACCTGGACCCCATTACATGGGGTCAGCCTGTAATGTTTGTTTCGGCACTGGATTCTGTGTTGGGCGCTCACCTTGGCATGAAATGCAATGTGTGAAGCTAGCGGCATGGTGATAGCCAGGTTGGGGGCTGTGGTCCCTTTCTCTATGTCCCAGACAATGAAGACCCCTCCCAGGGGTATACCCAATGTAATGGGTAAAGCCCAGTGTCATGGATAAGGTAAAACAGGTTTTCCCTGTTCCATCCTGCTTAACAGCAGCAGAGCTTTTGTAACCCATCTCTTAAAGGAAAGGAGTATCTGATTTTGGTTATTCCCACTTTATTAAGAGCAAGGAAATCCAACCCCCACCAGATTTACTTTGCATGGTGCAAGAACATTATCCTTGTCCCTAGGGAATACTCGCATCACTCGTATTTTGGGTTTTCAGTTGAAGTTGGGTCTTGACCAGGACCCTCAAGAGACAAGTTTCTGCCTTTATATATCCTTTTTTCAGAAACCCCTGGCTTTGCAGTCCCTTATCAACATTTTTCTACAGGAAGTTGCTCATATAATTATCTCAATTTGAATTGGATCTTCCCCTTGGTGCTCTCTGCTCTTCAGATACCTATTGGAGACATTGCATTGGAAAACTTTACCATTAGGTTACCATTTTGGTTGCCATCAGGCATGTTTCTGAGTTAGCAGCTCTATCTTAAAAAAAGCCTTTTCTTATTTTGCAGAAGAAAATAGTGGTTAGAAACCAAACCCTTCCCTCTACCTAAGGTTGTCTTTCTTTTTTTTCCACCTATGAGGACATCATCATTTCTTCCATCTGTCCTGCCACAAAACATGACAAGGAAATTTACCTTACGTTGTCTGGATGTGGTTAAAGCTGTCAGGGATTAGGGCTTGGCAGCCAGGCCTCCTTTTACAAAACAGAGTCCCCTTTTGTTCTTCCAGGGAGTCCTCATAGAAGACACCCTTATCTGTGATCCACCATTGCCAGGTGGATTGGACAACTCATTTCCAGGGCCTACGCACTTAGGAAAAAAGCTCCTTCCTTTCCCTTTAGAGCCCATTCCACTAGGGCTGTTGGTGTATCTTGGGCTTTTTAGCATCAAACATCTGTAGCTCAGAATTGCAACATTGCTACCTGGTGCTAAATTCACAAATTTTACAAGTTATACCAGGTGGACTTTCAGCCTGGGTTCATACTATTGCGATGCTGGAACCACCGCAATTCCATTGGCGGGTCCCGCATCACACCTCCCTCTCAGGCAGTGCACACTGCCCTCTGCGAACTGCTGCGGGTGTCAATACAATTTTAATGAGACCCTCAGATCGATTTGCAGATCACAGTGCGAACTGTGAATTCGGACAAGAATGTAATCGCAGCGATCTGATTCTAGTACATGGGAAAATAAGGTTCCTGCGCCTTTTTCGTACAAATCCAATGTGAGTCCATTATACAACTGTATGGCTGAATTCGCATTGCACAGACATCACATGTCATCTGCACAGCAATGCAGTGCGAATCACATGTGATGTCTGTGTTCGCAATAGTGTGAACCCAGGCTGAGACTGATAATAGCTTGAATAACCATGTGGCCACAGCTCTTATCATTTTTTGTGTATCAGTGTTTTGTTTGGGTTTTTTAAACCCTTGGTTTGCTATATTGTTGCCCACCCCTCAGTTTATTATTTGGGTATGCCCCACGTTCTATGAATCAATTCCGGTGTCCTGTACTGTAGATTTCATATCTTGGAGAACAGAACAGGACACAGCTCCTTCCCTCTCTGTGTTTTGGTCATCTCCTTATTTCTTGCTAGAAACTGAAGCCTCAAATAATGGGCATGGTTCATTGGCACTAGGGGTGGCCCTAGCTAAAGTTTTTGCCAGTGTCCTATCACGTGAAAGTAGCAGCAATATAACCCATGGTCTAGAATACCAGTCCTCTACTCCAACATGAGGAATTTACCGGTAAGTCAAAATTCCTATTTCTGTTTACATGTATATATGTATATATTCTATAAATGCAGACTAAGAGTCTGAATAAAGAAGGCATCTGTTGCACATACAGTGGATATAAAAAGTCTACACACCCCTGTTAAAATGTCAGGTTTTTGTGATGTAAAAAATGAGACGAAGATAAATAATTTCAGAACTTTTTCCACCTGATTAATGTGACCTATAAACTGTATAACTCAATTGAAAAACAAACTGAAATCTTTTAGGAGGGGAGGAGTAGAAACAAAAAACGAATGTGGTTGCATAAGTTTGCACACCCTCTTATAACTGGGGATGTAGCTGTGTTCATAATTAGGTAATCACATTCAAACGCATGTTAATTAGGAGTCAGCACACACCTGCCATAATTTAAAGGGCCTCTGAATAACCCCAAATAAAGTTCAGCTGCTCTAGTAGGTCTTTCCTTGACATTTTCTTAGTCGAATCCTACAGAAAAAGCCATGGTCCACAGAGAGCTTCCAAAGCATCAGAGGCATTGTTAAAAGGTATCAGTCAGGGTACAAAAGAATTTCCAAGGCATTAGATATACCATGGAACACAGTGACGACCGTCATCATCAAGTGGAGAAAATATGGCACAACAGCGACATTACCAAGAACTGGACGTCCCTCGAAAATTGATGAAAAGATGAGAAGAAAACTGGTCAGGAAGGTTGCCAAAAGGCCTACAGCAACATTAAAGGAGTACTGGCTGTGTGGTGTATGTGACAACAATCTCCCGTATTCTTCATATGTCTGGGCTATGGGGTAGAGTGGCAAAATGGCAAAAACACATCTGAAGTTTCCCCAAATCATGTGGGAAAATGTGTTATGGTCTGATGAAACCAAGCAGCTGTGCAGTTAGTCTGTACACTAGCCTAGATGCTATGATTTTATTACATTTTTTGAAATAAAGTTGAATAATTTGGAGTGCGGCTATCCAGCTACATCTTTTCTACGTCTGATGAAACCAAGGTTGAACTTTTTTGGCCATGATTCCAAAAGATATGTTTGGCGTAAAAACACTGCACATCACCAAAAGAACACCATACCCACAGTGAAGCATGGTGTTGGCAGCATCATGCTTTGGGCTGTTTTTATTCAGCTGGAACAGGAGTTTTAGTCAAGGTAGAGGGAATTATGAACACTTGCAAATGCCAGTCAATATTGGAAAAAAACCTTCAGGCTTCTGCTAGAAAAGCTGAACACGAAAAGGAACTTCATCTTTCAGCATGACAACAACCCAAAGCATACATCCAAATCAACAAAGGAATGGCTTCACCAGAAGAAGATGAAAGTTTTCGAATGGCCCAGCCAGAGCTCAGACCTAAATCCCATTGAAAATCTGTGGGGTGATCTGAAGAGGGCTGTGCACAGGAGATGCCCTCACAATCTGACAGATTTGCAAAGAAGAGTGGGCAAATATTGGCAAGTCAAGATGTGCCATGCTGATCTGACAGACTTATACTCAAAAAAACTGAGTGCTCTAATAAAATCAAAAGGTGCTTCAACAAAGTATATGTTTTAAGGGTGTGCACACTTACGCAACCATATTATTTTATTTTTTTTATTTTTACTTCCCTTCAGCTAAAAGATTTCAGTTTGTTCAACTGAGTTGTACAGTTTATAGGTCACATTAAAGTTGGAAAAAGTTCTGAAATTATTTATCTTTGTCATTTTTTTTAAATCACCGAAACCTGACATTTTAGCAGGGGTGTGTAGACTTTTTACATTCACTGTATATATTTGATAATAAGCCTTAATGGTGCAGAGCCATGAGCCATAAATGATTATTTTCTTGCTGCAGCTGATTTTATTTTTCTATTAACTTCCTGTAATCTTCTCTACAGAAGCATTCAGAATGGGAGAGTCAGGCTCTGCTATAGTGCACTTGTACTGACAGAAGCAAAGAGCAGAATGAACAGTGAATATTCATCACCATGCTGCTGTTCCTTAATTTTTAAGTCAGTAGGTTCTTGACCAAACTGTGCTGCTGCAGTTGAAGTCAAGGATCTGCCTAAGTTTTCTGGCAGGGATGCCTGAATCAAAAGACTGGCTGCACAGTATTACTGATCCTTTGGTTGATCAGGTTTATTTATAATAAACTGTGTGATTTGACTATTTATTTAAATGAAGTTCAGCTTAAAGTTGATCTTCTGTCATCATTCTGTGTATTGCTTCTACACATGTTTTGGAATAATTTTTTTATGCAGATTGTCAAAGTACATGATTTGAGATTTGGTTGTAGCTGTATGCTAGAACCACTGGCAGCATATACAATGTAACATACATGTTTTCTTTTAGTTTTATAGGACACTCATTGGGGAATTTAATTATACGATCAGTTATTTCACGGCCGAGGTTCAAATGTTATCTTAGCAAGCTGCACACTTTCCTTTCTTTATCTGGTCCACATCTGGGTACACTCTACAACAGCAGTGCTCTTGTCAACACAGGTAAGAAAAAAGGTTGTATACACACAATAAGCATCTTTCTTTCGCTTTTCACGCTATCCTGGGATGGTAGGAAAAAATTTAAGGAATGGGAATTTCACCTCAAACTACAGTCTGTATTCCTTTTTTTTACATTCGCTAGCATTATGTGAACCCAGCACTTTACTAAAGGTTCACTGGGCTCATTTACTTGTTCCATGCTGATATTTCCATAGTTGTTGGCACCAGTAGACGTCCACTGATGCCTCCAGTCTCAGGAGTAAGCAGCTCGAAAAGATAAACCAATACCTGGATATCATTATGTCTTCCCCCTCCTATATAGCTGTAAATGTTCACATCTGGGCGATCATAGCACAAATCTTTAGGGAAAGATCTTTGTGTTCAGGTTGTATCTGCATATCTGAATCATCAAGTTCTACGAACTGTAGAAGTAGAAGTTTTACTTCCATGTTGTTTTACTTCCATGTTGCTTCCATGTTAGATTGTGGGAAAGCATAAAGAAAAAGAGGTTATACAGTGCTCCGCATAAATGAGTACACCCCAACAGATTTGTCAGAAATCCTTTACTTTCCTTCCAGAATCAACATTTTCTATGGGATACTATAATACAAAATACTCGCACAAATGTGGGCCATTGATTGCAACCAAGATTTGTTAATTTGCACACACAAAAAAGTATTTTTCCTAACAAATTAATTTAAGACCATGATGCAAAAATGAAAACACCCCAATGAAAGTCTTAGGAGCAAAGCTAAATTTTAGACGACAAAATCCTAATTAACAAAACTACAGGTGAGTGTAATTATTCATTAAATAGGTGTCCAGCAGACAGTTGATTATAAAAGGGCGTTACTTAAAGAAAACCTTTTCCCATTGCATGTTGTCAGCAATGGCACCACATGAAGAGAAATGTTACAAGGCCTGAGAGAGAAAATAATTTCTTTACACAAAGATGAAGGCTACAAGAAGATCAGCAAAGATTTACTTATCAGTCAGAATACTGTAGGAAAAGAAAAATTTATGATGGAACTGCAACCATCTCAGAGATGTCCAAGCCGTCCACGGAAGTTAACACCTCGACAGGAGCGTCTTCTGATGAGAAGTGTTGAAGAAAATCGCCATGCAAGTTCACTGCAGTTAGCTAAAGAAGTAGAAAGCCAAACTGAGGTGATTGTTTCCCATGACAGAATAGTGCATACACGGTAGAGGAATGGTGTCGTCCACGAAGTAAGCCTCTCTTAAAGGCCCATGCACAAAAAAGCTGCCTAGAATTTGCCAGGGCTAATGCGGAAAAAGAAGACGACTACTGGGACTTTGTATTCTCGAGTGATGAGACAAAGATGAATGTCTACAGTGAAGCATGGTGGTAGGAGTGTCCTTCTGTGGGGCTGCATGAGTACTGCTGGTGTCGGGGAGCTGCATTTTGATGGTATCATGAATTTACGAATGTACTGCTCTATATTGACAGAGAAGATGCTAGCATCACTCTGTGCCCGTGGTCGCACTTTTCCAACATGACAATGATCCAAAACACACATCTAAGGCCACTGTTGCATTTCTGAAGAAGAACAGGGTGAAAGGGATTCAGTGACCAAGTTCCTTATGGGAAATTCTGAAAAGTTGAGCATCACTCTCCATCCAGCATCCAGGCTCTAAAAGAGCTTGTTCTTGAAGCATGGAAAAAGATAGATGTTGCAATATGTCGTCAACTTGTTCATTCTATGCCTAGAAGACTTGGTGCTGTCCTTACAAATCATGGAGGTATAAAATACTAGATGTACCGAGTTACGAACTCGTTAGGGACTGCCCGCCTGTTCGGAAGTCGGAAATGTTCGTAAATCGGCCGCGCATGCGCAGATCGACAAATACGGACATTTCCAATGTTCCGTCTAATGCCACTCTGCGCATGCGCGGCAAATTACGGACATTTACGAAGGCTCCGTATGGCCGCGCATGCGCAGAGCGGCCGGAGGACGGCGAAAAATGGCGGAGGGTCCCCGCAGCGCCCCATTCGTAAGTAGGGGATGTTCGTAGGTCGGGCGTTCGTAAGTTGGGGACCCCCTGTAGTAGTTTTTGTTGTGGGTGTATTCATTTTTGCGTAATTTGAGTAAAACTGAAGATTTTGTAATCCAAGTTATATTATTAACCTTACTTTCATGTAATGAGCTAAACAAATGTTCTATGTTTTGTCAAAATTTTGGAAATTGTTCTTGTGTTCATTGAGATATTGATTAAAATATTTTTCGGGGGGGGTACTCATTTATGCTGAGCCCTCTATGTATATATGTGTATACAGTATCTCACAAAAGTGAGTACACACCTCACATTTTTGTAAATATTTTATTGGATCATTTCATGTGACAACACTGAAGAAATTACACTTTGCTAAAATGTATAGTAGTGAGTGTACAGCTTGTATAACCGTGTACATTTGCTGTCCCCTCAAAATAACTCAACACACAGCCATTAATGTCTAAACCAATGGCAGCAAAAGTGAGTACACCCCTAAGTGAGGAGCACAAAGACAGGTGCGTCTTGCCTACAGCCAAGCATGGTGGTGGGAATGTCATGGTCTATGGCTGTATGAGTGCTGCTAGCACTGGGGAGCTATAGTTCATTGAGGGAACCATGAAGGCCAACATGTACTGTAACATACTGAAGCAGAGCATGATCCCCTCCCTTTAAAGACTGGGCCCCAGGGCAATATTCTAACTTGATAACGACCCCAAACAAACCTCCACTGCCTTGCTAAAGAAGCTGAGGGTAAAGGTGATGGACTGGCCAAAAATTGTCTCAAGACCTAAACCCGATTGAGCATCTGTGGGGCATCCTCAAACAGAAGGTGGAGGAGAGCAAGGTCTCTAACATCCACCAGCTCTGTGATTTCGTCATGGAGGAGTGGAAGAGGACTCCAGTGGCAACCTGTGAAGCTCTGGTGAACTCCATGTCCAAGAAGGTTAAGGCAGCACAAAATAGTAATACTTTGGGCACAATGTGAACATTTTCACTTAGGGGTGTACTCACTTTTGTTGCCAGCGGTTTAGACATTAATGGCTGTGTGTTGAGTTGATTTGAGGGGACAGCAGATTTACACTGTTATACAAGCTGTACACTCACTACTTTACATTGTAGCAAAGTGTAATTTCTTCAGTGTTGTCGCATGAAAAAATATAATAAAATATTTACAAAAATGTGAGGGGTGTACTCACTTTTGTGAGATACTGTGTGTTTGTGTGTATGTATGTATGTATGTATGTATGTGTGTGTGTGTGTGTGTGTGTGTGTGTATATGTATATATATATATGTGTGTGTGTGTGTGTGTGTGTGTGTGTGTGTATATATATATATATATATATATATATATATATATATATATATATGTGTTCACTTTATATCATTTAACCACCTGATTACTTTGCACTTAAACCCCCCTCGTGACCTGACCAATTTTCAGCTTTTGACACTGAGGCACTTTGAATGACTATTGCGCGGTCATACAACACTGTACCCAAATGAAATTTTTATAATTTTTTCCCACAAATAGAGATTTCTTTTGGTGGTATTTAATCACAGCTGGGGTTTTTATTTTTTGCTAAACAAACAAAAATTTGGAAAAAAAAGATGGAAAATTAAAAAAAAAAAAAAAAAATTATGTTTAATAGTTTGTTATAAAATTTTGCAAACAGGTAATTTTTCTGCTTCATTGATATGCGCTGATGAGGCGGCACAGGTGGGCACTGATAGGCTGCACTGGTGGGCACTGATAGGCTGCACTGGTGGGCACTGATAGGCTGCACTGATAGGCTGCACTGGTGGGGACAGATAAGTCGGTACTGATGGGCACGGATGGGTGGCACCAATGGGTGGCACTGATGGGCACTGATGGGCACTGGTAGGGGACACTGATGGGCACTGGTAGGGAACACTGATGAGCACTGGTAGGGAACACTGATGAGCACTGGTAGGGAACACTGATGAGCACTGGTAGGGAACACTGATGAGCACTGGTAGGGGACACTGATGAGCACTGGTAGGTGACACAGATGAGCACTGGCAGGTGACACTGATGTGCAGCACTGACAGATGGCACTGTGGGCACTGACAGATGGCACTTTGGGCACTGGTAGGCGGCACTTTAATTGGGCAAAGGTGGGCACCATGGATTGGGCACATTGCCGGGCACATTGCAGTGAGAGGGACTAATGTCCCTCTCACTGCCGCCGATTACCGGCTCTGTTATTATCACATGATCAGCTGTCATTGGCTGACAGCTGATCAGCTGCGCGCGCCCTCCCGGCATATTGTAGTTAAAGCTTTTTTGATTTTAGACACAGCTGTTTTTTGCTGGGCTGTTTGGTAATGTGAAAGCTGACTTTTGTAAGAAAAACCAACCTAGTTAAACAAATTATAATTTCTGCATAGACCTTGCAACTGGCATGAAGTTTTTGGCACTGATGTATATTGTTTGTATTGCAGGCTTGTGGTTCATGCAGAAGTGGAAAAAATCCGGCTCATTATTACAGCTAACTTGTCGTGACCACTCAGATCCTCGACAAACCTTCCTGTACAAACTAAGCAAGAAACCAGGTATTTTTTGGTTGAAAAGAGCTTCTTCTTTTAAATGTGCAAAAGTGTCTTTCTGAAACTAATCTGCTGTCGACCGTGTAAGACATGTGTGCAGTGGCAAAAGGGTGGGCTTTAACTCCCACAGGCTGCATGTATATCTCACTAGCCAGCCGATGCTTGTGTGCTGAGAGTTCGGTCACTGTGTGCTCCCAGCACAGCAACCAAGCTGCCAAAGACAGTTCTCGGTCCTCACTAACGACCAGTAGCCAGCAGGGTCGGATCTCAATCATGTGACCATTTTTACAGCCAATCACAGTGGTCAAATGATGGCCGATCCTTTCCATCCCATCACATTCAGAATCTTTTTAAAGGGACGTGCGGGTGGGAGGGTTTGAAACCCATGTGAACCTTCAGTTTATATTGGGTAATACATTCTGGGTGCATCAAAACAAAAGGTGTTCAAAGTCTTACAGCTCATTTTTTTTTTTAAATAAGACAGCCACAGCCTGTCGACTGACAGCAACTGCAGAGTGGGACCCTTTGCTCTCTGTGTAAAATCTGCATCCTCATTGCAAAGGTTCGACATGCTCCCAGCTTTTTTAGATTTCTATTTCTGCAATCATCTGATTGGCGATCTATGGCTTTCACTCATCATGGGGGTGTGTTGGACATCTGCAGATACA
The DNA here is from genome assembly GCA_028564925.1 of Lithobates sylvaticus. Lineage (NCBI taxonomy): Eukaryota > Metazoa > Chordata > Amphibia > Anura > Ranidae > Lithobates > Lithobates sylvaticus. The sequence goes on along the minus strand of CM053028.1, from coordinate 316,814,794 downwards.
CTACTGTTTCCACACAGACAGCAAGGGTCAAACTCTGCTTCGAGCTGGCAAGACATATACCATACTTTTTATAAACAGTCTGTAGCTGATTTTTATAAATTTTTTTAAGAAAAAAGCTGTAGGACATTGCATACCCTTTGATTTTGATGCACCTGAAATATATTTAGATGATTTAAACTAAAGTTCAATTGGAATTGACCCATATTTTATTTATTATTTTTGCTAGGAGCCTGACATCGGCGCTAAGTCCTACCATCTTCCATTTCTGTATACAATGATTTGAAACCCTAATGGCCACCAATTACCTTAATGGAGAGAGAGAAGTCAGATGGTGTGGCTTAGCACTGAGGTTGGGAAAGTACAGCTCAAGTAATAAACTTAAAATTAAAGGTAAACTTGTTCAGTTGAGGGTCTCTTGTCCAAAATATAGAAGGCCAAGAGTGTGAATATGTGGGCAGAACTCTGTCCCTAATTCAACAGGGTATATAAAGGAAATATGCCCATGGGACTTTTTAGCGTTGCACCAAGAAATTATCACATTACATAAATTTATACATCTTTTTATTCCATATTCAGGTTAAAAATAGACAAAATGAGCAATGCATATGTCATAGTAAGAAAAAATTTGAAAAGATACATATAAACGTTGATGTACTGTATATTTCTACATATAGGAAACATTGCACAAATGGACCAATAGGTAAATGTTGGACCACATCTCGAGGGTCTCTTGTATGTTTAGCACAGAAAGATTCCAATTACAATACATTCTGAGACGATGTTATATTTTTTGCTTTAAAATGTATAAAGCATGCATCACAGCATACCATGTAAACCATTGCTGCTTGTGAGCTCTGAGTAAAAATTTCAGTGAGACTTTGGACAGATACGACTTCTCAGAACAGTACTTTTTAACAAATATGTAGTGTGAGGGCCTACCAAAGAAATCCTATTGAAAAAAATATGTAAACGGGTAGTCCATTGCACTACAGGATATGCTTGAAATGAACTTTTGTGGCCAGCATTAGACTCACTTATTTAGTCTAAGCAGTATTTAAAAATGCTTTTGTAAAAAAATAAAAAAAATTGTTTGGCTATATAATGTTTTTTCTTCTTCTCAGGTCTGGAGCATTTCAGAAATGTGGTACTGGTCAGTTCCCTACAGGATCGATATGTACCCTATCACTCTGCCCGTATTGAAATGTGCAAAACTGCTCTTAAGGACAAACAGTCAGGTGGGGAAGCTCACATTGGAGCAGCTTAGTGTCTATATTAGAGTAAATTTTATAAAACTGTTAGATACATACTATAGCTTTGCCTAGGTGTTTCGTTTGTGGTTTGAATGTTTAATGTAAGCCTGTACTTAGTGTTTCAGCTACTTTGTTATAGATTTTTCACACTTTCTAAAATGTGATGGTTTTCCTTGGTGGCATTCCTCCTTGTGGACTGTTTTTTTTTTTTTTTTTTTTTTTTGTTTTGTTTTTTTAATTTACAGCTTGCCATTTTACTGAGCTTCGGGAGTACAGCTATCACAATACTCCTGGCACTGACAGGAGAGAACCTACTTTCTCACACAGCAGCACCAGCTCCGCCTGCCCCTCTTTTGTCCATTTACAGAAGGCTTGGTATTTTGTGAATGGGTTCACATAATACTGAGCGCTCTGTGCTGGGGTGGGCAGAACAGTTTTATGTTACTCTGCAGCTACTGTATAGCAATAGCTATGTTCACATCTCTGTTAAAGACATATGTCAACAATGTGGCATGAACCTAGATGCACTTAACCCATAGTAATCCAGATCATTTTAGAAACTGTCTGAATTCCTGGAATTCAGCTTTCACTAATACTCATGCTTTATAGCAAGCACTCCAAAGTGCTTGTCTTATTTATTAGTCTTATTTAAAACTCTCCTGCACCACCTAATCTGCCACTCTGTGGCCCAAAAATCCATTTGAATACAAGATTCCTGAAAGTTGATGGTCACGTTTTTATTTATTTTTTTTTTATTTTTTTTTAATAATCGTATTAAATATAATATGTTCTCTCTAAATCCCAACTAAATGAGGAGCACCCCAACTCAATGAGGAGCACCCCTCCTCCTTGGATCACCCTTCATCATCTCAGAAAAAAAAAAAAGAAAAATGTTTATATGTATTATTTTTCCAGTTGTCCTCCATGCCCTTCCTCCTCCAACAGTGAGTGGGCCTTGAATGAATATATACAGTGGTGTGAAAAAGTGTTTGCCCCCTTCCTCATTTCCTGTTCCTTTGCATGTTTGTCACACTTAAGTGTTTCGGAACATCAAACCAATTTAAACAATAGTCAAGGACAACACAAGTAAACACAAAATGCAATTTGTAAATGAAGGTGTTTATTATGAAAGGTGAAAAAAAATCCAAACCATCATGGCCCTGTGTGAAAAAGTGATTGCCCCCTAAACCTAATAACTGGTTGGGCCACCCTTAGCAGCAACAACTGCAACCAAGCGTTTGCGATAACGTGCAATGAGGCTTTTACAGCGTCCTGGAGGAATTTTGGCCCACTCATCTTTGCAGAATTGTCCTAATTCAGTTACATTAGAGGGTTTTCGAGCATGAACTGCCTTTTTAAGGTCATACCACAATATCTCAATAGGATTCAGGTCAGGACTTTGGCTAGGCCACTCCAAAGTCTTCATTTTGTTTTTCTTCAGCCATTCGGTGGTGGACTTGCTGGTGTGTTTAGGATCATTGTCCTGCTGCAGAACCCAAGTTCGTTTCAGCTTGAGTACACGAACAGATGGTCGGACATTCTCCTTCAGGATCTCTTGGTAGACAGCAGAATTCATAGTTCCTTTTATCACGGCAAGTCTTCCAGGTCCTGAAGCAGCAAAACAGCCCCAGACCATCACACTACCACCACCATATTTTACTGTTGGTATAATGTTCTTTTTCTGAAATGCAGTGTTCCTTCTACGCCAGATATACTTGGACACACACCTTCCAAAGAGTTCCACTTTTGTCTCATCGGTCCACAGAATGTTGTCCCAAAAGTCTTGGGGATCATCAAGATGTGTTGTGGAGAAATTGAGACGAGCTTTGATGTTCTTTTTTGCTCAGCAGTGGTTTTCTCCTTGGAACTCTGCCATGCAGGCCATTTTTGCCCAGTCTTTTCCTGATGGTGGAGGCATGAACGCTGACCTTAACTGAGGCAAGTGAGGCCTGCAGTTCCTTGGACGTTGTTGTGGGGTCTTTTGTGACCTCTTGGATGAGTCGTCGCTGCGCTCTTGGGGTAATTTTGGGCGGCCGGCCACTCCTGGGAAGGTTCACCATTGTTCCATGTCTTCGCCATTTGTGGATAATGGCTCTCACTGTGGTTCGCTGGATTCCCAAAGCTTTGGAAATGGCTTTATAACCCTTTCCAGACTGATAGATCTCAATTACTTTCTTTCTCAATTGTTCCTGAATTTCTTTGGGTCTCGGCATGATGTGTAGCTTTTAAGGATCTTCTGGTGGACCTTACTGTGTCAAGCAGCTCCTATTTAAGTGATGCCTTGATTGTGAACAGGTGTGGCAATAATCAGGCCTGGGTGTGGCTAGAGAAATTGAACTCAGGTGTGGACAACCACAGTTATAGTATGTTTTAACAAGGGGGGCAATCACTTTTTCACACAGGGCCATGATGGTTTGGATTTTTTTTCACCTTTAATAATAAACACCTTCATTTACAAATTGCATTTTGTGTTTACTTGTGTTGTCCTTGACTATTGTTTAAATTGGTTTGATGTTCCGAAACACTTAAGTGTGACAAACATGCAAAGGAACAGGAAATGAGGAAGGGGGCAACCACTTTTTCACACCACTGTAGATAGATATATATATATATATATATATATATATATATATATATATATATATATATATATATATATATATATATATATATATATATATATATATATATATATATATATATATATATAGCTATCGCTAGCTATCTATTTTCTTCAGTATAACTGCAGATTATGATAACCGCAGTAAGCATAAGGGCCGGTTCACACTGCTGTGTGGTGCGAGATTGCATGTGATTCGTACTGCACTGCAGTGCAAATCGCATGCGATGTCCCTTGCAATTTCAGCCATACAGATCTTATGGCTGAAATCGCGTTCGGACTAAACTCACACAGGACCCCTTTTTTGGTCCGCACCAGAATCGGATCGCATAGGTGTCAACACCAATGCGATCCGATTCATGTCCGAACTGTCAGTTTGCAGTGCGACATGCGAGCTGAAATGAGGGCGTCATTAAAGCGGAGTTCCACTCAAAAATGAAACTTCCGCTTTAAGAACTCTTCGCCTCCTTACATGCCACATTTGGCATGTAACTTTTTTTTGGGGGGGGGGAGTGGGGGCTTCGTTAGGAGGGGGATTTCCTGTCCCACTTCCTCCTTCCACCCAGGGACCGCCAAGGCGACTCCTCCTTTCGCCTTAGGTGGCCCCTCCCTCTAGGCGATCTCCTGGGACACTCCGGGAGCACAGCGTGACTCACGCATGCACCGTGCGTGCTTGGCTGTGAAGCCAAAAGCTGTCATGGCCGGGTGCCCAGAGTGGCAATGGAGGCATCGGCGGAGAGGAGGGGGAGAGGAGCGGCGCTGCGTTCGGCTGCATTGCTGGACCGTGGAACAGGTAAGTGTCTGTTTATTAAAAGTCAGCAACTTTTTCTAGCTGCTGACTTTTAATAAACATAAAAAGCCTGGAACTCCGCTTTAACAATGTATTGACACTCCCCGCAGTTTGCATATGGCAGTGTGAACTGCTGTGCGAGTCCGGTGCGATGGGGCAGTGGATTTGCAGGGTTCCCGCATTGCACAAGTGTGAACCAAGCCTTAAACAGTGCTGAAAATCAACCAGTTTTTGTGTTGGGGTTACTTTGATGTGCATAGGAAACCAAGTACAGATAGCAAGTGTCCTTTTTATTATAATTAATTAATTTATGGTATTTTACAGGGCCGGTGTATGCTGAGATGATCCAAAATATCCTTCTACCAGTTCTGCAGAACAACGACTGTAATCTAGTGCGATATGATGTAATTCACGCTTTGCCCAATACAGCCAATTCTCTCATTGGACGTGCAGCACACATTGCAGTTCTTGACTCTGAAGTATTTTTGGAAAAATTCTTTCTGGTCGCTGGCCTCAGATATTTCCAGTAGAAGGAAGGACTTTGCCAGATGCTTATGTGATACCTCATTAACAATAAATCTCAAACTATGTGGTATTAAAGTGTTAGCTGCCATTGTATTTTGAGCTATATTTATATATTGTTCACTTTTTCCTCTCCTTTCCTCTTCTATACTGGAAGATCATTTATATCATCCAATTTGAAATACGTTAGTGGTTTATTAATTTATATTTATGGAAGTCAACACACCTTTACAAACTTAAATGGAAATCAGTTTACCATTTCGGAATAGATTACAATAAATTTGCCAGGGCACGGGCAATTGTTTTCACACAGTCTAGAAATGTTCTTTTTATGCAGGCTGCTCTGTACCATGAATCTGGTGGCGTTTAACCATCAGTGCAAAATGGATTTGCTTATCGATGTTATGTCCGATACATGCAGGCTGATACGTGAGGTCAGCTGGACTGACCATGGTAACCCTCAGTATGCTTCTTCCATCCATTTGTCTCAAAATAGCTGTGGAGGGCATGGTGTGATGTTCCTTCCCTTATATTATACATTCTATCTTTATATACACTGAAACGTGTTACTTTGATCACTGTAGGCGGCAAGAACCAAGCCTTGATGTCGGAGACCTTTTTCAAAGCCACGTTTTATGTTGTTCAGTGGAGATGTTTAATTTGACAGTACAGAGTGGCTTTCATTTACCAAAGTTACCTAAATGCTTTTACTGGAAGTAGGTTAAGGGTTTAATTAAGCTCACGTGGCCTCTTTCAGGTATATTTTGTTCTTTAATGATGGAGAATCTCACTCATTTCACATTGTATGTAAATGATGCATATTCTTCATTGGCGAAATGGACAACAGTTATACAGACCTTTTTATATTTTCTTTTATAGTGAATTATTTTATGACAGTGTTGCAGCAATGAAGAAATCACTTACTTTTTAATTCCATAGGATTTCCAGCAGTTGGGCAACTGCTGTTTAATTATCCAGGTATAAAGCAGAAGGCTACATTGATGTCTTCACACAAGTCTGTGCCTGGACAGTTCATAAAGTGCTGCAGAGTAAATTTAGCATTATATTGTAATCTAAGTCTGGACGCTGGCAAGCCTGGTGAAAATGTGCTTCTTTATCTAACGTGATCTAAGTGAACTGCTGCATGCCCAAGCATGCTTTTCTTGGGGACAGAGTTAGGCAGGGTTTATATTACACTTGCTAATCTGATCATTTTATGATAAAGAACACAAAAATGAAACCGACTTCAAGGTCAAGAGCATGCTAACAATATCAATCATGTATTATGATATAATAATTTTTGTAGCACAACGCTGATTTTTACTAAATAACCGTGCATTGTACAAAACAATATTGCCTATTTGCGTTCATTAAATTAGTAATGTAAGGTTTTTATTTTTATTTTTTTTAACCTTGGATTCCTATTATGCCCTGCACAGTTCACAAACCATATTGGACAGAGAATAGTACATAATTATTTGCATCACAGACAAAACTCCATGGATCTTGGTAAATCCCAAAAACAGTGGTTGGGCCACGTGTAGTGATTTTGCTGCCAAAACTGTTATGTAAAGAAATATTGGAGTTGTCATTGCCAACTTATTTTGGACATGCTGTCATCCTGAGATTTTGTTGTTCCGTGATTTACTGACCTGAAGCAAAGATGTACCTGTTGTGCACATGCTTGTTGTGGCACAATAACTCATTATACAGTGAAGAGTAACAGCCCTGGAATCTGCACCTTCACAAAGAAGTCAGCCATGGCAGTTCCTGTTTTTGTTTTGATTGGTTTATTTCAAATCCTGACAGGTCTGGAGATTTAGAGTAATATGTAATAAAAATAATTGACATAATTGTTATGCCCTGGTTTGTGTAGTGACAGAAGCACTGCCAAGTATCCCGTACATTTATTAAATGTAGTCCTACTAATGCTGCTTGTCTCTGCTATTAAGATGTTGAGACGTTAAGACACCTGCTATTACAGGTGTATGTGCCAAAGGTACACAGGTTCCATCAGTTGTAGCCATTGGGTAGACTAGGACTGCTTTGTAGAAAGACCTTCAATGGATCATGCATTTCTCCTAGATTTTGGGTTGCTTGGTTTATAGAATACATTAGGCTAGGTATTTGATTTAGAAAAACAATTTAGTTCAGTTATAAAGCAGTGAACATGACCTGGCCCAAAAGGATTATATGGGTAACCGTATTACTGAAGTGCAGGCACCATGTTGCACTTACCTTTGTTAGGCTTTTTAACAGATCCCAAGCTCCTTGGATTCTAGGCAAATTGTGATAAAACATCCAGATGCTAAAGTCTGCTCCTAGCATTCAGTTATCAAATACCAGTGCGTCTACTACCTACTAGGCAGAATGACCGGGGACAGGCTTGGTGACAGGTTGAGGGCCTCTTTACAGTTTTTGCCCTGGGTTTCAAGAGGACTTCACAGGAATACAAGAATCCTACTAGCACTGTTACTTGCAGACACCGCAAAGTGCCTCCACTTAAGCACTGCTACCTTTTAGGTGCCAGTCTTGGTTTTTATAACTTGACCTTAAAAATACGTTTCTAAATCAAATACTTGAATTCATTTATTAAAAGACTTATATTATTGATATGGCGCTTAAATGTTTCCTAACATAAACAAGGGGCCCAACCTGAATTGCTTTCAGTTGCAAGTTTCTTCTTTAAAAAAAGAATGTGATAATGAGCGTACATTTTTTATTTTTTTTATTGATAGGATCACTTTAGAATAAAGCCCCTTAAGCTTACCACAGTATTTTATAGCCAGTGGATGACAGAGTAGACACACTGGTGGCACGTTGTAAAGTAACCCATGGAACTAAGACCCTTGTGTATCTTCATTACTGCTTGCTTAAAGGGCACCTATCCTGTAGGTTTTCACAGTTGTTTTTGAATGTTTATTTTATTTTCCTTTGGCAACATCCAAGGCAATATCAGCTTCACTTTTTTTGCCCTACATGATTTGAATTCCATCAACATCATAAACTAGCGTATACTTTTTGTCATCGCAAGATCCTTTTCTGTAATGGTACCATATTACTGTACCTTTTCTGAAAATTAACACAGACACAACTTTTTAATTCCACACTGAGTGCAAATAATTTGTAAGGACAAACTATTTTACTTTTGGGTAATGTTTTTGGACCTCAAACTGGAAAAACCTAGCTGCTACATTTTTCAGTGATGCTAGGCAATCTGAAAATATCATTGTCATATCCTTACTTTGTTTGGTCATGTAACTGTGGAGATTTTATTTATTCATGACCTTACTTTAATGTGAACCTGTTGCTAGTCATGGTAAATACAGATGTTATAGGAGTTGATCCACCATTTTTACATATCAGTAGGAACTACTGACATTGCTTATGCATGTGGCACATTGCACCTTGGTGATATTTGTAGTTTCTACTGAATTGTTAGGCAACATATTGCTTAAGTCCACCAAATGGCTTAGGTTTTCGATGATTGACAAGTACTCTAAGTACTGGAATGCCAAATTTACTGGTGGTTTTTGCATTTCTTATAACTGTTGCCTTTCTAAACCATCTTCGCCAAAACCCTCCACATAGTATAATCTTCTGGTCTATCCTCCAGGAACATCCAACATTATTGCAATATTCCCCCATGTTTATCATAGAGAAGTTATATTAACATGTAAAGCATTGTAAATATTCAGAATGTGCGTGGAACAATAATAGCCTGTTTGGTGATTGGATAAAATGTTTTTTTTCATATTGAAGAATGTTCAAGGTCTGTAGACTCTCACTATTGGTGCTTAATAGCTCTGAAGAACAATATTTTCATGCTAATGTTTTGGGATTTATGCACTGACGAAAAAAGCTGTGTACTTTGAACTGTAATTATTGGACTTTTTTTGTCTAAATATAAATATGTGTAAAATGAATGCATGTTTCTAAGTATCAGTCTGTTACTGCTTTTGGTTTTAATGGATGCTTAAATAAAATAAAATAAAAATAGATATATTTTCTTTTCCAAACCTTGATCATTTTCAGGATTCCACTTATTGGGAATAAAATGGAGAACCTGCCATTGATATATTTTTTAAATTTCTTGTATGATTTAATGTATTATTGCTTGTAGGGGAGGCAACAAATTATGAACTGAACATAGTGCGTAAAGTCTATCAATTCATAAAACTAGTGACCAACTAACTGAGGCAAGTGTTGCCAGTGTCCAGTGACCCATAGCTTAGGGAACAACATGTCTGCCATTATTGAGAGGACAGATACACTTAATAGTTCCATGACTTTGAGCGGACGCTGTAAGCCCACACTTCATCTATTAATAAAACTGGGGTTAAAGCATGATCATTATAATGGTTCTCTCAAAATTACTGTATATTTTAATCCATGGAGCATTCTAAAAGTGAATAAGTGGCTGCAGTGCTTTTAATACGGGGCTATGGGAGACAGAGACCCCACTGATATAGCATGGAGAAGTTTTAAGCAGAAACTGGGGATCCACATTAAGAGTCATTCTCATTATCCATATTGCCAAAATCAACTGCAGAGACCTAAAGAAAGGAGCTGGCTTCTGAAAACTCTTGTGGCATTGAAAATGTTCAGTTTTGACCCATTTACTTCTGTGTCTCGGCTGTCTCCCCATTCTTATTTGTTTTAAATACAAAGTGCAAACTTTAGCAAGCCTTTGTCCTGTGGAGTTAATGGATAGGTTTTAATTGTCCTGTTTGTGTTTTAACATTGTTTTGTAATTATTTAAATGCATTTGTATGTTTTCTAACATTTTGGAGATTTTTGAAGTTGAGCATTGCGGTATAACACTCTTATGGTTTACTATGATTGGAAAAGTGAAATCATTAGTTTGTCTCATAGAGATTCAATCATCCCAATAAAATATTTCACTTTTTACCTGTGGTTGTTTATTTAATTAAGAATATATCCTATTTCTTGCCTTTAATTCGGTTTAAACCATGATAGAGTTCTACTCCATTAATTCCGGCAGCTACGTCAATAGTTCTGTGCTCCGAGTCTGGCTAGGATCTTTCCAGAGTGATGTCCATCCAATGTAAATCAATATGGAAATATGTCTGTTCCAGAAGGAAAAGAAGTTGGCCCTGTTTGACAATCCAACGTTCGGTGCCACATCCCTAATTGTACACCAAAAATAAAATATATATTTGTAATATGCGAGTTCTACTCTAAAATTACTTTACTTTTTAACCATAGCAAGCACTTCTTACCACCATGCTTTTTTATTATTAAAAATAGAACCTGCATTCATATTTCCGAGAAAGTATTGCTACAAGTTCCCCTGAGGTATTATCAATATTGATGGGTTTCTACCAAGCTCAGTAAAAGCACATTGGAGATTTAAATAGTTTTAAATGTAAAATGTTTTTAATATCTAAAAGGAATTAATAGAAGTAAAATATCTATATATAGAAACCCACAGAGTTGCAAAACCTATGCCATAATGGCCGATGACAAAAGAGGTGTTGCACTTTTTTAAATGGGATCATAACTTAAATGGGCACTTTTTTTTTTCCCATCTATATTAACAACATTAATCAATCAAAATGCAGTTTCAGTAAAATGGCAATCCTGTCTGAGGGGGAAAAAAACAAAACAGACTTTCTCAGTTAACAATGAAAAGGCAATGCAGACCAACTTACTGTATAGCGGTCAATTCACTCTATTGAAATCAGATTAGTATGGATGCAGACTGGTTGCCATACATATAACAATTTGCTCCATGCAGTATTTTTTATGAATATGCTTGTTATGTCATGAGGTCATGTCTGTGTACCGTTTGGGGGGTACTTTTTTGTCCCTATAACAATTGTTATAGGGACAGGATGGGACAGAAAATCCAACATTTTACAGTTTGCCACCTAAACAGGAGGTGAGTGAGAATCTTCCAATGTGGACACCTGTTTCTTTAGGAACATTATTAGAGATATCAATTTGATCATATCCGTATTAGAGCGAAGTTCCCCTCACTTCTTGTTGCATCTTTGGGGCAGCAAAAAAGAGAAATCTCCCCAATGGGGCCCAGACAACAACAAAAAATTATACAGGGCTTTAAAGTGAAACTTGTACAGGAACTGTAACTGAGCACCACACACTATTACATTTTTAATATTCAAAGCAAACTTGCACATCCATCCATGTCTCCATGCTTTAGTTTGTTGAGTAATCACTTTGGAAAATGGCCCCCTAGCAATTCTAGCCACGGCCATCTTGAGTAAGGGCAGCTGATTCATGTACAATTTACATCCTGGCATCCATCTGCCCTTAGGCCATGCATTCAGATAGCAGGGTGTGCTTAGCTGGGAAAACCCCTCCCCCAGAAAAAAAAACACGCCCATAAAGACTCCTGGCATGTATGACATAATTTAGGCATTAAAAACTGTTGAAGGTGTTCACTTTAAAAAATAAAAAAAATAACAAATGCACTTTTTTGCAGGTAAAATAATGCATTTATTTTCAGCAGATCACTGATGCCATGCAGGTCTCCTGCAGACTGTCAGTGTATCGGCTTTCCTGTACATCCCTTACGGGTAAGCGGATACTCCCTGACAGGAACACTCAATAAACTATTGTGACGCTCCACAGGGCCATGGTAGTTCATTGCGAATACAAGCCAACAGCCGCTAAAGATGCCGGGACTTGCAGTTCAGTCAGACACACGGAGCTGTGCGCAGCGGGCGGTGGCAACAGCAGTAGGAATATGTTACGTGTTCGCATCCTGTTTTATGCCCCTTCAGCCTGTGTCTATTGTTTGTATGTCCTTAGAATTATGGGGAGGTGATGCCTCCATCAATCAACATGCAATATCCAACCCCCTATTGTGTTGAGCTGTTAAATTGACATGGAGGAGGTGTCAGGGAATGGGCTGTCATTTATCCAGAGTGTATACGCCACATGTGTGACTCTCTATAGTCATGTGGGTTGCATGGATATGAAAAAGGAGGAAATTAACAGCTTGGAAGGGGACTGAACCTGCAGCATGCTCAGTAAGATGTGGCAACGGCTGGTCTACACAATCTCTGGCTGCAGCGGGGACACATTGAGAGGGACAGTGAACAGCAGAGTCAACCAGAATTATTTTCGCAGAATACAGAAAATGAATCCCATAGTAACAGAGTGAGTATGAGCAGCATGTAATATGGCATGGACTGACCATTTTTAATGATGTTGGTTTAATTACACTTGAAGACTCTAATTTCCTTGGCATGCCCTGCCATGCCAACCATGGTTGTGTCTATAGCAGTCTGTCAGATTATTGCTGTCTGGGCTAAGCGTATGTGGAATCCCAGTTACATCCCTACTGATGCCTCTGTCCACAGTCAGCTGGACCTTTTACCCACAGCCTTATACTACTGCGTGAATGGCTTGGCCAAATTTCCTGGATAATCCTTCTCCACTATATTGTCAAAAGTATTGGGACACTTGCCCTTATACGCACATGAACTTTAATAAAATCCCAGTCTAATGCCCCGTACACACGGTTGGCAATTCCGACCACAAAATCCGTCGGATTTTTTCCGACACTGGTGTTGCATACACACGGTCGGACAAAGTTGTCGGAAAATCCGATCATCCTGAACGTGGTGACGTTCGTTGCGTACGACGGGACTACGTGGAGGCTACTAGCCAATAGCTTTGGTCTTGTAATGTGATCTGAGCATGCGTGGCACTTTGTCCGTCGGAATTTGCTACACACGATCGGAAAAAGTCCGATGGGACTTTGTTGTCGGAAAATTTGAGAGCAGGAGATAAAACTTTGTCCGTCGGAAAATCCGATGGAAAAAGTCCGATGGAGCCTACACACGGTCGGAATTTTCGACAACATTGTCCGATAGGACATTTTCCGTCGGAAAATCCGACCGTGTGTATGGGGCATTAGTCTGTAGGGTTCAATATCGAGTTGGCCCACCTACCTTTGAGATGAATTAGAGCAGAGACTGCGAGCCAGGCCTTCTCATTCACATCAGTGCCTGACATCAAAATGCGCTTCTGGAAGAATGGTCAAACATTCCCATAGACACACTCCTAAACCTTGTGGACATCCTCCCCAGAAGAATTAAGGCTGTTATAGCTGCAAAGGGTGGGCCAACTCAATACTGAACCCTATGGACTAAGACTGGGATGCCATTAAAGTTCATGTGTGTGTGTATACGCAGGCACTGGTCCAAATCATTTGGTGGGAGGGGTTGTTTTTCAGGGGTTGGGCTTGGCCCCTTAGTTCCAGTGAAGGGAACTCTTAAGGCGTCAGCATCCCAAGACATTTTGGACAATTTCATGCTCCCAACTTTGTGGGGACATTTTGGGGGTGGCCCCTTCCTGTTCCAACATGACTGCTCACCAATGCACAAAGCAAGGTCCATAAAAAAAAGGAATGAGTGAGTTTGGGGTGGAGGAACATGACTGGCCTGCACAGAGTCCTGACCTCAACCCTATAGAACACCTTTGGGATGAATTAGAGCGGAGACTGTGAGCCAAGCCTTCTCGTCCAACATCAGTGCCTGACCTCACATATGTGCTTCTGGAAGAATGGGCAAACATTCCCATATACACTCCTAAACCTTGTGGACAGCCTTCCCAGAAGAGTTAAAGCTGGTATAGCTGCAAAGGCTGGGCCAACTCAATATTGAACCCTTCAGACTAAGACTGGGATGGCATTAAAGTTCATGTGTGTGTGTAAAAGCGGGCACTGGTTCAAATCATTTGGTGGATGGGAAGATTATGGTGTGGGGTTGTAATTAAGGGGTTGGTAAGGATACCATACCAAGACATTTTGGACAATTTAATGCTCCCAACTTTGTGGGAACAGTTTGGGGATGGCTCCTTCTTGTTCCAACATGACTGCGCACCAGTGCACAAAGCAAGGTAGACATGGACAGGGCCGGATTAACATAGGGGCTATTGGAGCTGCAGCTCCAGGCCCCTTTCTCAAGATAGGCCCATTTGCCCAAAAAAAAAAGAAAAAAGATCGACTTTGAGGGTTGTAGCTCAGCGATTAGGAGTCACAGAGACCCCACATTTGGGGGGTAGGTAGCTAAAGGCCCACTTCAGTACTGGTCATAATGTGGGGCTGCTATCATCTATGGTTTCGGAGATACAGGGCTGCTTGTGCAGCATGTCAGAAGCTACATACGGGGCGGCCAGTTTAAATACAAGCTGGAACACTCTGCAGCAGACTGAGAGGGTGAACTCACAGTGCTTATAATAATTATTTGTATATTACTTATGATAATTAACCCCTTACCACCCAGGTCCATTCTGACACTTCTCTCTACATGTAAAAATCATACTTTTTTTATGCTAGAAAATTACTCAGAACCCTTAAGCATTATATACTGTTTTAGCAGACACCCTGTGGAATAAAATGGTGGTCTTTGCAACTTTTTATGTTACACGATATTTGCGCAGCAATTTTTCAAACTTTTTTTTGGAAAGAAACTGTTTCATTCAAAATAAAAAAACATTGTTTTGTACTAAGCGATGCTTTAAATTTTTTTACAGGTTACATGTTTGGAGTGACAGAGGAGGTCTAGTGCTAGAATTATTGCTCTCGCTGTAACGATTGCGGAGTATGTAACCTGTGTGTATCTGGCTCTGATACTAACCAGTGCCTACCCAGCCACTGACTAGTATCTCTCCCCAGCCTGTCCCCACACACCCTCTCACCTGCTGACCTGTGAATGGGGGAATCACTCCAGCAGTTTTATTGTGTTCTGCCAGTGAATACAATGATTAGTGTTGCTAACTATAGCTGGCAGCACTGATTGTTTTGGGGAAAACCTGACAGGCTGGTTGTACTCAAGTCGGTTAATAGGTTGACTTGTGTAAAACCAGCTAGCCCATACATAGATCGACTATTGCTGGTCTCTGCTTAATTTCAATCCATGTATG
This sequence comes from Lithobates sylvaticus, assembly GCA_028564925.1. NCBI lineage: Eukaryota > Metazoa > Chordata > Amphibia > Anura > Ranidae > Lithobates > Lithobates sylvaticus. The sequence goes on along the minus strand of CM053028.1, from coordinate 316,799,691 downwards.
GCCCGCTTAACCACTACGCAGTCCCTAAACATCCTTCCACAAACCTTTACATTTTTCCTTCCCAGATTACTTCATCCTCCTCTCCTATACATAGTGCCCACTGCCATACTCTTCACACTTATCTCCTATACACAGTGCCCACTGTCATACTCTTCACACTTCTCTCCTATACATAGTGCTCACTGTCATACCCTCCACACTTCTGTCCTATACATAGCGCCCGCTGTCATATCCTACACACTCCTCTCCTGTACATAGCGCCCGCTGTCATATCCTACACACTCCTCTCCTGTACATAGCGCCCGCTGTCATACACTTCTCTCCTGTACATAGTGCCCACTGTCGTACCCTCCACACTCCTCTCCTATACATAGTGCCCACCGTCATAACCTCCACACTCCTCTCCTGTACATACTGCTCACTGTCATACCCTCCACACTTCTCTCCTATACATAGTGCCCACTGTCATACCTTCAACACTCCTCTACTGTACATACTACTCACTGTCATACCCTCCATACTCCTCTCATATACATAATGCCCACTGTCATACCCTCCACACTTCTCTCCTATACATAGAGCCCACTGTCATACCCTCCACACTTCTCTCCTATACATAGTTCCCACTGTCATACCCTCCACACTCCTCTCCTGTAAATACTACTCACTGTCATACCCTCTATACTCCTCTCCTATACATAATGCCCACTGTCATACCCTCCACACTTCTCTCCTATACATAGAGCCCAATATCATACCCTCCACACTTCTCTCCTATACATAGTTCCCACTGTCATACCCTCCACACTCCTCTCCTGTACATACTACTCACTGTCATACCCTCCGTACTCCTCTCCTATACATAGTGCCCACCGTCATACCCTCCCTCCACACTCCTCTTCTGTAATTACTGCTTACTATCCTACTCTCCACACTTCTCTCCTGTACATAGTGCCCACTGCCATACCCTCCACACTCCTGTGCATTCTGCCCACTGTCATACCCTTCACACTTCTCTCCTGTACATAGTGCCTTCTGCCATACCCTCTGCACTCCTCTCATGTACATAGTGCCCACTGTTAGACCCTCCACATTCCTCTCCCTCACCTGCACATACTTCCCACTTTTATACCATCTATACTCCTCCCATATGCCTCTTACCCACAAAAACTGTTCTTTAAAATTATACTGAATATCCTCAATGTTACCAGCTCTAGAATGGGCACACTTTTGTTAGTACAACTAAAGGAAATCTTACAGTCCTCATATTTGTTCTGCCCCATTATTAGTACTTATTTAATTTTGTAATTACTACTGTGATGTATAGAGGAACATAGGGGATGTCAGCTACTCTAAATATAACGCGTCCCTGAAAATATTTTTGACAACTATGCACTTAGGCACTGCCCAAGGGCCACAGGTGTGATATTAAAGCGGTAGTAAACTTTTCTAACATTACAACTTTTTAGAGGCCCTGAGGTAGGTTATGCCATAATGTACAAGTATGCACAGCACATTAGCACATTAGGGTACACTTCAATTGTCAGACCGAGCCATCCAGTGCTGTGCTGTGATCAATCCGGCTGGGCCCCGTCGCTTCCATCTTCACCCGGTCTTCCTTACTGGTTCTGTGCCTTCGGTCACTTGCCTTGGCCGGGCTGCGTTGATGTCATTCCCACACATGCTCATGTGCATCCTCTTTCTCTCATCCCCCCCCCTTTCTCTCTCATCCTCCCTCCCTTACCCCTCACACCTCTTTCATCCCCCTCTCTCTCTCTCTCTCTCTCTCTCTCTCTCTCATCCTCCCTCTCTCTCTTTAATTTAATTTGTTATAACAAAAAATAGTTTGCATTTTTATTTATTTATTGTTTATAAAAGGCCCCACCAAAATCCACAGCACCAGGCCCATGATGTTCTTAATCTGGCCCTGATTGGGGGGGGGGGGGGGCTGTGGCACACAGAAGGCTTTTTATCCTAAAGCGGAGGTTCACCCAATTTTTTTAAGTTTAGCTCAATCGTATTCAAGTAATGTATACATTGTTACACTGAACTTTTTTTTTTTTAATAAGGTGTACCTGTGTATTTGTGCTTTTCTCTTTGTTTCCAGTATATTACCCCTGTGGCTGTGGGCGGGTATTTTGTGGGTATAATCATAATGTCCGGCGCGCCGCTCTGTCTCCTGGGAGCTCGTGTCATTGTTCCCAGGAGTCAGTGCGGAGGCCCGCTGCAAATTCTCGTGGGATTTCATCACAACGGGGCGGGAACTTCCTAAGACGCCGCCCGTTGTGATGGCAACCATGAAGTTTACGACGCTCCGTGCCGTTACAACTGAGCATGCAAGGAATGCTGGTAGCTCAGCATCACTGGAATCAGGAAGTTAATGCTTGTGGGCTTCAAATGCCCACAAGTAGATGAAAACGGCCGTCCACATTTTTTATAACTTGTTCTTTACAATGAAAACTGACATCGGGGGAGATAATTCACTAAAAAAGTGAGTGTGCCATTGTCAATATGTGCCATCAGCTCGGGTGCAGGCGCAGGCGCCGCCACTGTAACTAAGGGAACCGGCCGTGGAGCCTGCAGGTTTTACCGCTTGTTTCCTACTGCGGATGAGCGAGTTGCGCAGCGCTTTCTGAATGGCCCGTCGTTTTCTGGGACACACACAGTTCCCAGAAGGCAGTGGGGTGAAGGAGGAAATGACGCGGCTGAGGTAGAAAGGAGGTACACTCAGTACTTCACATAAGGTAAGTAAAAAAAAAGTAAAAAATCATTATTCATAAACGAGTTGTGGAGGGTGGTCATTCCTTTAAGAAAAAGTTGTAAAATAGGGTGGAACTCCGCTTTAAGATAAAAAAAACTAAGTGTAAAGGCGGGTGTCTATATACTTTTGGTAGTCTAATGTCTGAACCTATTATTAGGAAGTGTTCCTAATTCCAGGGACATAGAAGAGAAGAAAGGACACAATGGACAATGTAGTTGCCTATGTAGAAGACAGCACTGAGTGTGTCTGGCCCAGTTTCCACAGACCCCTGTTATCCAGTTATGAAATGATCCTGCTGGTATAGTATAATCATTCCTATACAGAGAACAAAAAACGCTCTGCACTGTAAAACCAATCAGATTGCAGCAAACATCAACCAGTCAGCGGGCAGCTGGGGCTTGCCACAGACACGCAGAAAAGAGGAGAGGCGGAACGCAAACCAATAAGATGACAGCGCTCCACGACCAATCAGCGAGCAACAGGAACTGGCCGACGAAACACAAGGGGACAGGGTACGACAGCCAATGCGATGGCAGCATTCGTCATCCAATGAGCGGGAAGCGTGGGCTGGCCCCAGACCCAGGAAGTAGCGGGGTTGGAGGTCATTGACAGAGAAGGATGAATGCTGTGATTCGGTGTTGTCGGGCTGTGATAACTCAGCGCTTGGCTGCACGGCCCTGGCAGTGTGAGTTCTAGTTATGGGCACACACCACACTAAACTCTTCTTTTATTGCACATTTATTCTGTGTGTATCCCGTCCTACGTACCTTCCAGGAGAAGGGTTCACTACATAGAAGCCTGTTCACATTTGTCCTGTAACCAGTCGGCTTCCAGCTTCAGTTTGTTCAGTTACGCTTTGACAATAAAAAGCTGGACGCTGATTGGTTTCTATGCAGAGCTGCAGCAGTTTTAGTGACAGAGTATGAGTGTGAGTGATCCATACTGTGTACAGTGTGATGATCGTTGTGTAATGGAGGCTGGGGGCAGGCTGCACACATATGGACATCACTAATAACATATCCTTACTGCCATGGTAATTGGATTACTACTGATGTCATAGGCAGCCATATACGGGAGGATGAGGATCATTCTTAGTGTAAATGTCAATGCCAAATCCACAATGCATGTTACACACGTGCTAGGAGTTGTGATTTCCATGGCAAATCACCTTAAGGTCTGGTTCACACTTATGCAGCTTGCGGTTGATGCGTGTTTTCTGGGTGTGTTTCGTTTATTTTTTTTTGTTTTGTTTTGTTTTTTTTTTTTTTTTTTATACACGTTTTTGATGTGTTTCTCTTTTTTTGGAGTCGTCTGTTGTCTTATGGTAGAAATCAGCAAAAATGCAGCGGAAACGCATCAGAACGTAAGCGTTTCTTAACCACTTGGCGTCCGCGCTATAGCCAAATGATGGGGCCACAGCACAGACCTGAATTTCCGGGAGGCCGTCGTATGACGTCCTCCCCTTTGCACGCTCCCCACCTGCCGTGATCACTGAGTCACTGAGACTCGGGTGATCACAGATACGAGTAAGGGGCCGATCCCAGCCCCTTACCACATGATCAGCTGTCAGCCAATGAAAGCTGATCACGTGATGTAAACAAAAGCTTGGTAATCATCTTTTTCTTTTTTCTCCTCACGCTGACAACGCAAGGAGAAAAAAAAGCAGATCATCGGCTTATGTGCAAGGGACATCAGTCGGAAGGAGGCACATCTGCCTAATCTGTGCCCACAATTACCGCCTGCCAGTGCCCATGAGTGACACCTATCAATGCCCACCAGTGGTGCCAATCAGTGCCACCTAGCAGTGCTGCCTATCAGTGTAACCTACCAGTGCTGATCAGTGCCCATCACTGCCACCTTTCAGTGCCTATCAATGCCACCTATCAGTGCCACCTATCAATGCCCATCAGTGCTGCCAACCAGTGCCCATCAGTGCAGCCTCATCAGAGTACATCAACGAAGGAGAAAAATTACCTGTTTGCAAAAGTTGAAAAAAAAATATAAAAAAATAAAACTTTTTATTTTTTATTTTATTTTTAAATTGTCTTTTTAAATTTTTTTAATGAAAAATAAAAACGCAGAGGTGATCAAATACCACCAAAAGAAAGCTCTATTTGTGGGGAAAAAAATGATAATGATCATTTGGGTACAGTGTTGTATGACTGCGCAATTGTCATTCAAAGTGCACCAGCGCAGGAGGGGGGGTTTAAATGCCCAGTAAGCAAGTGGTTAAATGTGTTTTTCACTGCATTTCCATTGAAGTCTATGGAACCAAAAACCTAATCTGCTGCGGGAAAAAAAGTTTGACCCTTTCAAAAGAAAACACTGTGAGAGAACGCAGATGTGAATGTGACCCATAGGAAAGTATGTTAACCACTTGCCAACCAGCCGCCGCACTTATACTGTGGCAGGTTGGCTCTCCTGCTCAAACCGACGTACCTGTACATTGGTCCATGCGTGTGAGATTGCGGATGTGCATACACAGAGGCAGAACAGGGATCTGCCTTTGTAAACAAGGTGTATCTCCGTTTTGACAGGGGACATCTCCGAGATCTGCTGTTCCCAGTGATCAGGAACAGCGATCTCTATCATGTCCTGGTCAGCCCATCCACCTACAGTTAGAACACACTAAGGGAACACATTTAACCCCTTGATCGCCCCCCAGTGTTAACCCCTTCCCTACCAGTTTCATTTATACATTGATAGCACTAATCAATGTAATAATGTCACTGGTCCACAAAAAGTGTCTATTTTGGTCAGATTTGTCTGTCGCAGTTATACTAAATATTGCAGATCGCTGCCATTACCAGTAAAAACAATAAAACAAAATTAAAAGTCCCTAAATCTATCCCATAGTTTGTAGACGCAATAACTTTTGCGTAAACCAATCAATATACCCCTATTGCGATTTTATTTAATTTTTTTTATATTTTTACCAAAAATATGTAGAAGAATACAAATTGGCCTAAACTGATGAATACATTTTTTTTTAAATATATACTTATTTTTTTACTGGATATGTATTATAGCAGAAAGTAAAAAAATATATATATTTTTTTCAAAATTGGCACTCTTTTTTTTTTTTTTTTTTTGTTTATAGCGCAAAAAATAAAAACTGTAGAGGTGATCAAATACCACCAAAAGAAAGCTCTATTTGTTTAAAAAAAAAAGGACATAAATTTTGTATGGGTACAGCGTCGCATGACCGCGCAATTGTCAGTTAAAGCGACACAGTGCCATATCGCAAAAAATGTTTGGTTTATATGATTTATATAATAAAAAACATAGAGGTAATCAAATACCACCAAAAGAAAGCTCTATTTGTGTAAAAGAAAAATGATATAAATTTTGTTTGTATACAGCGTTGCGTGACTGAGCAACTGCCAGTTAAAATAGCGCATCTGCAGCATTTCTTCTCCCCTCTTCTTGTATTCACAGGAGGCTCTGACGGCAGTGGGAGCCATTGGATTCTGCTGCTGTTAATCAAATCCTGTGAGAAGGGAGTGGAGTGCGGAGCCTGTTTGTGCAGTGTGTGTTTATAGACATACACAGCCCAGCTCGGGAGCACACCTGCATGAATGCCCCCATAGCAAGCAGCTTGCTATGGGGGCACTCAGAGAAGTGGAGGAACAGAAAGCACCATCAGGGAACCCCAGAAGAGGAGGTAAGGGGTCGCTTTGTGCAAACCATTGCACAGAGCAGGTAAGTATAACATGTTTTTTTATTTTAGAAATAAAAGTTAAGGTTTACAACCCCTTTAATTAATTTCCATCCGACTCTGATTTATTCAGCCCATAAAACGCTAAATAATAATGCATATAGAATTTGGCCATTATTTTATTTTTTTTCATGTTCTTTTAGCTTCATTTCCCCCCATATGTGTCTTAATGACCACATCTGTATGGTGGATCAGTCTGGCGCCAATGTTGATTCTGATCAATTGGTGGATAAAAATAGAAACAGGTGTGCAATTATAGCAGCATCTGCCTTTGGCGGGTTTTAAATTTGATTATCAATTCTGATGATCAGTTACTAATCAACAGAAATGTATTCCAGCATACACAAACTGTTCTCAGAGAAGAGCTCTGGCAAGCTGCTATTTAAAACAGAAAATCATGGTCAGCCTTATTCAATAAAGAGTTCTTATTCTTAAAGTGGAATTCCAGGCACCTAATTGTTTTCATTTCAGATGCCTTAAAGGAGAAGTCCAGCCTGAGCTTTTTAGGCTGGGCTTCTCCTATGGGTCACAGGAGTGCAATTCATTTTGCACTCCTGTGACTGGTTTTCAGCAGAGAGCAGTCTGAATCCGCTCTCTGCTGACGTCACAGGAATCAGTCCAGGCACCGCATCATCCCGACTTCCCAAGTCTGGATCCACCAGCTGCCTTGATTCATGGCAGTCTCAGCAACCCGCTGAGATGGCCTCTGCCCGCCCCACCACAGCTCAGCGCTCCAATGAGCGCGGAGAAGCAGACCAGGAGCGATGCTGTCAGTCAGCAGCTCTCCGCTCAGGGAGGTGTGAGAACGGAGTCATCGGCAATGTTCGATCGCTCGGTTCTCAGTGCAAAGACGGCAGCATCGATCTGATGCTCCATCCACCGAGGTAAGTATGATTAGAAAAAACAAAAAACCCATACTTCTCTTTTAATATTTTTGCCTCTGTCCTTTATGCAGTAACTGTTTGCTTTCATTTAAACTCTTCTAAATGCTGTATTTGGCTGCTCTCGGAAAGTACAGGAAAGCTGTGCTTTTGGCTCCCCGCTGCATCAGGGAGGTGTCTATGACCAACAGTTCCAGTGTTGTGCCTCCACCCCCTCATTGTTCTTTACTATTCAAAAAGCACAGTCAGCCATACCACTGCAGCTATCTGCAGTGTCAGCCCAAAAGACTCCACACACCCAGTGGCAGAAAAGAAGTACTTTGAATTGAAGGTGAGTATTGCAGTTACAGCAGCTTTTTCATGATTTACAGCTTTCATGTATAACTCCTGGTGCAGTTCTTGGCTGTGTTCACAAATGTATGACCCAAATCAGGCCCAGCTCAGTGTCCTTAGTTGCTAAGATGTAGGCAGCTCAACGTTCTTGGTTGCTAGTACAATTGGGTCAGCTATCAACCACTCTTTCTCAGCAATGAGACAAGCTAGAAGGACAGGACAAACTGCAGGTTTTCCGATTCCGATGGGAATGTCTACAAAAAAATTCTGCTCATCCACTTACTTAACTGGGGGGAGCTGGGGGTTAATTAATTCATTAAAAGAAGGAAAAGGAGAAGAAGAGGGAAAAGAAAAATTAAATTTAAATATTATTAAAATAAGTGAGTAGGGGTAATGAATTTATATTAGGACGAGGGGGGGGGGAGACGGTGGACTACTCTTTCGAAAAGTATATTGAGACTGATTCATGTGTTTTGTTGACTGTGGTCTTTTTGTGTTTTTTATTTATCTGTTATATATGTATGTATAAGTATTGTAAGGATGTTTATATATATATATATAAGAATTGTAACAATGTGGAATGTTTTCTGTATATGTGAAAACATGTATTAATAAAAATAATTGAAACACTTACTTAACGCAGCTAAGGCATGTATATCTGCCCTATTGAATAACTTCTCCCTCCTATGGTTGCACAGTGGTTTACGAGAATTACAGACATAAATACAATACAGGACCTTACATATTCTATGAAGGACGAGGGCAAACAATTTAGGCATATGTGGTACTACTGGATCGAAAAACCAAACCTCTGAATAGAGTCTTCCTTTACCCTTCTCCACTCCCTCTATTTGGACACACTCTGACTTCCCAGTGACATAAATGTATAACAATTCACTTAATGAACTAAAACAAAGTTTTGGCTTTATATATTTATATAAAACAATGAATATTTTTATTAGTTCTGTATTTTTCCCTTACAGCATATTCTGCCATTGGGAGTTGTGTCAGATCTACTAGCAGTATCTCACAGGAAAGTAACAACTCTAACAAAACTGCTTTAAAAAAACCAAAAACACCCCAGGGGCGGTTTGATGAAGCTGAGCAATCTAACACGGAGAAAGGACCACTGGAAAGTGAGTGAATGGAGGTCCAGTTTGAATAATTTTTTGCAGCACAGTAAACTGGTGAAAACTGTGCATTAAGCTTTAAAAACATGTTACAGAAATGTGTGAGGATAAATAGAGGTCCTCTTCTTGTTGATGCTCAGAGTTAAAGGAATTCTGCACTAAGATAAACATGCAGGCTGCCCTTGCTAACCTCTTATGAAAATACTAGCTGCCTGGACCTTGCTGATCCAGGTACTTTAAACTTGGAGAAAGATGGATAGTAATTGTCAACAAGTGAGAACTTAAATTTTTCTCAAATCGCCTTTCAGGACAACCCTGGAGAGAGCGCAGCTCCGCCCACTTTTCAGGAAACACATGCTTGACCTTTAAAACCCCTCCTCTTCCACCATGGCCTCAGTTATTTGTGTTTCCTCCGCCATGTGGAAGCACTTGTGGGAACCAGCAGGGCTGCGATCTCTCCAGGGGGAGCTGAAAGGCCTTACCTCGGTGAGGTGCGATTCGCGGCAAAACGACCATCCCAGCACCTTCCTGGTACGTTCGGAGGGTGTTCCGGAGTCCCCAGCCTTGTCCAGCTTAGGGGAGCATGGCCGAGCAGGAGGTCGAGGCGTCTTGGACCCGGGAGCCCGAGTTTGAATCTCGCGCGCTGGCGCTGAGTTGGCTTCCGGGTCCCCTCTGGAGGGCGGATGACGCGGCGGCCAGTGACGCGGCTTCCTGTTTGGGCGGGGCGACGAGTGGTTCCGGTCGCCTGACAACGCAGGGGCTAGGGGGCGGGTCCTTAGACCGTGTGCAAGCTTCCGGCTAGCGTAATGACGCAACGCCCGGGAGTTTTAAAATCACCTGTGTCAGATTCAGTCCCCGCTGCGCTCTCTGCATGATGGAAGAGAGATCGTCAGCGTCGGTGGAGGCAGGCACCACGAGCACCGGTCAGGCCCAGGTAAGAGGGGCACAACGGTGCTCTCGATTCTTACCCTTATGGGCTTATGTTTTTCCCTTGTGAACTGTATTCCCTCCCTCAGGGGAGCCTGCCCCTTCAGGTTTTCTGAGGTTACTGTCACTCAGACCTGTGGGTTTATGGTGGCTGTGTCTTTTCCCCTTTGTTTGTCACAGTGGGGTGTTGTCCTTCTCCCTGTTGGTGGTCGGTGTGAGCACTGTTTGTTTTAGTGGGCCCTCTGCAGTAGCAGTAAGACATTCCTTTTTTGGTTTCTTTTTAGGAGACTGTCTTGGGGAAAACTAAACGATCTAACCCTCCAGGCCAGAAGAAATGCCCTTCGTGCAAAGTACCATTGCGGGAATCTTGGCAAAAAGCCCTTTGCAAAGCTTGCATTAGGGAGCTGGTGGAGGAAGAGTCCTCCCAGCAGTACAGGGACCTCTTCTCCTCTGTTAAGGAGATTGCTAGTTCCCTGAGTTCTGTAAAAACCATGTTGGCTCAGAACCCAGCAGGTCAGAGCACTAGCCAGCAGCCACCTCTAAGTCCTAGACAATCCACCTCCAGACAGCTGGAGATCCTGGATTCAGAGGACGAGGGGACAAGCACTCTTCCTTCCCTCAGGGATTCAGAGGATGAGGGGGAAGAGGAGGATGAGGACCGTAGGTCTAGGTACAAACTTTCCCTAGAAGAAGTAGATGACCTACTTAAAGGTATATATACTACCTTAGACATTCAAGAAGAAAAGGTCCAACTGTCAGTCCATGACAGAATGTATCAGGGCCTGGATGACACCAAAACCAGGGTTTTTCCGGTCCATCGGGTACTTTCAGACACAGTCAAAAGGGAGTGGAAGGACCCTGAGAGAGGTCCTTTTCTCTCCAAAACCCTCAAACGGCGCTTCCCATTCGACGATAAAGAGTCGGAGGTTTGGAATAAAAAGCCGCGGGTGGATGCCGCTTTCTCCCAGGTCTCACGCCGCACTGATTTGGCATTTGAGGACATGGGGGTCCTCAAGGACACGATGGATAAGAGGGCTGATGGCCTTCTTAAAAAGGCATGGGATTCTGCGGCAGCTAGCCTCAAACCAGCCATGGCTTCCACGGTAGTAGCGAGGAACCTGGAATGCTGGGTGGAGAAACTTAAGAGTCATATTGAGGCAGGGACATCTCGGAAAGACCTCTTGGAATCTTTCCCTTTGATCCTGAAGGCAGTAAAATACATGGCCGACGCCTCTGCCGAGTCTATCAAGTTGGCAGCTAGGTCTTCTGCTTTAGTTAATTCAGCCCGTCGTGCTGTCTGGCTAAAGACTTGGTCGGGTGACACGGCCTCAAAGATTAGGCTATGTGGCCTTCCCTTTTCTGGGGACCTACTTTTTGGGCCAGATCTGGAAACCATCTTGGACAGAACTGCTGATAAAAAGAAGGCCTTCCCTACTAAGAAGAAACAGGCACCGAAGAAAAATTTTCGTGCTGTTCAGCAGTCCCAAAAAAGTAGGGAAGATAACAGAAGCCGTTGGGCTCCCCAGAGGGGTAGAGGTAGGGGAGGAGTCCTGTTTAGAGCTCCCTCCGACCATACACCCAAAAGCAAATGACGGTCTGGTTCCAGTAGGAGGAAGGCTGTCAGCTTTCCTTCCGCAATGGAACAGGATGACTCCGAGCCCATTCGTGAGGAGTGTTGTCGCCCAGGGCTACAACCTAGAGTTTCTAGAACCTCCTCCGAACAGGTTCTATGTCACGACCCTCCCAAGGGATCAAGACAAGGCCTCTGCCATGACGAACCTGCTGCAGGATCTGATACAGCAAGAGGTGGTTGTCGAGGTCCCAAAACATCAACAAGGGCAGGGGTTTTACTCCCACGTTTTCCTAGTCAGAAAACCCTCAGGAAAATTTCGGTTGATCTTAAACCTAAAGATCCTAAACCGATCGATCCGGTACAAACATTTTCGTATGGACACCATCCACTCGATAACGAAATTGTTAATGCCGAATTGTTTCCTGGCATCCCTAGATCTAAGGGATGCTTACCTACACATTCCAATTACCCAGACCTCCCAGCAATTTCTGCGGCTGGCAGTCAATCTGGGGGAGTCCGTTTGGCACCTGCAATTCAGGGCTCTGCCCTTCGGACTCTCGTCCTCCCCCAGGATCTTCACGAAGATTTTGGCGGAAGCTCTGGAGCCCCTGAGGCTGAAGGGTATTCCCGTAGTGCCCTATCTAGACGACCTTCTATTTTTTGCAGACTCCGAGGAGCAGGTAGCTGTGAATTTGCAGGTTGCTCAAATCCACCTCAGAAGCCTGGGGTGGCTCCTCAACTTAGAGAAGTCAAGCCTGGTTCCAAGCCAGGAAATAACTTTCCTGGGTTATGTAATCAACTCAGTCCTCCAGAGAGTTTTTCTCCCGCAGGCAAAGCGGGAAAAGGTCCAGGCGGCAGTGAAGCAGGTCCAAACGAACTGTGCAATCTCAGTTCGTTCGGCCATGAAGGTTCTGGGGCTTCTCACAGCCGCAATACCGGCAGTACCTTGGGCTCGGTTTCACGCCAGGCCTCTTCAGGCAAATATCCTGAAGTCCTGATCGCATCAGGTTTCTCTAGAGAAACAAATCAGGCTCACGGTAAGAGTAAAAAGGGCTCTATGGTGGTGGAGGTGTCCGACCAACCTTTCCAGAGGTCTCCCGTGGGTCTTCCCGTTGGACAAGCGCCTCACAACAGACGCGAGTGCTTGGGGTTGGGGGGCTCATCTGGACGGTTTGACGACACAAGGGACCTGGACCAAAACAGAGTCGCGAAGATCGTCAAACTGGCGGGAGCTCAGGGCCATTCTCTTAGCCCTTCGAGTTTTTCAAGAGGAAGTGAGGGGTCATCATGTCCAGATCCTCTCGGACAATACGACCGCAGTGGCTTATGTACAGCGACAGGGAGGAACCAGGAGCAGTGCTCTCATGGTCCTAGCCGAGCAACTTTTCAGTTGGGCGGAACCATGGGTAGCCTCCCTCTCGGCAGTCCACCTGAAGGGTTCCTTAAACCTTTTCGCGGACATGCTCAGCAGGAAAAGACTGTTGGAGGCAGAATGGGCTCTGAATCAAGACGTCTTTCTTATGATCACCAAAGTGTGGGGGTCTCCTCAAATAGACCTTTTTGCCAATCGGCAGAACTGCAAGGTCCGCAGTTTCTTTTCCCTGCACAGGGAGGACGGAGCCGTGGGTCTGGATGCCCTGGCTCACCCATGGCACTACCACCTGTGCTATGCCTTTCCCCCCTTCCCTTTAATTCCGTTGGTACTGAGGAAGTTCAGGGAAGAGGGGATCGGTATGATCCTGATCACACCCTACTGGCCCAAAAGGCCCTGGTTTTCGGCTCTCCTAGGCTTAGCAGTGGAGCCTCCGTGGAGGCTGCCAGTCAGGGAGGACCTGCTGTTGCAGGGAACGGTGGTTCACCCAGAAGTAGGCAGACTTCAGCTAACGGCCTGGCTTCTGAAAAAGACCTCCTAAAAGCTAGAGGCCTGTCTGATAGAGTAGTCAGAACTCTCCTGTCCAGTAGAAAGGAGGTGACTAGGGCGATATACTTTAAAGTTTGGAAAAAATTTAATTCGTACTGTACCTCTAAGGGATTCCAGGTCAGAAGTGTGGTGTCCGTTCTGGAATTTCTCCAAGAGGGGATGGAAAAAGGATTAGCAGCTAGCACCCTGAAAACACAGGTAGCAGCTTTATCTGTTTATTTTGAAAAAACCCTGTCCAGGGAGACTTTAATTTCCAGATTTTTTAGAGCTCTGGCTCGAAATAGGCCAGTGGCTCCTACCTTTTTCCCTAGTTGGGATTTATCCATTGTCCTTCAGGGGCTTATGGAGGCACCTTTTGAACCCCTACAGGGGTCTTGTTTAAAAGATTTAGTCTTGAAAACTATTTTTTTGGTGGCTATTACGTCAGCAAGACGTATTAGTGAGCTGCAAGCTCTAGCAGTTACGGAACCTTTCCTTAGAATCTTCCCAGACAGAGTGGTTCTTCAAACAGACCCAGCGTTTCTGCCCAAGGTCTCCTCGAAGTTTCATCGCTCCCAGCAAATTGTTTTGCCTACCTTCTCTACAGCTCCTGCCAACGCAGGTGAGGAGGCGTTTCACACGCTAGATGTAAGGAGATGTCTTCTGCAGTTCCTTTTGGTCACTAGGGAGTTCAGGAAGTCTAATGCCCTCTTTGTGATCTTCTCAGGACCCCGCAAGGGGGAAAAAGCTTCAAAGAGCACCTTGGGCAGGTGGCTTAGGGGGGCTATTGCAGAGGCCTACAAGGCCAAAGGGGAAGTGCCCCCAGCGGGGATTGCTGCCCACTCCACAAGGGCAACAGCAGTTTCTTGGGCTGAAAGGGCCGGTGCTACGCCTGATCAGATCTGTAAGGCGGCCACGTGGTCAAGCTACTCGACCTTCCTTCGCCACTACAGACTGGACTTGCTGTCAGCTGCAGATCAGGCCTTTGGCAGGAAGGTACTGCAGGCAGTAGTCCCACCCTAGGTAAGCTTCTCGGTTATCCTCTCCAGGGTTGTCCTGAAAGGCGATTTGAGAAAGACTTAGTTAGACTTACCGGTGACGGTATTTCTAAGAGCCTTTCAGGACAACCCCTAGTTCCCTCCCTTGTGTTTCTGAATGCATAAAAAGGATACAAGTATCTGTCATGGTTTTTTGTGTGGTTCTCTGTGCTTTGTTTTCCAGTATGCCGGAGGTCCCCAATAACTGAGGCCATGGTGGAAGAGGAGGGGTTTTAAAGGTCAAGCATGTGTTTCCTGAAAAGTGGGCGGAGCTGCGCTCTCTCCAGGGTTGTCCTGAAAGGCTCTTAGAAATACCGTCACCGGTAAGTCTAACTAAGTCTTTTTTTTTTATATTGGGAAAGTGAGGTAAGCATGAAATATTCTGTAGTAGAACGTAAACTGCAAAGGGTTGTGTGTGCATTTTGCTACTTGTATGCAATCGCCACACAATAATTGGCCATGCGGACAATAATGAAGCCCCAGTTCTGTCACGGGAGGAAGGGAAGTAATTTACATGCTCCATATACGTGGAAGTACTGGGTTTTTTACTTTGCTTTTGGTGGAGGGGGAGCAAAGGCAATGCAAGTATATGCAGTGGTACTGTAGGTTGATCACAGTATTTCTTCAAACAAGATTTTTATTTGAACAGGAGTATCTTAAACAGTGGCAGCTGGTGCTCAAATTTTTTGGGGGGGGAGCGCAAACAAACAGCCTCACTGTGCCATCAAACGCTGCCACTGTGCCCATCAAACGCTGCCCTCTGCACTTACCTTGTCTCGGTGTGCAGCGCGCGGTGTCCCCTCATCTTCCCCTCATCTTCAAATGTCTTCTCCTGCGCTCCTTCTTGTCCTTCTTGTCCTGCGCTCCTCCTTGTCTTCTGCTATGATTGGACGCCTAACGTCCAATCACAGCGCCTGTGACTTTAGTCAATCAGGTGACAGGTAACAGACCCCCCCCCCGCTGTAATTCAGATGCCCGGCACCCGACAAGGGGCCGGACACCTGAATAGGGGGGCGGCAGCGGTGACAATAGATAGATTCATGCAATGCATGAATCTATCTATTGGTGATAGAGCGGTGCAGGAGAGGGGGGGCCGCGCTCCTGCGCCCTCTATGCACGCACAGCCACTGATCTTAAATATGGTCTTTGTCCACAGTTAACACTTTTTGCTAAGATGACCACACACAACCTGATAAAAGTAATTCAACCCTTTGTCCACCAAGATACAATTGTAAATTATAAACACAATATATTGTGGTACAAGCTGTCAAACTGAAATGGGTGCTCAGCAAAGCGTCCATAAATCAACTGCAGTAAGCAGTAAATTTATTCACGACTGCTTACTGCAGTTGGTATACGGTACCATTAAAGTCCATTATAGCCTCCCCCCTCTATAACCTTTCTCCATATTGTTGGGACAAAGGTACCATAGTATAAAACTTATTGTTGAGGCACCTTTCTCCAAAGAGTTCATAAAGTCCATGTGTGGCACTTCACTCAGCTGACTTCCAACACTCAAGAGACTGAAGGAATCTCTAAAGCAGCAAAAAGGAACAGCAGAGGACGCATGTAAGTGCCGTAAAAACTCCCATTTAATGATGAAAACAACTGGCAACTCGCAATTGATAAGGAGTAAAACACCTGTCATATCAATTTTATCCACTGGGGGCGTCATCCAGACCACTACAGCACATAGCAGAGGTAATCCAGGCTAGAGACTCTGTGCTTTCAGTCGCCAAGAAATACTCAGGGAACCATGCGAGTTAAGCCTCGTACACATGATCTGATTTTTGGCAGGGAATTGTGTGATGACAGACTGTTTGCCTAAAATCCGACTGTCAGTACGCTCCATCAGTCAATTGTTGTCCAACTTTCCACCAACAAATGCTGGATGGCAGGCTAGTAAATTTTCTGCGGACAACGGTCTGTTGTCAGATTTTCCTATCGTCTGTACACAAGTCCGTCACACAAAAGTTGAAAGTACAAACACGCATGCTCAGAATCGATGCTCACCAAACACGACATTAGCAGAAGGTGGCCAAAGATTGGCGCTCAAGCGGAAATTCCTCGTACTACGTCACTATGTTCGTGTTTTGTTGGCCGACAATTGTGTACCGTTTGTATGCAAGACAAGTTCCTGGCACACGCCCTTTGGACAAAAGTCTGACGCTTTGTCTGCTGAAAATCCGATTGTGTGTACAAGGCTAAAGTCAGACAGCTAAAGTCCTTTGTGATGTCAGATACTGGTGGGCATGAAGGAGGCTACATGTTTTGAGATTACTCCGCCTCTTTCTCAAGCCATCAGTCATGGTTTACTCTAAACTGATGACCTGAATAGGCTTTTAAAGAATTGCTTATGGACAATTTTGGTTACTGTAGAACTCAGAATGAGGCATGGAGTGTAGGGCACTTGCGGCTTAGAGTGAGGCCTGAGCCGCTGACACATGATGCAGTAACCTCTATTGGTTGCCACTCTTTTTATAAAGCGCGATGTTTGGGCACGGCTCCTTAGCCCCAGACAATGTCAGTTATGACAAAACGTGTGTCGGGTGGAGCCTGAGCCTGTCATGATGTCATTGTATTTTTAGATCCAGAAAGTGACCTTTTTTTCCTGGGACGGATGTTTTACACAAGCGCTGTGTGTTTTATTTTATATGGCCAGTGTTTGTGACACTGAGCTGTGATAGGCCATGAGTGTACATGTGGGATCCAGTTCAGATGCTCTCCATCCAATCTGACTTTTGGTTGTAACTAGGGGTGCGCATCTTCACTGGTCTCACGATTCGATTACGATTATCTGGTCAACGATTCGATTCGATTCCACGATGCATCACGATTACAGACGAACTCCCACTTCCGCTTGGGCCACCTAGGCGGCCTTTCCACCCTGCAATCTTCTGTAACACATCACAGGTCCCAAAAGATTGCCCCGCCATTCAGGACAGCACAGTGAGACATGCGCACCTGGCTGTGAAGCTGCAAGCTGTCACAGCCAGATGCCCACAGTAGTATTGCCAGCGCCGTGGACAGGCGGGGGAGAGAAGGGAGGGTTTGGGTAGCCACGTCGCTGGATTGTGGGACATGTGAGTGTCTTTTTATTAAAGGAAGATACACTTTTTTTTTTTTTTTTTTTTGTAGCTGCTGACTTTTAATAAACAAAACATTTTTCTGGAACTTTGAATTAAAAATAACCTCACTCCCTTAACCACTTCAGCCCCGGAAAATATGGCTGCTGAATGGTTACTTTAACTGACAATTGCGCGGGCGTGCGATGCTGTACCCAAACAAAATTGACGTCCTTTTTTTCCCACAAATAGAGCTTTCTTTTGGTGGTATTTGATCACCTCTGCGGTTTTTATTTTTTTGCGCTATAAAAAAAAAAAAAGCAACAATTAAAAAAAAAAAAAAAACACAATATTTTTTAAATTTTGCTATAATAAATATTCCCATTTTTTTTCCAAGGAGGACAAAAGGGATCACTGGTGCTCAATTAGGGGAGATGGGGGGGTCCTGGCGCTTAGTGGGGAGAGATGGGGGGTCCTGGTGCTTAGGCCCCTTTCACACTGGGGCGGGAGCCGCGGCGACGGTAAAGCAGCGCTATATTTAGCGCTGCTTTACCGTCGTTTTAGCCGCGGTATTCGGCCACTCGCGGGGCGGTTTTACCCCCGTGAGCGGCCGAAAAAAGGTTAAAATCCCCCGCAAAGCACATC
The DNA here is from genome assembly GCA_028564925.1 of Lithobates sylvaticus. NCBI lineage: Eukaryota > Metazoa > Chordata > Amphibia > Anura > Ranidae > Lithobates > Lithobates sylvaticus. Next base: position 316,781,721 of record CM053028.1, on the reverse strand, counting down.
CGTAGTGGCGCTTTGCGGCGGTATTGCCGCGGTATCCCATTGAAATCAATGGGTAGGAGCGGTGAATATACCGCTCCAAAGATGCTGCTAGCAGGACTTTTTTTACCGTCCTGCTAGCGCACCGCTCCAGTGTGAAAGCCCGCCGGCTTTCACACTGGAGTGAATGGGGCCGTTTTTTTCAGGCGGTGTACAGGCGCTATTTTTAGCGCTGTACCGCCTGAAAACCACCCAGTGTGAAAGGGGCCTTAGTGAGGGGAGATGGGAGGGTTTCTGGGGCCTAGTGGGGAGAGATAGGAGGCTCAAGTGCTTAGTGAGGGGAGATAGGGGTCCTGGTGCCTAAAAGGGGCAGTTTGGAGGCACTGCCAGTCAATGGTGGCACTGGTGCTCCTTACCTGGCTGCTTGATCCATATGGAATCCTGTAGAAGAATCCTCCCCCTCTCACTTTTCTTGTCTGCTGATTTTTCTCATCTGAGGGCATGCTGGGGATGCCAGTGCAGTGATAGCTCAGACGATCTCACAAAGGAAAACTTCCTCTGCTCACTTCTCTGCCAGGCTCTGACTACATCATATATTGCAGAGCCCAGCAGAGAAAGCCAGTCGTGGAAGTTTTCATTTGCTGCCAGTTTCTGATTACTCGGCTAAGCTATCACTGCATGTGCTTTCTCAGCATCCATCCAGGCATATCGTCACTTCTAGCAGCTCCTCAGTTTATCTTTATTATTACTTGAACAAAACTCTCCTCACCTTAGTCAGCAAATACAGTTTGCTCAGAAACTCCATTGAAAGCCACTCCAGTGCCTGCACCAAGTCAGGAAGACCGTGGGACGAAGAATGTGATGGACAGGCCTCAGTGTGCATCCATTGGCTGAGGAGGCAGTGCCGCCTATAGGCAGCACCGCCTGCTCTGCCAATGGGTATCTCAATTTCTCCCATTTAGTCCCTCCCTACTGAGTCCCGACCTGCTAGCCCAGTGAACTGTGGGTGGGCTGCCTGTACCTCTTACCAGCGGCCCTGAGCATAGGCACCTCCGATGTGCCTGGCCCGCCTCTCTGCTCTCAAGTCTCATGTCTCTCCTGACATCCGCAGGGAATTCTCAGCCCCGCCCGCCTCTCTTCTGATTTGATAGTGACAGTCAGTGGGTGGGGCTGAGAATTCTCCACTGACGTGAGGAGAGCTGGAAGTGAGAGGAGACAGGCGGGCATTGTACAGAACAGAGGATACGCTTGGAGTGCTCTCCCAGGAGGGGCGGGGCAATGACGTCACCGGCATTCGATGTCTATGGTGGCATGCTTCGATGCCGCATCGGGGACACCCGAATCGCGATGCATCGCTGCAGCGATTAACTTCAGCACCCCTAGTTGTAACATGACAAAATGTGAAAAATGTCAAGGGGTATGAATACTTTTTCAAGGCACTTTATTTAATTTTAGACTTTATTATTTAATTTTGGCTGTTTAACATTTGTGCATTTGTATTCACTTCATTTCACTTTAAGTGGATGTATACCCTCACATATACCCAGTGAAGTGAACAGCCTCAGATGATACACAGGGATGAAACAAATCCTCCTACATAAGTTCTACATGTATATCTTCTGTCTTCATCTTTATATGCTGTTTAGAAAGTTCAGATCGTGTTAGGCCCCTTTCACACTTTTTCTGCGATTTTTGGACATCAGAGTTGCATGACGAGTGTACCCAATGATACCCATTCATATCTGTGCGACTTCAAAGTAGCCCCTGTATTACTTTGGTCCGACTTTGGTGTGAGTTGAGGTCCATAGACCTCAAATTTACACAGGCATTCCCTAAAATCGCAAACAAAATTGCGTGACTTTCAAGTCACGGCAGTGTGAAAGGGGTCTTAGGATATTTTCTCTTTCCGAGTGTGAAGTCTGGGCATACAGCCAAGACAGCTGATTGGAGAAAAGGCGCATTTCATGGGCTCTCACAATTTTAAGAGTTTTCATGTTTGTTATCGGTTCGTTTTTTTATTTTTTGTGTATATGTGTAATATATATATATATATATATATATATATATATATATATATATATATATATATTATTACAGTTGTGCTCATAAGTTTACATCCCTGGCAGAATGTATGATTTCTTGGCCATTTTTCAGAGAATATAAATGATAACACAAACTTTTCTTTCACTCGTGGTTAGTGTTTGGCTGAAACCATTTATTATCAATCAACTGTGTTTTTTTTATTCTTTTTAAATCATAATGGCAACAGAAACTACCCAAGTGACCCTGATCAAAAGTTTACATACCCCAGTTAATACTTAATACTGTGTATTGCCCCCTTTAACATCAATGACAGCTTGAAGTCTTTTTTGGTATTTGTGGATGAGGCCATTTATCGTCTCAGATGGTAAAGCTGCCCATTCCTCTTGGCAAAAAGCCTCCAGTTCCTGTAAATTCTTGGGCTCTCTTGCATGAACTGCACGTTTTGAGATCTCCCCAGAGTGACTCAATAATATTGAGGTCAGGAGACTGAGATGGCCACTCCAGAACCTTCATTTTATTCTGCTGTAGCCAATGAAAGGTTGACTTGGCCTTGTGTTTTGGATCATTGTCATGTTGGAATGTCTAAGTACGTCCCATGAGCAGCTTCCTGGCTGATAAATGCAAATGCTCCCACATTATTTTTTGATAACATACTGCATTCATCTTGTCATCAATTTTGACCAAATTCCCTGTGCCTTTGTAGCTCACACATCCCCCAAACATCAGCGATCCACCTCCCGTACCTTTCATCGTCGGTCTTGTTAACCCCTCTCCAAATGTAGTGTTTATGGTTGTGGCCAAAAAGCTCAATTTTGGTCTCATCACTCCAAATGACTTTGTGCCAGAAGGTTTGAGGCTTGTCTCTGTGCTGTTTGACGTATTGTAAGTGTGATACTTTGTGCCATTTGCATAGTAATCGCTTCCTTTTGGCGACTCAACCATGCAGCCCATCTTTCTGCAAGTGCCTCCTTATTGTGCATCTTGAAACAGCCACACCACATGTTTTCAGAGTCCTGTATTTCACCTGAAGTTATTTGTGGATTTTTCTTTGCATCCCGAACAATTTTGCTGGCAGTTGTGGATGAAATTTTAGTCTACCTGACCGTGGTTTGGTTTCAACAGAACCCCTCATTTTCCACTTCTTGATTAGAGTTTGAATACTGCTGATTGCCATTCTCAATTCCTTGGATATACGTCCTTCTTTTATTTATTTTTTTATTTTTTAAATCCCTTTTTTTGTTTTATACAGTTCAACTACCTTTTTCCTGCAGATCCTTTGACAATTCTTTTGCTTTTCCCATGACTCTGAATCCAGATACTTCAGTGCAGCACTGGGTGAAAGATGCAAGGGTCTGGTCTGTCAGGAATCCAGAAACGCATTGACCTTACACACATTAAAAGATTAATAGAAAATGGATGGCTTCAGCCAAACACGAACCATGAGTGAAATAAAAGTTATTGCGTTATTCATATTTCAGAAAAATGGCCAAGAAATCATAAATTCTGCCAGGGTATGTAAACTTATGAGCACAACTGTGTATTACGAAAAAAAAAAAATTCTATTGTTTGTGTGCACTAAAATTCATTTTAGTGTGTTTGTTTTTTTTTTTTCATGAAAATATAGATTTGATAAAACAGTTGGGCTAATATCTGGCAGTTTAAGTACAAAAAAAAAATGCATATTTTAATTTGTGCGAAAATTACAAATTTGATAGAGAAGTTGCTAATCATCACTTGTGACAAATGTGTAAGGGCTCTTTCACACGGACGGACCGTATGTCCGTTTTTCATCCATCCGTTTTCGGATGAAAAACGGACATACATGTATCCCTATGGGATAGCGGGTGTCAGCGGATGATCTGCAGAGCGGATCGGATGACGACGGACTCTACAGTCCGTCGTCACCCGATCTCCCATAGAGGAGAGCGGCGCTCTGACAGGTCCGTCCCTGCACGGAGTGCAGAGACGGACCTGTCATCTTCCTGCTCAGCGGAGATCGCTCCGGCGATCCCCGCTGAGCAAGCGGCTATCCACGGGGCGGATCTGCACTGATCCGCCCCGTGTGAAAGAGCCCTAAAAGTTACAAGTGCATCTCATTGCAGAATGATTATTGGTTGAGGAAAAATAACTGCACATTTTTCTGTGATAGCACAATGTCTGGGCACCAACTGTTCCTGGGATGACTTTTGCATGTCCATGTCACAGCAGTAATGCCCTCACTGGTGACAACTTGACAGTGACAGAATTGCCATGGGATTACACATCGGTATCCCCTGTCCCCCAGTACCTCTGTCACTGCTAGCCATCGGATAAAGTGATTCTGCCAATGGCAACCCCTCATCATAGCCAGGAATTGACAGTGACATGGACCTTAGTAAATGATGTTTACAGACCTCTATTGGCTACATTTTGTCCATGTTGTTATCTCAGACCTACAGTTGTGAGAAAATTTGTAAACCTTTCTAGAATTTTTTAATCAATTGTTCTTAAAATGTGATCAGATCTAAGTCAAAATAACTGTAGTCTTATAGTCACACACACACCAGTATTTGAGCTGCTATAGTACCTAGTGAAACCTACTTTGCTGCAAATGTCCACAAGGAAATGCTGATTTCTCTTTGTGGAGATGATCATTTTAGGTTGTGTCTTCTGGACAGGAAGCAAGGACAAATCTCTCCAATGAGAAACAGACAGCAAAAAAAGGTTGGCTTTGACCATTCCATACTTTATCCCAAACCAAAAACACAAGCTTTGTCCGTAGATAGATACACTTTAACCACCTGCTGAATGCTCACAGTAATTATACTGCGAGTGTGCGGCATGTATAGGCACAATCGCGTACCTGTACATCGGGCCTTTCTTCTGAGTTCAGGATGCGAGTGCGCCCCTCGCCCAACTCATGCTGTGATTGGACACAGCACAATTTTGGCAGCAGATTTCAGCTAATGATTTTAGTTGAAATCAGCTGATCAGCAGTGTCCAAAAGCACATGGATTTCTGTGTTTACAAACACACAGAACTTACAGCAATCTGGCTGTTTGTTCTCCCTGGAAAGCAGGGAGAAAAAAACAGCCAGATAGTAAAGAGAAGGTAGCATACATTACACAGTTAACCCCTTTATCGACCCTAAATTTTTACCTCTTCCCAGCCAGTGTTAGCACAGTGTCAGTGTACAGTATTACCACTATATTAATGTCGCCAGCAACGTCAGTGACCCTTCAGATAGTGTCTGTCAGTGCCAGATTGCCTGCCACCCTATTAAAGTCCCACTACAAGTTACTGATCACTGCTATTACAGTATAGCGTTGATAGCTTTATAAATTCCAGTATATATACACCATAGTTTGTAGACGCTATAACTTTCACACAAACCAATTAATATACACTTATTGGCCTCAATTTATGAAAAAAATATATATATTTTTTATTGGATATGTTTGTTTTATAACAGAAATGAGAAAATGTTTTTTTCAAAATTTTCGGTCTTTTTTTTTTTTAGAGGTGCACCGAATGGAAATTTTGAAAACCGAAAATGACAGTTTAAAAAAACAAAAAATAAAATATTCAACTTTTTACCTAATATGAATTTAAATGAATATGAATTTATTATTGGCATCTTTAGTGCAAGAAAAGCTCAAGAAAAATGTAACCCTGATCTTGTGGAAAAAGAGAATAATGTTGCGCTATTATTCTCTTTTTCCACATTTCCATTTAACCGATAGTCTTTCGGCAAATGTTTGCAGCTTTTCTCACACATTAATTCTCCAATCACAGCACAATATTTCCCCCCTTTTTTCAACCCTGATCTTGCTTGCTGAATTCTTGGTCAGGTAAAAAAAAAAAAAAAAAAAAAAAAAAGAATGCACCCTTGTTACATTTTGATGCAGTTTTTGAGTCACATGACCTATGAAAAACACCATAAGCAGAGTAAAATCGTGGTAAAATTGCGTGCAATTTCGGCGCCATTATTGGCACCTTTTTCTGTTATTGCCAAAATGACGATAACACCATTTTCAGCCGCTGAAACTTCCGTACATCTCTACTTTTTCCGTTTTAATATAATACATTTTTTTTTTAAAAACCTGATGGTGATCAAATTACACCAAAAGAAAGCTCTATTTGTGTTTAAAAAGTGATGTCAATTTCATGTGCGTACAGTGTTGCATGGCCGAGCAATTGCCAGTTAAAGTAGCACAGTGCAGCATAGGAAAATATGCCCTGGTCATGAAGGGGGTAAAACGCCCTGGTGCTGAAATGGTTAAGGACCATTTGTGGATAGCGCTAGAAAACAAGTTACACAGACTCTGCACAACCTAACTACATATGCACAGTGAAGCATGAAGACGTATAGCCCCAGTTTACCCTATGAATCGCACAGGAATGTGCTGCACATTCCTGTTCAATTCACATGTGATTCCTTGTGATGAGATTTGAGCCATTTTGAATGTGCTCAAATCGCACCAAAAGTAGTGCATGCACTACTTTTGGATACGCCCTGCAACCAGATGGCATGGTACCTTTGTAGCTGCACAGAGTTTGCGACCTGCATTAACGTTGACACCAGATCGCAACTGCAATGTGTATTGAACGTTATTGCAGGAAATGTGCGTGTTTCCCCACACCGCAATCTAGTGTGAACCTAACCATAGTTACTTATTTTGTCATTTCTGGACAACTAGACAATTTTTTTATTGAAGTTTTAAAAACTACAGTTATGTTTCATAATTTTTCATGAAAAGATAGATCAATGGATTGAATTCTGTTCTAGTGTTGAGAAAGTGTGGCTTTGAGGTATTGAGATATGACAACGCCAGGTTATGGACGCTGTATGACAATGGGAATCTGTTCATTACAGACAGAGTGTGCTCAGAAATAACCCCATGTTGTGTTTAGAGAGAAGCTTGCAGGGCAATATAGTAAATAGTCATGGGACAGCCTTTTGGGGTTAATTTTTGAAGTAGAGTATTTTAACTAGTATTTTAATGAGCATTTGTACATAGGAGCAAGACAACAATGTTATGTAGAAAAAAATCTTTATGCATGTTTAGATTTCTTTACTATTTTTTATTTATTTTTTTGTTTTCAAGACTGTTCTGCTTTTAAGCAATATGTTTTAATTCTATAACTTATGTGTTCATCTGTTTTACAGAAAGTATTATGGTTTGTCATCTTGACCTTTCTTAATAATTTATCTTGCATTTCAAGAATGGCACTGCCTCAAGTAGCTGACAAGGCACTTTTGTGCTTGGCTAAAGCTGGTAGTGTTTCACTTTATACCACAAGGTCTGCCACAGAGCCATTCATCTTTTTACCTGACACACAGAAACATTAAAGGGGTTGTAAAAACCTCAGGGTTTTTCACCTTAATGCATTCTATGCATTAAGGTGAAAAACCTTCTGTGCTGCAGCTGCCCTTCAGAGCCCCTCTTTTACTTACATGAACCCGGTCTTTCCAGCAACAGGGACAAGCACACCAGCTCCAGCCGCTGTCTGGGGTCCTCATTGGATAGGTTCATAGCAGCAGGAGCCATTGGCCCCAATCAAATCCAATGACGTGGTATCCTGGGGGCGGGCTGGGTCCTGCTGTCTGTGTCAATGGACACAGTAGCAGGACACGGGAGCGCGCCTGCATGGGTGCCCCAAGGGAAATCGCTTCTTTGTCGGGGCACTCGAGAAGAGGAGGAGTCAGGAGCGGCACGGAGGGACCCCAGAAGAGGAGGGGTCAGGAGCGGCACGGAGGGACCCCAGAAGAGGAGGGGTCAGGAGTGCCGCGGAGGAACCCCAGAAGAGGAGGATCAGGGCCACTCTGTGCAAAACCCTTGCACAAAGGAGGTAAGGTAAGTATGACATGTTTGTTATTTAAAAAAAAAAAAAAAAAAGACTTTACAACCCCCTTTAAGCAGAAATAATCTTGAAATCAGCACACATTGGGGAAAAAAGATTAAAATAATATTTACAGAAGGCATGACTGAATACCCTTTGTAGACCGTGTTTCTCTGTGGTATTATTCCCCAGGACTGCTGGCTGATATGCAGATTCCCTGAAGGTTATATCATCTCCTTAGGCTTTGATGTACCATGATAAGCACAAAGTATTAGAGGATATAAATAGCAAGCCATGCCTGCTCTCTTTTCCTCTCTCTGGTCTCTGTTCTTAATTTTCTCATTTTCTCTCGCCTTGGTCAATTAACATATTATAGGCATGTAAATGTGAATATATATGCTGCCTTTTTATTTAGCTGTTTAGATAATAATATATTCTAAATGCAGACTAGTAAATGATTTTTCTTGCTTGAAGAAGTTGTAAAGGCAGGTTTTTTTTATCTTAAGAGAAGAAGAGGATCCGGATTGCTCTATGCAAAATCATTGCACAGAGCAAGTAAGTTTAACATATTTGTGTTCATTATATTCTCAGTTTGAATTGCCCAGATTTATAGCAGTTTTTTTTATTAGTATCAAACCTCTAAGTAGAACGGTGCAAAGTGAAGGTGAGTATGTGTAGCTGGGGAGTGTGACTGTTTAGGGAACTCTGTTTCTTGTCCATGTGTAGACAAAGACCAGGTATACTTTAAAATACTATAAAGGCACGTAGAGGGTCTCAAACACTATCCTTATTAAAAACATAATGAGAGATGGATATCTGCCTGCTCATTATTGGTTAACCTGCTGCTGATTTCTGTATTTGGGGAAAAAAACGTACATAGATAATTGACATCAATATTTGTTTGAAACCATTACCATTATCTAGGAATGCATGTGAAATAGAAAAGGAAATGTAGGCCATTACCTCATGTCACTTTTTTTTCTTGCTGTGTTATCTTTAGGATTCCCTGATGATATAAATCCTATTACTAAGGAGAAAGGTGGGCCCAAAGGACCAGAACCTACTCGCTATGGAGACTGGGAGAGAAAGGGTCGATGCATTGACTTTTAATAACTCAAACCATTTAAAAAGCATGTGGCCATCTATAGATATAGTCCAGCTTGGACCAATGTAACTATGCCTATACCATACCTAACCGATGAAGATGGAAACCATTGGAGTAAATAAATCACTGAATCCGATGAATGGGCTGAAAATCGCACAGGAACGCATTGGTTTAGTATGCTGGCAGCTCTGTGTTTCGGATGCAGTGAGCCAGCCTTGTGATGTGTATTTTTTTTATTTTGTCAATTTTATTTGAAGTACAGAAAGCAACAATTTATTCATGTCACTGTACAGCAGCGCGGTATGTTACACTGCTGTACAGTGACATGTGATCCCTTCCTGTATGCTGCCATAAAATGCAACATGTTTTGCATTTTATCTCCGTTCCCCACACTGTGTTGCAGTGTGAACAGGACACAAAGAAAACAATTGCTTTCTGTGTGCCCTAGTGGTGGCCTGTGTTCATCTAATGTGGTGAAACTCTGGTCACCTATGTGAACAGGGCCTAAATGTTCTTTTAGGTGTAGACCCCTTTTGTCGGATTCAGAAACCTCTAGTGTATAGTAAACTGTAGCAGGTTTCATTAAATTGCTGTAAACTAAATTTCAAACTGCCATGGGTGACTGTTCGGTGCACTACTGCTGTTTTGGGGTTTGATGAATATCACAAAGTTTAGTAATAAATATGTAAACTAAAAATCATCGTGTCTGCCTTTTTTATTTATTTTTATTTTTTTTTGTAATGCACTGATTGGGAAAATAATGCAATAGGTTTTGAGTATGTAGCAATAAATAGATCCTGGCTAAGGCCCCATTTAGAATGGCACCCCAAAATGGCAATACAGTAGTGAGCAATAACGTGCTGAAAATATAGGTTATCAAAAATGAATGGGGCTGCCTTAACACAACACACCTTAATTTGCGACACAATAGTTATTTTTGAGCAGCACGGTGGCTAAGTGGTTAGCACTTCTTCCTAGTAGAACCAGGGTCATCGGTTTAAATCTCAACCAAGGCACTACCTGCAGAGTTTGCATGTTTTCCCTGTGTCTGTGTGGGTTTCCCCACACACTCCAAAGACCTGCTGGTAGGTTAATTGACCATAGTATCTATATGTATGAATGTGAGTTGGGGTCCTTAGATTGTAAGCTCCTTCAGGGCAGGAACTAATGTGAATGTACAATATAAAAAATATATATATTTATATATGCAAAAGCGCTGCGTAAATTCACAGAGCTATATATAGTATCTCACCCCTCATATTTTTGTAAATATTTTATTATATCTTTTCTATGTGACAACACTGAAGAAATGACACTTTGCTACAATGTAAAGTAGTGAGTGTACAGATTGTATAACATTGTAAATTTGCTGTTCCCTCAAAATAACTCAACACACAGCCATTATTAATGTCTAAACCGCTGGCAACAAAAGTGAGTACACTCCTAAGTGAAAATGTCCAAATTGTGCCCAAAGTGTCAAAATTTTGTGTGGCCACCATTATTTTCCAGAACTGCCTTAACCCTATTGGGCATGGAGTTCACCAGAGCTTCACAGGTTGCCACTGGAGTCCTCTTCCATTCCTCCATGACAACATCACGGAGCTGGTGGATGTTGGAGACCTTCGGTTTGAGGATGCCCCACAGATGCTCAATAGGGTTTAGGTCTGGATGCTTGGCCAGTCTATCACCTTTACCCTCAGCTTCTTTATCAAGACAGTGGTCGTCTTGGAGGTGTGTTTGGGGTCGTTATCATGTTGGAATACTGCCCTGCGGCCCAGTCCCTGAAGGGAGGGGATCATGCTCTGCTTCAGTATGTCACAGTACATGTTGGCATTCATGGTTCCCTCAATGAACTGTAGCTCCCCAGTGCTGGCAGCCCTCATGCAGCCCCAGACCATGACACTCCCACCACCATGCTTGACTGTAGGTAAGACACACCTGTCTTTGTACTCCTCACTTGGTTGCCGCCACACACGCTTGACACCATTTGCACCAAATAAGTTTTGGTCTCATTAGACTAGGGCTGCAACTAACGATTATTTTCATAATCGATTAGTTGACCGATTTATTGTTTTGATTAATCGGCTAATAACCTTAAAAAAAAATGTGTGGTGTATAATTTAGTTAATATGTAAAGTTTAAAAAAAAAGGCAATTTATTCTTAAAATATCTCTATGCAGTTGTAAATATAAACAACCAACTATATGGTTAGGGAGCAAAATATCAAATCCACTCTGAGAATAACAGACAGAAGATATATACCGTATACACTATTAGAGGAGATGTACTGTATATACTATTAGAGGAGATATACTGTATACACTATTAGAAGTGACATACTGTTTTTTGGCCAATTTGTTGTTGGGCAGAATAAAAAACAGAAATTGCTGCAAAAACGCATTACATGCTGTTCTGCAGCTTCTCCATTGAAGTATATTGAACCAAAAAAAAGTCCCTGACCCTTTCCAAATACGCAGCAGCTGAAAAAAGAGATGTTCACATAGATGTGAACGTGGCCCATAGGAAACCATGTAATGAACTGTAGTGCGTTTCTGCAAAAAGCACCAAAAAACACATAGATGCGAACCAGGTCTAAGACGTTTAGTAACATAATGGGGTTAAAAAATAACTAAAATGAGCCCTTTATAGTACAAAAAAAAGCAGATAATCTCTACTGTAAGGGTTTAATTTTTTTTTTTACCGTAGAACTGTAAAAGTAATATTTACAGTAGTGATTATTTGCTCTTTTTGTACTATAAAGGGCTCTTTTTTTTTTTTTTTACCCCCATTATTAATCGATTATGAAAATAGTAATCGATTAATTTCATAATCGATTAGTTATCGATTAGTTGTTTCAGCCCTACATCAGACCACAGGACATGGTTCCATTAATCCATGTCTTTAGTCTGCTTGTCTTCAGCAAACTGCAGGCTTTCTAGTGCATCATCTTTAGAAGAGTCTTCCTTCTGGGATGACAGCCATGCAGACCAATTTGATGCAGTGTGCGGCATATGGTCTGAGCACTGACAGGCTGACCCCCCACCCCTTCAACCTCTGCAGCAATGCTGGCAGCACTCATATGTCTGTTTCCCAAAGACAACTTCTGGATATGACGCAGAGCATGTTCACTCAACTTCTTTGGTCGACCATGGCGAGGCCTGTTCAACCGTCCTGTTAACATGTCTTGGCCACAGGGCTGCAGCAAAATTTCAGGGTCTTATCAATTTTCTTATAGCCTAGGCCATCTTTATGTAGAGCAACAATTCTTTTTTTTTTCAGATCCTCAGAGAGTTCTTTGCCACAAGGTGCCATGTTGAAGTTCCAGTGACCAGTATGGGAGAGTGAGAGCGATAACACCAAATTTAACACACCTGCTCCCCATTCACACCTGAGACCTTGTAACACTAACGAGTCACATGACACCAGGGAGGGAAAATGGCTAATTGGGCCCAATTTGGACATTTTCACTTAGGGGTGTACTCACTTTTGTTGCCAGCGGTTTAGACATTAATGGCTGTGTGTTGAATTATTTTAAGGCGACAGCAAATTTACACTGTTATACAAGCTGTACACTATTTACAAAAATGTGAGGGGTGTACTCACTTTTGTGAGATACTGTAAGTACCTGTAATAAATAAGCTAATTAATACTCACTTGTTAACGCTGAGCTGCAGCGTACAGCTGGTCATTGATATTATTTGGCTGTGCGCTGTTGTACTCATGTATAGGGTTGTGCTATTGTAAAAACGATTACAAGGTTATGCAAATAGAACCTTTAGGCTCTGTTCACACTGCTGTGACTGCAAATTTGTATGACTTTGCCTGCAACTTGTTTAGACTTGGATGCTATTTAGAAGCCTGTAGAAGGACTGAAATCGGACTCAAGTCGGACCAAAATAGTGCAAGAACCTTTTCTAAAGTTGGAGCGACTTTTGTGTAGTATCAGCTAAGACAGCTCTCATAGGGAAACATTGAGTTTGACATGTCATGCAACTTGGGGTTTCACAAGTTGGATCCGATGTCGTAGCAGTTTGAACCGAGCCTCACTCGGTATAGATTTTGTCTATTGACTAAAACTATTTTGTTTTTGTTTTACATATTGAAGGGAAAGGTCCCTGCTGGGAAGATTCTCCATCTCTTTCTGTCCTGGTGACCATTGTCACTGGTGCAGAAAGTGAGGCGAAGTCTAACGTTTTGTGACTGTCACTAGAACAGAAGGTAAGGGGAAATCTTTCAATGAGGATACCTGTTGCAGTGACAACTGTCTAAAAAGGGATGTCCTGCACTGTAGACTGATTTCTTCTCCCTGCTATGCCATCAGGATAAGAAGTGAAGAGAAATCTCTCAGATGAAACAGACAGAAAACAACAAAGGTTTGAGGCATTTAATACTGTAAGTGTTCAGCTCAAAGTGTAGAACTTTCAAGGACTCAGTCTAGTTGCAAAATGTGTTTAAGGGCTTTCTGCCCATGTTTATTCAAAAGAAAATCAATCTTTACATCAGGGGTTTCCCACGCAGGGGCTCCAACATCAGACAAAATAACAAAAACCCTTGTAGCCTCCTGGCTATTTGGGTTCCCATTCATTGGCCTGGCTCCCTCACAGCTCCATGTTCTCCTGGAGAGAGCAGAGGCTTGAGCCTAAGTTGGCATCCAAAATGAGTGGCCTGACTACTGTTTAACTCTCCACAAAGTCTCTGGGCTAAAGGTCCCTGACCAGGACATCAAGATCTGGGAAAACAAAGTGTGTTTTTCTTCACTGCAGAGACAAAGCCTCTCGCCATTTGTAGGTGAGACACCTAGGTGATACATATATACAACCCTGCCAGCTAGTACCTCACATTACTCTGTATAAAAGTAAAAGCTACAATTTTGGCGTATGGAAACACTTTAAAAAACTTTACTCCAGAGAAAGTAGAAATCCTCCCTTGTAGTAGGGCTGCACCCACACTGCGTGGTTTTTAATAAATGGTTGTTTCTGTGTAGGGGATGGTTTTACTTACCTGATCCTCAAATACTCCAGTAGGCTCCCCAGCATTGCCCGACCAGTCATTACAGCTGCTTCTCTCCTATACTCCGGCAGCCAGGTGCCCACTGATGTAGGGAACAAAGCCTTGCATTGGATGCTGAGGAACAGTCCAATGCATTTTCTGTGCCTTTAAACAGATATCAGCATTTGTGGGCATAGCCCCACTGCATGGGAGGGTTTTTACTTTTTCTGGATTTGGGCTTTAAGTCCCATTAACATGGGGTAAGGTGTATTTTTAATGCTCCCCAATCACCAGTTAAAACCTGACATTGGCTGCTGGAAGACTCCATCTACATTGTCACTGCTCTAAAGCTTTGCATTGTGACAAAAAAAAAACTATGGCATGTTGCATTGGGCCTACCAAGGTGGCATATTGCTTGAAAATCACTGGACAGCCACTGCTGGCCAAATAATTGCCTGTGGAATTACGAATCCACAGCATTGCACATATGAAGGGCTTGCTCATACACAGCAAATACTAAAGCCGGCCATAGATGGGTTGAAATGTGTCTGGTTCAGCAGGAACCGGCTGAATTTTGATCCGTGTATGGGCAGGCTGGTTGTACTGAAGTCGACTGCTTGCTTGGCTTCAGTACAACCAGCCTGTTGGGTGTTTTTGTTTGATCAAACTGGATTTGTATCTATGGGCATGCACAACCTGCTTCACACAGGTCAAAAGGAGGTCAACTGCAGATGTTAATAGGGAGAACATACTTAAAGTGGAACTTTACTCATAAAATTAAGTCCTGATAGATCACTTCAGGCTGGCCCCTTTTGCAGGTATAGCTACAGTATGTAAAACATTAGGCTCCATTCACACCTATGCGATTTGAATCACAGGCGGGTTAGCCACAGTTCCAGAATCGTGGCAAAACGCGGAATTCGTTTTGCAATGCCAGTTTTTCTCAATGGCACCCTTAACGGGGTGGGATTTAGCCACAATAAATTGTGCTGCAATTGCTGCAAAATCGCAATGTGCAAAGCTTGTCGCTCAAAAAGGAGCAGGGGCTTCTTTTGGGCGACAGCCTCGTGTGTTGCTGCGATTGATGGTGTGGCAAAATTGCACCACCATTGGGATGATACTAAGAAATAATGGCATTGCAAACGTGTCCCACGTTTTGCTGCAATTTGGAATTGTGACAATTTCGCTCATGCTTCAAATTGCCTAGGTGTGAATGGAGCCTTAAAAATAAGTGCCTATACTGTTTAAAATCCAGTAATACACGGTCTCATCCTGCTCTGCACATGCTCAGTTCCTCTCTGTTTTTAGGCACTGACAAATTTGTAGAGGCTGATCTGCTGACAGCCTTAAAGCTGAATATAATCCTCCTAACCTTTACAGCTAAGGAAGCTGCTTCTGTTTGATCTGCAACTGCCATGGTGCTGCACATGTAATCAGTTATGACACCAGACAGTTGATGGTTTGACAGTTTGGTTGAGGAAACAAGCAAATGTGACAGTTACATTCCCAGCATTCTAGGAATGTAACTGTTTATCTATCTTCCTCTTTCAGCAGAACATAGGGGTGGGTGTGGAGTCTGCACTTACACTGTGTGAGGTCTGATTGGAGGAAAGGAACCCCCCCCCCCACATAGGCAGAGAAACTAAGGAACATGCAGAGCTGTATTCTGAATAGACAAGCTCCCTGCTTATCTCCCTCACAACACAAATGTTGAGCTCATGTGTTGGAGAACTTGTCAGAAGAGATGCTGATAACAGAGGAATGGAACACCAGAGAGAAACCACACTAATGCCCCATACACACGGTCGGAAATTTCCGACGGAAAACGTCCAATCGGACCATGTTGTCGGAAAATCCGGCTGTGTGTGGGCTCCATCGGACTTTTTCCGTCAGAATTTCCGACGGAAAAAAATTTGAGAACCTGCTCTCAAATTTTTCGACAACAAAATCCGATCAGACTTTTTCCGATCGTGTGTAGAAAATTCAGACGGACAAAGTGCCACGCATGCTCAGATCAAATCACGAGACCAAAGCTATTGGCTACTAGCCTCTATGTAGTTCCGTCGTACGTAACGAACGTCACCATGATCAGAATGATCGGATTTTCTGACAACTTTGTCTGACCGTGTGTATGCAACACCAGTGTCGGACAAAATCCGTCTGAAAAATTCTGATGGATTTTGTGGTCGGAATTTCCGACCGTGTGTTCGGGGCATTAGAGTTTTGGAGAGAGGTCCTATTATAAGTAACTGAATCTCGTAGTAATTAATATTATTTCTTTATTACATATTACTTTAAAAATGTAACAACTTTTACATTTTTTGTTGCTCTTGATTATATAATTGTTAAAATTGATTGTAACACCTTAGTCTTTCTAAAAACATATAGCCTACTTAAATCTTGAAATGCTTGTAACTACAAGAAATACTAAGATCTTACATGTAAATTCAACTAATGCTACCATTTATGTAATCAATATTTTGTTAATTGTACCAATGTTTATATTTTTAAAATCAATAAAGAAATTTGACGAGTTTTGGAGAGAGATAAGTAAACACTACAGATACACAGTATCTCACAAAAGTGAGTACACCCCTTACATTTTTGTAAATATTTTATTATATCTTTTCATGTGACAACACTGAAGAAATGACACTTTGCTACAATGTAAAGTAGTGAGTTTATAGCTTGTATAAAAGTATAAATTTGCTGTCCCCTCAAAATAACTCACACACAGCCATTAATGTGTAAACCGCTGGCAACAAAAGTGAGTACACCCCTTAGTGAAAATGTCCAAATTGGGCCCAATTAGCCATTTTCCCTCCCTTGTGTCATGTGACTCATTAGTGTGTGTTTGCGGGTGGAGAAGGAGAAGAGCGGACACGCGTCCGCTCTCCTCTTCTTTGTGTGACCCAGAAAGCGACGTCTCTGACATCACTTCTGGGTCAAGCTTCTGGTGTCTCCGGCTAGCGCAGGGACACCAGAAACGCATTAGTCGATGGCACCTACGCGTGAAAATGTCGATTGCGATACATGTTACATATCGCCGCGCATGCTGGAGTGAGAGCAATAATTCTAACACAAGATCTCCTCCGTAACACTAAACTGATACCTATAGGGGGCTCTTGAAGTGTCGCCATTAGAAAGGTAGGGTACTGAAGTTTGATGCCATTTCAGGGGCACACAAAAATCGAAGGTTTGGCATGTTGGGTATCTGTTTATTCAGGGCAACCTCGTCTTTTATATTTTAACAAAATGTGGGTAATTGATTGCGTTTGTTTGCCCTAGAATTCACGTTTTTACTGAAATGTTGTGTTTCCTAGACCTTTACGGTAATATGGTGTGATATACAAAATTGCAACTACCACTATTTTATTCTCTGGGGTATCTGCTTTCAGAAAATATATAATATTTGCTGGAGGCAATTTACAGCACAAACTCATTTTGGTAGCATAATTATTAATGTGGAATTAACATTATTTTATATCAAGTTGTTACGGGTAAAGTTCTACCTAGAGTAGCTGTGCAACCAATCAGCGTTTATCTTCAGCTTGTTCAGTTAGACAGTGAAAGGTAAAAGCTGATTGGTTGCACAGCTGCACCAGATTTTGATGGTTCCAATGTTAGTAAATCCCCCCCAATGAATTCTGAATAATAGACTGATGTCATCAATACCGGCCTCAATGGTGGTGTTGGTAGTAGAGAATAGGTGCTATACCTGTAAGTGACTAGCAAAGTGCTCCATAATAATGAGCTATGGCTCTGGGTAGAAATGCCCCTATGGATATAGCCGCATGCTGGATTCATTTTCAGACAGTAGCAGAACACACTCCTACTGCAATACATATGGACCTTTAGGTGTATACACTCTGGTAACAAAACTACACCCAGCGCATGTGTGAACATCCAGACTTCTCTAATAAGGGGACGTCACATAACCAGCGGCCACGACCTCCTGTTTGCGTCACGCAGGTGTGCCCTCACGACACGCCCTCTACAAAACCAGCGTAAATCTCTAGGATCCGCCCACTATACCTGTCACGCTCCTGCATCACCAGGCGACGGTGTGGGCGTGCACTTCACGGGAAGAGGCGTCGTTAGAAGAAGGAGGAAGCCGGACGGGCAGTGATTGGTGGATTGTGGAGGAAAGTGTCGTCACGGTGTGAGGTTCCCGGAAGTGTCGTGTGTAAGTGAGAGCAGTGAGACAGGAGAGTGAGCGGAGGAGGCTGTGCTCAGCTGACTGCTTAGCCGATAGAGCGCTCTCTTCTCTGGATAGGACTGCTGTGTGAGCCGGACTTACCCTTCTAGAGCCACCGACACTGCTCCCCTGCCCGCAGACATGACCACCCGCTCAGAGAGGGAGAAGGCCCTGAAGCTGAATGAGCAGCACCAGGCCATCCTGTCTCGTATGCTGAGGGAGGAGGACAACAAGTACTGCGCTGACTGCGAGGCCAAGGGTAAGGTGCTGAGAGGAGCTCTGCTATACATGACCAACTGTCATCCCACAGCCTTCATTCATAGATACAGTACTCTGGATCTGCTTGGTTGGTGTGCAGCTCTGACAGTTCTTCTTTCAGATCGGAATTCTGTACTGGAAGTTTCCTTAGGGTCACTCCCCACATGCGTTTGCAATCTGACCAGTCAGCGTTAGATTTACCAGAACTATGTGATATAAGGACCTACCTGAATGGTCCAATCAGGCAGGCCCTTGCACTACTGAGGACCTACCTGAATGGTCCAATCAGGCAGGCCCTTGCACTACTGAGGACCTACCTGAATGGTCCAATCAGGCAGGCCCTTGCACTACTGAGGACCTACCTGAATGGTCCAATCAGGCAGGCCCTTGCACTACTGAGGACCTACCTGAATGGTCCAATCAGGCAGGCCCTTGCACTACTGAGGACCTACCTGAATGGTCCAATCAGGCAGGCCCTTGCTCTACTGAGGACCTACCTGAATGGTCCAATCAGGCAGGCCCTTGCACTACTGAGGACCGACCAGGCAGGACCTTGCACTACTGAGGACCTACCTGAATGATCCAACCAGGCAGGACCTTTCACTACTGAGGACCTACCTGAATGATCCAACCAGGCACTAGGGTCACTCCCCACATGCAGTGCAATCTGACCAGTCAGCATTAGATTTACCAGAACTATGTGATATGAGGACCCACCTGAATGATCCAATCAGGCAGGCCCTTGCACTACTGAGGACCCACCTGAATGATCCAATCAGGCAGGCCCTTGCACTACGTAGTTGTTGATAGATCTAAAGGAGATTGTACCATAAGATTGAAAGGTGTGTGTTGTGGCCTTACACAGTGCGACAAAACGATCGATGTCCAATTCAACAATATGATTGAATTGTCATCGATAGAGGGAGATTAAAATGGTGTGGCTGAGCAATGAGTGACCGTGATGGGATCGATCAAGACAGTTGGATGAGGCGGGAAAATCAATTGTACGGGGTTGATTATTGGTGTTTTTGTGCCCTTGTGAATCATGATCAAGCTACATGTGAGCATGTAAGGGTGCCAAAGACGCCATTGATGAAGCCGTATGACTGGTTGTTTTTAACATCACCACAACTGATTGTCTGGGGTCGAATGAAGCCATCGCTATCTGTTGCTTATCACTCAGCCTTTCCATTTTTGTCTTCCACTGATGTCCGATTTATTTAATCAGACATTGACACAACTGAGGGACATGAAAGGTATGCACGGCTATGACACATCTAATTGCCTACTGCATACATGGGATGTTTTTGTTTAGTCAGCCCGTTATTAGCCGTAGTGATTAATTTTGGGATTGCTCATTGCACTTCTCATTGCTATTTCCTCTTCTTTAACCTATACCTTTTTCATTGCAACAAACATGTTTTGTATGATACAACTAGCTGGATTTAACACCTAAACTGTTGAAACGATTCTATTATTAAGGGGATCTGTAATAAAGACCGGTCACTGTGGCGCTCTCTTCTTGTGCAGGGTGACTGGTCTTGTCTCCGCCTCCTCCTGTAGTTGTCTTCAGACTGCCTGTGATAGGTGGGCCTGCTAGTCTCCCCACAGCTGTTCCCAGGCTATATATAGCACAGTGATGATGTCAATACTACATGTACAAGGTGATAACCGAGTTTGCAATGGCATTTGGCGCACACAAAGTGGATTTATATTTGTCGTGGCTGCTGAGGAATATATTTAAGTGGAAGGTTTGTGACCAGAGTTCAGCTTTAAAGCTGATCTCTGTGCATTAACCAGAATATAAATGGTTTAATGCTTGTTAAAGAGGTAATAAAGCCAAACATAAAAATATAATGTATTGCAGCTTACCAGTCCTTGGATGTGGTGTCTGCGTTTGTTTTTCTTTTTGGGGCTTTTTTTCCTTTATTTTCACTTTGGTGATCTGGCCAGTAATACAGTGTGGTTGATTTTACTAAATCTGGAGAGTACAAAATCTGGTGCATCTCTGCATAGAAATCAATCGGCTTCCAGTTTTTGTCAAAGCTTGATTGAACAAGCTGAAGTTAGAAGCGGATTGGCTACCATACAGAGCTGCACCAGATTTTGTACTCTCCAGTTTTAGTAAAGCAGCCCCTTTGTGCCTTAGGGTGGCTACTCCATATATGCAATGGAGCCACCCTTGGACAGCAGCACTGTCTCGAGAGTAATATAAAAAGTAGTAGTTTTAAATTGACTTTACATAATTTACTAACAAGTTGAAGCTGAATTCCAGCTAACACTTATTAGGAATTCCAGCAAACAGTTATTTTTTTTTCGTTTTTAGGATAAATGTTTTACAACCCCAAATCCCCAAAAGTTGGGACGCTGTGTAAAATCTACAATGATTTGCAAATCTCATAAACCCATTTTTTATTCCTAATAGAAAACATATTAAATGTTTAAAACTGTGAAAATGTATCTGGTTAAGAAGAAAATAAGGTCATTTTGAAATTAATGGCAGCAACACGTCTCAAAAAAAGTTGGGACAGAGCCATGTCTACCATGGTGTAGCATCCCCTCTTCTTTTAAAGGGTAAGTTCACCTTTACAGAAAAATCTGTAAGGTGAACTTACACAGGACCCCCTCCTCCGCCCCCCCCCCCCCCGGTCCCACTGACACGGACAGCGGCAATCTCCCCTTGTAAGCCCTAGTATATCTGTGTCAGGGGCTTAGAAATCCCCTCATCTGAATGTCCAAA
This sequence comes from Lithobates sylvaticus, assembly GCA_028564925.1. NCBI lineage: Eukaryota > Metazoa > Chordata > Amphibia > Anura > Ranidae > Lithobates > Lithobates sylvaticus. The sequence goes on along the minus strand of CM053028.1, from coordinate 316,760,589 downwards.
ACATACCTTGTCAGGAGGGACGTTTCGGAGTATTTTAATTGGTCAGCACGGTCACAAGGGTGGTGCCGACGAATCAGCAGCCGCATAGCCCGTCCTTTCAGCTATGAAGAAGACGCGTGGATGCCGAGGGGATTTCTAAGCCCTGGACTCCTGACAAGGATATATTGTGGCTTAGAACGGGAGATTGCGGCGGTCCAGGTTAGCGGCGCTTTACTGTTTTAGCGACACCATTCGGCCGCTAGCGGGGTTTAAAAGCGCCAATCTAGCGCCGCTCCAGAAGCGCTTTGGCAGCGGTGCCCATTCATTCCAATGGGCAGGAGTGATGCATACACCGCTCCTCCACCACCCCAAAGATGCTGCTTGCAGGACTTTTTTTAGACTACTTTTACACTGAGGTGCTACAGCGTTAAAAATAGTGCCTGTAAAGTGCTTCTCCTATCGCTCCAGTGTGAAAGCCCAAGTGCTTTCACACTGGAGCGATGCGCTGGCAGGACTAAAAAAAAAGTCCTGCAAGTAGCATCTTTGAGCCGCTTTAGGAGCGGTGTATACACTGCTCTTAAAGCGCCCCTGCCCATTGAAATCAATAGGCAGTGCCGGCAAAGCACCACTGCAGCGGGCACTTTGCGGGCACTTTTAACCCTTTTTTGGCTGCTAGAGGGGGTTTAAAGCATCCCACTAGTGTCCGAAAAGCGCTGCTAAAACGATGGTAAAGCGCCATTAAAAATAGCAGCGCTTTACCACTGATGCCTCAGTGTGAAAGTGCCCTTAACGCCCTGCCAGCGCACCGCTCCAGTGTGAAAGCACTCAGGCTTTCACACTGGGACTGCAGGTGAGGCGTTTTTCAGGTGCTATTTTTAGCCCAAAAGTGCCTGGAAAAAACGCCTCCGTGTGAAAGGGTTCTAACTTTCCCAAAGCAGTTACATTCATGCATGCTGTGAATGAGAACTGTTGCTGGGGCTCTCAGACAAATGGCCAAGCCATCAAATGGCTGGTGTCATAATGAATCACATGTGCAGCACCATGGAAAATGCAGATCATACAGAGGCTGTAAAGGATAAAAGTGTTTAGTTCCTTTTTTAAAAAAAGTTATAAAACTGCAGGATTAACCGGTATTCTCTAGTTAATCCTGCGGAGAGTCTATATTTGGATGGAGCTTGGAGTATAAATTCTCCATAGGGTTAAATGCAAAGTACACAGAATGTGAGCAGGCCTTGCTCAGATTTTTTTTTTTTTTTTATTTTTTACAAGCAGCTCTGAAGATTTGTTAGTGATCTCTTGTTGAATTAGATACAGATAGGTATAGAACAGGCAGGGTGGTATGGCAAGCTACAAAATAAGTGTGTACTTCCACTTAAGGGCCTTTTTACACTGCTGCTCTAGAAAGCACCTTTCCAGCGTGACAAAAGTGCATTAGGATTTTTTTACCCTTTAAATTGGACTTTTCACATCACTGCACTGTTTGCACTGCATTCTGAAAAGTCCTGCATGCAGCATCTTTTGTGCGCTTTCTAAAAGCACACCAAAGATGCACCTTCCATTGAAATCAATGGCAACCACATTAAAAAAAAAAATGCACCAAAAATTCACCCAGGTGTGTATGTGTCGTGTGTTTTTGGGGTCACATGACAATTGGCGGCTTTTTAAAAAAAATCTGTAAATGGCTACATATATGCCCCGTACCTCCATATGTTCAATGTTCGGTTAGGCCGCCCCTTATGCTGCCCGAGCTGATCAAAGCTTTCAGTTCAAGGTTTGGATCCCCCCCCCCCTTTCCTCCACACACATTTCAGAGTGGTTCATAGTTCCTTTCTGTCCTGCCCAGTTTTCCTGACTCCTTTCCCCTGCAGTGGCAAAAGATGGTTGGCTCTGCTCCCTTTGGACCACTCGAGCAGAGAGGAGCTTGGTGACCACAATGGAGGTACAGGCGGGCACTGTATGTGTAGGTATCAGCTTCTTAAGAATAACTGGTTAAGGAGCCAACACCCGACGGTATCCTTCACCACCTGCTGTTCACCCCTTATGCGCTGCCTGTGTGCATAGTGCATTTTAGAAGCGCTGCCGTGTGGAAGCAGCCTAAACCTGAACGGTTACTTTCACATTACAGCTCTTCACATATTGTGAAAGGAAACTTGTACTGAGGATATATTTAGGATGACCTTGCTAACCTCTTGTTTTGAGAATAATTACCTGGTTGCTGTGCTGAAGATAGATTCATACTTTGAGTCACCTCAGGCAGGACCTGTTTTCAAATCGAGTTCTTAAATCTGACTTGTCTTCTGTAATGCTTAGTCTAGGTCAGCGACTCCAAATGTGTTGTGGCAGCTCTCATGTTCTTATTATAGGTTCCTTTTAGGCTGGGTTCACACTGATGTGAATAGAATGCAGGTTTCTCAATGGAGCTGGTTCACACACCTCTGTGGCAGTGGTCCGCATTGCAGAAGGGTCCAGTGCATCTTCTGGTCCGTTCCAAGTGTGAATTCAGCCAAAAATTTGGACCTGATTTTCACCTGAAACGGTGAACAGGGACGCACTGGACCCCCTGCTGCGGCCGCATCTAGTGTGAACCCAGCCTTAAACCATCTACATGGTTTCCTCCAAGCAAATAGAGTTGATTTGGTGTGTATGTCGCTGGGCCCCGGAAGACACCAAAAGTAGTCCAGGAACTACTTTTGGAAATCGGTGCAGTAAAGTCGGTGTTGCACCAATTGGTATGCTCCTATAGCTGGCAATAGGCTCCGATTTGACCTGTCAAATTGCGCCGATGTGAACAGGGGCTAGCACGGGGGTAATTGATTAATGGCAGTGTTCCGCTACTTCTTCGTTCTAGGGACCGCAGCAGGTCCTTGTCCTGGCTGTAAAAAGTGAAGGCTGAACAGAATACAAATCCTTTGATGGATAAAATGGCTCCCACATATCTGTTTCAACAGAGTATTTAGTTACATGCCAATAGTACTGCTCAAAGCTAAGTAGGTCACCAGTTTGCACAGTCATCAAGAAATGTATATCCTGCAGAAGTACGTAATTGTACATTTATTTTCATTTTTGTTCTTTGTCAACATCTGTCTGAGAGAATATATTTTATTTTATTTATTTTTTTTCTTTTGTGCAATTTGAAAGGTTTTTTCGAATACTTTCCAAGAATGTTGGGGACAAGGGGCTCTTTTCATAAAATAACATTTTGGTTCTTTTCTTCATTCCAATCATTGATACAATTTTGTATAACCTGCACTGTTAAAGGGGACGGCCGCTATAGTTGATCATGTTTTCTATGTGTATGATAAGCTTTTGTCTTGTATACCTTCTAGTACTACACACTTTATACCATATTCGATTTTTGAGTTCTCCTTGACTGTTAGTTTTACCAAAGTATATTAGAGTACTCTTTAGTAATTTGGATTTTGTAACCAGCTTCTGCTTCCACTTTGACAAAGCAAGCTTTTTTTATGGGATTATTTCATAAGGTGGTGTTTGGCATTTCTTGAGGTATGGGTGCTTTCACTGACTACTTTTAAGTGTGAACTTTAGCAGTTTAGTGGTTGGCACATCTGCCATGCAGCACTGGGGTTCTTGGGTAATCTCGTTCACTACACTGTCTGCATGGAGTTTGGATGTTCTGTGCTTGTGTGGGTTTTTTCGGGGTACTCTGGTTCATTCCCCCACTCCAAAGTGAGGCTCCTGTCTAAACTGGCCCTAGTATGTGCATATGAGAGAGGAACCTTGGACTGCTCCTTGAGAGCAGGGACTGATGTAAATGAATAGTATTTAAAGTGCTGTGTAAACTGACTGCGCTACCCACGATTTGGGACTGCAAAGTAGCATGACAAGTCGTTCCCCATGATTTCCAATGAAAGCCATTCATATTAGTACGACTTCAAGTTGTTCCGACTTCAAAGTAGTCCCTGCACTACTTTGGTCCGATTTTGATGCCACGTACACAGGCATTCCTTGAAATCACAGCAAAAATCGTGCGACTTTGAAGACACACAAGTGTGAAAGGGGTCTTGGCAGGATCTCAATCGCGAGGAAGGCTGCATACTTCCATTGCTAGAAAAAAAAATCATTCTTAAAAGGGTAACTCCACTTTCATGGAGGCAAAAAATATAGCGTATACATTTATGACATGAGTCATATTGTAATTTATTGTTACAAATTACCTTTCTTTTTTAATTTGCAGCTCAGTAATTGTATGTAAAACGCAATGTGGCTACCTGGGGACGTTCTGCACACAGATGGTGTACAGAACACCCCCAGAAATGTCAATTCCTGCTTATGTGATTGGCTCACTGATTTTCCCAGAAGATACAAATCAGATTTTGGGCATTCCCTGCAACAAAATGTAATTTTCCCCATCCGTCTTTCAGGACAGCACCATAGAGAGACCCTGGCTCCTCCCCTTTCAGGAAACACCGCCTTAGATTTTGAAATTTAAGCCCCCACCGTCCTGCCAGTCCCTCAGTTATGGTGTTTCCTCCGGTGGGGAGACACCGCTATGGAGCCAAGGGCTGAATAGCCAGGGAGGCTAAAGCCGATCGTTTCCAGAGAAGGGGGGGGGGAGCAGGGGTCTCTCTACCTCCCTCCATCCTATCGTGCGGTCCGTGAGGCTGGGGAAGCCGGGGACTGGACTGACCTTTTTTCACGCACCTCCGGCTTCTTTTGGGGAAACTGTAAGCCGGAGGGTTCCGCTCTTCTCCTGTCCAGGGGGACGCCAACGGAAGCACTGGAGGCCGCCATGTTCGGCGTGGAGCTCAGTGCGCCGGGTCGGATGGCGGGTGACGTCATTTCCGACGGAGGTCAGTGCTTCCGTTCGTTCCGCGGCTTCCGGTTCCGGCCGCGGGATTTGAAAAGCGGAACGAGCGTTTTGGCTGGTGCTGCTTCATTTTCGGCCTGTAGCGACAAGCGTTCGGAAGCGAAGGCACCACCGATCCTCAGCGGGAAATGTCGGAAGTAGAGGCTTCCCGAACGGCTCCTGGAGATGCCTGCACCAGCCACTCTAAGGTAAGTGGAACCCTGGGGTGGTGTTCCCTTACTAGACAACCTGTAAGCTCCACAGGTGTGTTTGTCTCCCTTGGTGGTGGGGAAGATGGGGGGTAACTAGGACCCTGGTGGTGGTGGTCAAAGTTATAGCACCCCTGGTGGCCCTCTGTGTGTATTGCTGGTGGTTAAGGGGAGTCTGACTGCTCTCTTTTATGTTTGTCTTTTTTCAGAGCAAGTCTGCTGAGAAAACCAAATCGCCCCACAATTCAAAGAGAAAATGCCCTTCGTGCAGAGCCACAATGGGGGAATCGTGGTCCAAAGCACTCTGTAGGGAATGTATAGAAGGGCTAGTGAGGGAGCAGTCAGCGGAGCAAAATACGGAGTTAGCTGCGTCCGTCAAGGAACTAGCAAACACCGTACAATCTTTTAAAACGCTCTTCTCTAGTTTTCAGTTTCCGCAGACTCAGATTAACCCTCCACCAGCACAGCAGAGTGTTGCGCCAAGCCTAACGGATGCTCCCTCGGCGAGTGGTGAGAATCCGGGGGGCTCTAGAGAAGAGATTGAGGAGGAGCCAGATAGCGTTGCTTCTGATTCCCAAGGGGAATCCGAGGGAGAGGAGGTGGATGGCGAGTCCACGAGAACCTCTCGCTACAAGCTTTCTCTGGAGGAAGTGGAAGAGCTTTTGGGAGCTATTCACACCACTTTGGGAATCCAGGAAGAAAGGAAAAAGCTATCGCTCCATGACCAAATGTACAGGGGCTTAGGGGAACAGAAAAGGAAAGTGTTTCCGGTCCATGAAGTACTGGTCGACGCCATTAAAAAAGAATGGCAGGACCCGGAAAGGAAACCATTCTTTTCAAGAAGTTTGAAAAGGAGGTTTCCTTTTGCAGAGGAGGAAGCTCTAGTGTGGAATAAAATTCCTAAACTAGATGCGGCCTTCTCACAGGTCTCTAGGCACACCGACCTTGCCTTTGAGGATATGGGAGCCCTCCCAGATCCTATGGATAAAAGGATGGACTCTTTATTGAAAAAATCCTGGGATTCATCAATAGGCAACCTCAAACCCGCCATGGCGTCCACAGTGGTGGCACGGAACATGGAGTACTGGTTGACGCAAATTAAGGCGCACATTGAGGCAGGAACTCCTAAGGAAACAATCCTGTCTTCCTTTCCTATGCTCCTTAATGGAGTAGCTTATCTGGCTGACGCCTCAGCGGAGTCAGTAAGGATGTCAGCAAGGTCAGCAGCCTTGTCCAACTCAGCAAGGCGGGCCCTTTGGCTTAAGACGTGGCAAGGAGATAGCGCGTCAAAAGTCAAGCTCTGCGGTATTCCCCTCACAGGGGACTTGTTGTTCGGTCCTGGCTTGGAGGCCGTCTTGGATAGGACGGCCGACCAGGAAAAAGGCCTTTCCTCTCAAAAAGAAATTTGCAGAAGCCAAAAGGAGGGTTCAACCCAGGAGGAAGTTTGATCCTCCTAAAAATGAGCAACAGAAAAAAGTTTGGCAGAAGGGCAAAGGGCGTGGGGGAGCTATTTTTCGCCCTCCTGAACAGCCCAAAAAGTCTAAATGACGGAACCAAGGTGGGAGGAAGACTGGGATACTTCCTCCCACAGTGGGAGTTGATCACCTCCAACCATTTTATTTTGGAGATTATAAGGAGGGGTTACAGGTTGGAGTTTTCAAAACCCCCACCTCTCAGGCTTCTGGTCACCACGCTACCAAAATGTGCAGAGAAGGCTTCAGCTCTTCTTTCCTCTCTACAGGAGTTGGAGGAACAAGAGGTGGTAACCCGAGTTCCGGTGGAAGAGACAGGCAGGGGCTTCTATTCCCACATCTTTGTGGTCCGCAAACCATCGGGAAAGTTCAGACTTATCCTGAACTTGAAGCCCCTGAACGTCTCGGTTACATACAGGAAGTTCCGAATGGACTCGATCTATTCGGTAAAAGCACTTCTTCCCCAGAATTGCTTCATGGCGTCCATAGACCTGAAGGATGCCTATCTGCACATCCCCATAGCAGAGGGGTACCAGAAGTTCCTCAGGTTGGCGGTGAAGACCCCAGAAGGGATAGTGCATCTACAATTCAGGGCTCTTCCCTTCGGGCTATCTTCTTCCCCCCGTATATTCACCAAAGTCATGGTGGAGGTTCTGGCCTTCTTGCGACTCAGAAACATCGCAATAGTCGCATATCTAGACGATCTGCTCCTATTTGCTTCTTCCCCAGAGCAGCTGTCCAGAGATCTGCAGGTAACAAGGGAAATCCTCGAAAATCTAGGATGGCTCTTGAACCTGGAAAAATCCAGCCTGACCCCATCGCAGAAAATCATCTTCCTGGGCTACAGGTTGGATTCAACAAAACAAAAAGTTTTTCTTCCGGAAGAAAAAATCCAGAAGGTGGACAGGGCGATGTTGCTCTTGCAGGGCAATCAACAGATCTCAATAAGGAAAGCCATGTCAGCCCTAGGGCTATTGACATCCTCGCTCCCAGCAGTACAGTGGGCAGGGCTGCATTTTCGCCCTTTACAACTGTTCATACTGGGAATTTGGGACCACAGTCAGAATTCCCTGGATGCTCTGATAGAGGTACCAAGTCAGGTAAAGAGGTCACTTTGGTGGTGGAGAAAAGGGGCCAATCTTTCCCAGGGTTTGGAATGGGTCCTCCCGGTATCCAAAACCATCACGACCGATGCAAGCGGCACAGGTTGGGGAGCTCATCTAGGTTCCCGGATGGTTCAGGGCACCTGGCTAAAGCAAGAGGCAAGGGAATCCTCGAACTGGAGGGAGCTGAAAGCCATAGAGTTGGCGCTCAGAGCCTTTCAGGAAGAACTCCAGGGTCAACACGTGAGAGTCAGGTCAGACAACTCCTCTGCAGTAGCATACCTCAACAGGCAGGGAGGTACCAAAAGCAGGTCTCTGTGGAGCTTGACAAGCACCATTCTCAGGTGGGCCGAGACAAATATTCTGTCCCTGTCGGCGGTACATCTAAAAGGGGATCAAAATCAGGTTGCGGATTTTCTCAGCAGGAGAAAGCTGAGAGAAGGCGACTGGATTTTGAACCAGGATGTCTTCAAGGCAATTACCCAGAGGTGGGGGATGCCTTGTATAGACCTCTTCGCTTCAAGGGAAAACAGAAAAACAGATCTGTTCTTCTCCCTGAGCAGATGGGACGGAGCACTTGGAGTGGACGCACTGGCTCAGAGCTGGGAGTTCTACAAGTGCTATGCCTTCCCCCCTCCTGTATTAATTCCAGCAGTACTGAGGAAGCTACAGTTGGAGAGCACAACTCTCATTCTGATAGCACCTCATTGGCCCAGGAGGCCGTGGTTTTCCATCTTGAAGAGTCTGGCAGTGGAACCCCCGTGGATTCTGCCATTCCAGGAAGATCTTCTGTCCCAGGGTCCAATCTGTTGTCCTCAGGTGGAGCGGTGGAACCTGGCTGCTTGGCTACTGAGGAGGAATTGCTGAAGGGCAAAGGGTTCTCAGATCGGTTGGTGTCAACCCTACTAAGTTGCAGAAAAAAGGAGACGCAAGCTATCTACCTGAAAGTGTGGAAACGCTTTAATAGTTGGTGTGCGGATAGTTCCTTCGACACAAGCAGTCCGGTAGCGGTACTGGAATTTCTGCAAGCAGGGGCAGACAAGGGGTTGGCTGTTAGCACACTGAAAGGACAAGTGTCTGCTTTAAGTGTATATTTGGAAAAACAGTTAGCTTTAGATCCCTGGATATCTAGGTTTTTTAAAGCTCTGAACAGGCAGAGGCCAGTAAGAGTATCCTCTTTTCCAGTATGGGATCTTTCTTTAGTGTTACAAGCCCTCACTGGTGAACCGTTTGAACCATTGGAGGCTTGTACGTTGAGGTCGATCACCCTCAAAACGGTGTTTTTGGTGGCGATCACCACGGCAAGAAGAGTAAGTGAACTCGAGGCCCTTTCCATTAGGGCACCTTTTTTTCAGATATTTCCGGATCGGGTGGTTTTTAGAACTGATCCGGCATTTTTACCTAAAGTGGCTTCAAGTTTTCATAGAGGCCAAGAAATAATTTTGCCTACCTTCTGTGTAAACCCTGTGAGGGAACAGGAACGCACATTTCATAAGTTGGATGTTAGGAGGTGCGTCCTCCAGTACTTGGAGAGTACAAAGGATTATAGGAAGTCTGATTCCTTTTTTGTATTGTTTTCAGGAGCTAAAAAAGGGTCTAGGGCCTCTAGACGGACGATAGCCAGATGGATTAGGTTAGCCATCAGACAGGCCTATGTAGCGGGGGGAGTGGAGCCCCCGGATGGGATTAGAGCGCATTCCACCAGGGCAGTGGCGACTTCGCAGGCTGAGTGGGCTGGTGCTTCTCCAGAGCAGATCTGTAGGGCGGCAACATGGTCCAGCTTTGATACGTTCGTAAGGCACTACAGGTTGGACCTGCTGTCAGCGAAGGACCAAGCCTTTGGGCGTAAAGTTCTGCAGGCAGTAGTCCCACCCTAAGGTAAGGTGCTCGCTTATCCTCTCTATGGTGCTGTCCTGAAAGACGGATGGGGAAAAACGGAGTTACTTACCGGTAACGTCCTTTTCCGGGAGTCTTTCAGGACAGCACAAGTTACCCACCCTAATTTGTGGACATGGAAGAAGTCATCGCATGAGACCGTCAGGTAAGAGATATAAGTTATTATGACGTGTTCTTGTGTCTCCCCAGCTGGCCGGAGGTACTCTTGAAGAACTGAGGGACTGGCAGGACGGTGGGGGCTTAAATTTCAAAATCTAAGGCGGTGTTTCCTGAAAGGGGAGGAGCCAGGGTCTCTCTATGGTGCTGTCCTGAAAGACTCCCGGAAAAGGACGTTACCGGTAAGTAACTCCGTTTTTTTTTATTTAGTGAAATACTCCTCTCAAAGGGAAATCATGTCTAAAGGGATGTAGACCTTGCCACTTTCCTCATTAGAACCCTGAAAGTTATGCAGCTGATTGATTATAAATTCACTACGTATTCTCATCCACTTTACACATGGATACAAACGGCTATTCCTTCAGAAAAACATAAAGTAGGAATCTGCAACAACGGTTGTTAAAATCCCTGCAATGTCCTTTGATCACCCCACCGAGGGGAATGGTATTTTTTTTTTTTTTTTTTTTTTTCACACAACAAAAGTGCAGTTACTCTTTAGGCTGGCCAACAACTGAGTACATTTTGGGCCAATTCCTGTTCTGGTCAAATGTTGCTTCGTGGGTGTCCCTGTCAGCACTTTCCTGCCCAACATCTTGCTAATAGAAAAACCAAAGGACGCAGGTGGAAAATTGTCAGCTGCACAGTGGCATCCAAACGGATGCAGTTTCTGTTGAGCATTCTGACAGCCATCAATGCTGTCTGTCAGATTACAATGACCTCCATAGGAAATTCATCTGTCTTTGCTGTGCAGTGTGGATGGAGGAATCTGTTTGTTTTTTTTTTGTAGTCAGGCTGCAGGCTTAGCGAAGCAATCCATAGTTGTGGCCAGCCTTATGTTTGTATGTTTTACTATTGTAAATATCTTTCACTGCCAAGTGTTTAGTATGCTGTGTATAATTTTCATATTCCCATGACCAATAGTCTACATATTTTTGTACATAGGTAGTATCCAATATATCACACACTACTATATAAAGCTATACAAACTATAGATTCTACTCTAGAATCTGAAGAGAATAACTAGAGCAATTTATGCTAAAGTACCGTATATCGTTCTTAATGCAGTGCCTCTTAATTGTCTCCTGGAGGGTTCTTCTTCTGTACTGGAATTTTTGACAAGATAGTACAGACAAGGACCTGGCAGTCAGTACCCTCAAAGTACAGGTGGTGACCTTCGGAGTGTTTCTAGATAGGTCAATTTCTTCTGAACTCTTGGCCATGAGATATTTTTTTTTTTTTTTTTAAGGCTCTTAGGCTGGTCATAGAGTTGGAATCTCAGCCGGTTCAGCAGGAACCAGTCAAGATTCGAACCATGTGTGGCAGGTTGAATGTACTAAGTTGATTTGATCTATCAACTTGGGTACAACCAGCCTGCTGCATTCACTTGCGATTATTGCTAGCGGCTGCTACTGGTTTCCCCCGCTGGGAGCAGACAGTGCTGACAGGGGAATCCCTACTGCCAAGCAATTATCTGTATTGATGGGGGGGATTTCTTTCCTGCAACCCATAGTTGCAGGTCACATGTTCTAATCAGTTACAGCAAACCTTTTTTTTTATTTTATTTTTATTTTTTTTCCATTTTGGGATAAAGGTCTTGCATGGATAAATGAAAGGTGATTTATTTTAATCACCCCTAGCAGTGTTAAATGGGGGTGCCCATGACAAGGGAATATACATAGTTTAGTTAAAAATTGAAATTTTATTACATAAAACAACAATTGATGGATTCAATAAAAACTATTGGCAAAGCATAATGCAGGTCGTATTAATCACTGGTGACCATATATAGGAAGTGATCAACACTTGATGTTGTATCCCAACATGTTTCGCCATCATTGGCTTCTTCAGGGATTTTCTACGGACCACCAGTTTTCATATAGCTCAAAGAGACATTAGAGGAAATCCCAGGTAGGTCCGCAGGAAGATGGAGGGGAGGCGCTGTGCGATCACAGGGAATATACAGGGACCAGGAAGGTTCTGACATAAACAAGGATTAATGCAGGGGCGCCAGCACGTAACTGCGGTCACATTAATATGTAATATCACATATTCGCCACTCTTCATTAACTGCACAGAATCGCAATGGTCGCCCCTGCTCCCCATGTTTGGGATACAGCATCGAGTATTGATCACTTCTATGTATGGATACCAGTGATTATTAATACGATCTGTATTATACTTTGCCAATCGTTTTTTATTGAACCCATCAATTGTTTTATGTAATAAAATTTCTATTTTTATCTAAACTATGTGTATATTCCTTTTTTGTGGGCATCATTCTAATCCTAATTCTTTTGCTGTCAATCTCAGTTTAATACAGTGCTCGACAAACCCCGGTCGCCAGGTCGCATTGGCGACTAGAATTAGTGACCTGGTGCCCGGGGCAGCACAGCGCGCGATTGCGATGGACCGCGCCGGCCGGTAATTGAGGCCGCGGCTTTGCGGCCTTGTGCAGTCCCATGGTACCTTCTAGAATCTGGCGCCCTCTTGTGGTGGCCGTTGATATGACACCCAGCAATACTATTGGAGCTGTTTGTTTTCTCTGCCTGCCCATCTCCTTCCCTTTACTTAGAACCCCCAAACATTATATATATTTTTTATTCTAACACCCTAGAGAATAAATTGTCGGTCGTTGCAATACTTTCTGTCACACCGTATTTGCGCAGCGGGCTTACAAGCGCACTTTTTTGGGGAAAAAAATACTTTTTTTAATTAAAAGAATAACAGTAAAGTTGGTCCAATTTTTTTATTTTTTTTATTTTTATTTTTTTTATATATTGTGAAAGATAATGTTACGGCGAGTAAATTGATACCAAACATGTCACGCTTCAAAAATGTCCCTTTTAAGACCTATGGGCGGAAGTGACGATTTGAAGTAGTTTCTGCCCTGCAATGACTTGGAGACGGGCGGGGGCCATCTTCCCCTCACTCGTCTCCATGTCGTTAAAAAAAAAAAAAAAAAACCTGGCTCCTAACTTTTTTAGCTGGCTCCTAGATTCCAAGCAAATTTGTCAAGCCCTGGTTTAATAGGAATGAGGTCCCGGATACTATAGTGTCACCCAACCTACCTCTCAAGCTGTTAAAGGGTTTGTCTCATCCATGTAACCTGTCAAAATTATAAAGAATATACTGCGCTGTCTCTTTTTTAAATGGTGAACAATTGCAAACAACGTGAAAAATGGAATAAAAGTGCAGCACTAATGTCAATATCATGGTTTCCTATGGGACACGGTCACATCTATGCTTTTTTCAGCTGGTCAAGCAAACAATGCTTTTTTTGGTTCAATATACTTCAATGGAGAAGCTGCAGAAAAGCATGTTTGCGTTTTTTTGCAGCAATTTGTGTTTTTTAATCTGCTCAACAACAAATTGGCCAAAAAAAAGCATAAAGTGCAAAAACGCAAATCGGAAAAATCGCATGCACAAAAATCTAAACACACAGCAAAAAGCACTGCATAAACAGATCAAAAGCAAACTGTATAGGTGTGTACTGAGCCTTATGCTGGCCAATTTTCACTTGCTCTTCAACATTCTGTTTTTTTTTTTTTAAATGTATGTAATTTCTGAAAGAAAACCACATACACTGTCTGAAAATTCCTTTGACCGCGAAGGTTTCTATTTTATAAATGTTCCTGTCACTGTGGTTGAAAATGAACGTCGATTAGACCCCACTAACGATTAGAAAATCGAACAAACGTTCTTAAAAATTTTTGTGTGGCCAGCATATAATATATTACAGTTGATTGAAAATCTGCCAAACAGTCAAACTTTATTTTTATTTTTATTTTTTTTTTCTTTAATAAAAAAATTGATCTGAGTCTGATATTTAACAGATTCAACCTCTAATGGTATATACAGTATATCTCTTCTGTCTGTTATTCTCAGAGTGGATTTAGAGATTTTGCTCCCTAACCATATAGTTGGTTGTTTATATTTACAACTGCATAGAGATATTTAAGAATAAATTGCCTTTTTTTTTAAACTTTACATATTAACTAAATTATACACCACACATTTTTTTTTAAGGTTATTAGCCGATTAATCAAAACAATAAATCGGTCAACTAATCGATTATGAAAATAATCGTTAGTTGCAGCCCTAGTCTAATGAGACCAAAACTTATTTGGTGCAAATGGTGTCAAGCGTGTGTGGCGGCAACCAAGTGAGGAGTACAAAGACAGGTGTGTCTTACCTACAGTCAAGCATGGTGGTGGGAGTGTCATGGTCTGGGGCTGCATGAGGGCTGCCAGCACTGGGGAGCTACAGTTCATTGAGGGAACCATGAATGCCAACATGTACTGTGACATACTGAAGCAGAGCATGATCCCCTCCCTTCAGGGACTGGGCCGCAGGGCAGTATTCCAACATAACGACCCCAAACACACCTCCAAGACGACCACTGTCTTGATAAAGAAGCTGAGGGTAAAGGTGATAGACTGGCCAAGCATCCAGACCTAAACCCTATTGAGCATCTGTGGGGCATCCTCAAACCGAAGGTCTCCAACATCCACCAGCTCCGTGATGTTGTCATGGAGGAATGGAAGAGGACTCCAGTGGCAACCTGTGAAGCTCTGGTGAACTCCATGCCCAATAGGGTTAAGGCAGTTCTGGAAAATAATGGTGGCCACACAAAATTTTGACACTTTGGGCACAATTTGGACATTTTCACTTAGGAGTGTACTCACTTTTGTTGCCAGCGGTTTAGACATTAATAATGGCTGTGTGTTGAGTTATTTTGAGGGAACAGCAAATTTACAATGTTATACAATCTGTACACTCACTACTTTACATTGTAGCAAAGTGTCATTTCTTCAGTGTTGTCACATAGAAAAGATATAATAAAATATTTAAAAAATAAGAGGGGTGAGATACTATATATAGCTCTGTGAATTTACGCAGCGCTTTTGCATATATAAATATATATATTTTTTATATTGTACATTCACATTAGTTCCTGCCCTGAAGGAGCTTACAATCTAAGGACCCCAACTCACATTCATACATATAGATACTATGGTCAATTAACCTACCAGCAGGTCTTTGGAGTGTGTGGGGAAACCCACACAGACACAGGGAAAACATGCAAACTCTGCAGGTAGTGCCTTGGTTGAGATTTAAACCGATGACCCTGGTTCTACTAGGAAGAAGTGCTAACCACTTAGCCACCGTGCTGCTCAAAAATAACTATTGTGTCGCAAATTAAGGTGTGTTGTGTTAAGGCAGCCCCATTCATTTTTGATAACCTATATTTTCAGCACATTATTGCCAACTACTGCATTGCTATTTTGGGGTGCCATTCTAAATGGGGCCTTAGCCAGGATCTATTTATTGCTACATACTCAAAACCTATTGCATTATTTTCCCAATCAGTGCATTACAAAAAAATAAAAAATAAATAAAAAAGCAGACAAGAGTAAGATGATTTGTAGTTTACATATTTATTACTAAACTTTGTGATATTTATCAAACCCCAAAACAGCATAGAGATATTTAAAGTGGTTCTGCACCCATTTCATTTAGTAAATCTCTTTGCCTTCCAAATCAGGCAAAGAGTACTAAATGAAATGTGTGTTTTTTTTTTTATTTTTTTTATTTACTTACCTTGTAATTGATGACTTCCGGTCTTCTGT
This sequence comes from Lithobates sylvaticus, assembly GCA_028564925.1. Classification (NCBI taxonomy): domain Eukaryota; kingdom Metazoa; phylum Chordata; class Amphibia; order Anura; family Ranidae; genus Lithobates; species Lithobates sylvaticus. The sequence continues at coordinate 316,745,337 of CM053028.1, read as the reverse complement.
CTCTTCGGGGGGTGGGCGGGGTCTCTGCGTCGATCGTCGTCAGGCCGCACTGTCTCCTGGGATCTGGTGTCATTGTTCCCAGGAGTCAGTGCGGACATCTTCCGAAATCTCACGAGATTTCGGACACATCTTCCGAAATCTCGTGAGATGTCGGCAGATGTGCCGTTACTGCGCACGCGCGAGTAACGGCGGTGCTTGCTGGGCCATCTAAAGTGCCTGTGGGGGTTTCACATGCCCACAGGCAAGATGGCCCCCAGCACAAAAGAAGAAGATGAAGAACTTCATCGGACGAAAACCGGCGGCGATCGAGATGGAAGATGGAACAGGTGAGTCCCCCAATTAAGGTAAGCATCCTTTGTATACCCCCCCCCCCCCCCCCCAAAAAAAAAAATATATATATATACAGAGTGCAGAACCGCTTTAAGAAGAAATTGCCTTTTTTTTTTTTTTTTTTTTTTTTTTTACTTTCCATATTGGCTAAAATTATACACCACACTTTTTGTAAGGTTATTAACTGATTAATCGAAACAATAATCGGCCAATGAATCAATTATGAAAATAATCGTTAGTTGCAGCCCTAGTATTAAGGGTTAAAAAGGAAGGCAACCATCCTGTTCCACGGTCCATGCTGGTCGAAGTGGCGCTTCCTGGTTCCTTGCTCCTTGAAAAACACTGATCAATTCCAGCCAGCTGCCCAAACCTTTCTAGCTATCCAGAACAGTGGTGAGACCCGCAGAGCCACGTGGAATGCCAGGACTGCACTTTACTTTGACGAGCATGCATCTTCTATCATCTTGAAAGTTTTTAATCCTATTAAAGTCATTTTAATACTACACTCAGGTCAGCGCCTCCCCCCTCCCTGTTTTTTTTCCTTGAACATCTCACGGAGCAGTGTTCAATCCATCATCCGAAAATGGAAAGCGTATGGCATAACTGCAAACCTACCAAGACATGGCCGTCTACCTAAACTGACAGGCCGGGCAAGGAGGTCATTAATCAGAGAAGCAGCCAAGAGGCCCATGGTAAATCTGGAGGAGCTGCAGAGATCCACAGCTCAAGTAGGAGAATCTGTCCACAGGACAACTATTAGTCGTGCTCTCCACAGATCTGGCCTTTATGGAAGAGTGGCAAGAAGGCTATTGTCGAAAGAAAGCCATAAAAAGACTAATTTGCAGTTTGTGAGAAGCCATGTGGGGGACAAAATCAAACATGTAGAAAGGTGCTCTGGTCAGATGAGACCAAAATTTTAACATTTTGGCTTTAAAAGCAAAATGTTGTGTGGTGGAAAACTAACTCTGCACATCACCCTGAACACACTTTTCTTCAGCAGGGACAAGGAAGCTGGTCAGGGTTGATGGGAAGATGGATGCAGTCAAATACAGGGCAATCTTAGAAGAAAACCTGTTAGTCTGCAAAAGACTTGAGACTGGGGTAGAGGTTCATCTTCTATCAGGGCAACAAACATAAAACCTAAACATACAGCCAGAGCTACAATGGAATGGTTTTGATCAAAACATATTCATGTGTTGGAATGGGCCAGTCAAAGGCCAGACCTAAATCCAATTGTGGTAAGACTTGAAAATTGCTGTTCAGACGCTCACCATCCAATATGGCAGAGTTTAAGCTATTTTGTAAAGAATGGGCAAAAATGTTACTCTAGCCACTTCCCGACCGCCTAACGCCGATATACGTTGGCAAAATGGCACGGGCAGGCAAAATCACGTACCTGTACGTGATCGTGCATGTGCCTGCCTGTGGGTCGCGCTCGCGACCCGGTCGGGAGCTCCGTGACCACGGCCGCGGGACCAGCGGACCCGATCGCCGCTGGTATCCCGCGATCGGGTTACGGAGCTGAAGAACGGGGAGAGGTTTGTGTAAACAAACCTCTCCCCGCGCTTCCTACTCTGCCTGTCATTGATCGGCTGTTCCCTGTCATCGGGAAAGCCGATTAATGATGTCAGACGTACAGCCACGCCCCCCTACTGTAAAAAAAAAAACACAACACGTCACACTGACTCCTCCCCGCCCCCTAGTGGTTAACTCCTTCACTGCCACTGTCATTTACATAGGAATCAGTGCTATTTAAATAGCACTGATTTCTGTATAAATGACAAATGTCCCAAAAATGTGTCAAAAATGTCCGATGTGTCCGCCATAATGTCGCAGTCACAATAAAAATCGCTGATTGCCGCCATTACTAGTAAAAAAAAAAATATTAATAAAAATGCTATAAAACTATCCCCTATTTTGTAAACGCTATAACTTTTGCGCAAACTAATCAATAATCGCTAATTGCGATTTTTTTTTTTTTTTTTTTTTTTTTTTTTTTTACCAAAAATATGTAGAAGAATACGTATCGGCCTAAACTGAGGAAAAAAATTTTTTTTTATATATTTTTTTGGGGATATTTATTATAGCAAAAAGTAAAAAATATTGAATTTTTTTTCAAAATTGTCGCTCTATTTTTGTTTATAGCGCAAAAAATAAAAACCGCAGGGGCGATCAAATACCACCAAAAGAAAGCTCTATTTGTGGGAAAAAAAGGACGCCAATTTTGTTTGGGAGCCACGTCGCACGACCGCGCAATTGTCAGTTAAAGCGACGCAGTGCCGAATCGCAAAAAGGGGCCTGGTCCTTTGGCTGCCAATTGGTCCGGGGCTGAAGTGGCTAGATGTGCAAAGCTGGTAGAGATGTACCCAAAGACTTGCAGCCAAAGGTGGATCTACAGAATATTCACTCAGGGGGCTGAATACAAACGCACGTCACACTTGTCACATTTTATTTGTAAAAAATGTTAAACCATTTATTGTTTTCCTTCCACTTCACAATTATGTGCCATTTTGCATTGGTCTCTCACATACAATCCCAATAAAATCCATTTACATTTTTTTTTGGATGTAACATGACAAAATGTAAAATGTCAAGGGATGTGAATACTTTAAGGCACTGTAAACTGTGTTTCTAATATTTACCCGAGTTGTTTTAGTGTGATGTTTGCTTAATTATATTCTGTGTGATATTTTCCCTCTTGTAGAAATCTGCATATTGGTAAACTTTTAGTTAACCGTGTTGAGCAGGTATTAAATCCAAGACCAAAAAATGCATTCAATTGCAGCTTACCAATCCTTAGATGTGGTGGCTGCATGCTTTTTCCTCCCTCTGTTTTCATCTGGTTACTAACCACCTCCTGTATTCGTGAGAACAGGAGGCACAGCAAACAGTACCATTGTCAGTTGGGAGGGTAGTGTTTAAATATATTGGCAAATTTTAGACCCACTAACAAATTGAAGCCAAACTCCAGCTCAAACTTTGTGTGTTAATACTTTAAAACAGTTTAATGCTGATCATTCATTTTACATGCAGTACCTGTTTATACTAAAGCTGCACAACCACATGAGTTGCTAAATGTTGTAGCTTCATTAAATGTAACCATATTGCTACACTTGGAGGCGACTCTTCTTTTATACTCTAGCTCAGGGATCTTCAAACTATGGCCCTCCAGCTGTTGCAGAACTACAAGTCCCATGAGGCATTGTGAAAGTCTGACATTCACAGACATGACTAGGCATGATGGAATTGTAGTTCCTGAACAACTGAAGGGCTGTAGTTTGAGGACCCCTGCCCTAGCCCCTACTGGATTTTGCTTATAATCCCCTTGTGGAGGCTTCCATTATTTGTGGATGGACATTTTATGGTTACACAACCTATCGCATTGCTATAATCTTTTTATATGGACTATAAACTGAATGACTTGTGAATAAATGGTTGTGGAAAAAATACTGGAATACAATAAGGGCTCACTCCCAAGTCCATCCACACCCTGCTTTCTCCTCATTAATTTACTGGTTTTGATTGACATAGCGCAAGCCAATGGCTCCTGCTGCTGTCTTAGCCAATGAGGAGGAAGAGACCCGGGAGTGCTGAGACTTTCGTGCACATCACTGAATGAAGATGGGCCTTAGGTAAGCATGGGGTGTTTTTTTATTTTTTTTACCTTCATGAAAAAAACCTTGAACCTTTACAACTGCTTTAACTCCCAGTTTTAGAAGCAGATTTGAATCGCTTGCTGAGTATGCAGTGTCTTAATATTTATCCTTGCTTGGGTTCCAGTAAAGGCTGGTGACATGACGGCTGTCCCAGGTTTCCTGTTACAGGGTGGCTGCTTTTTCTTACAGCATCTTATTGATTCACCTTTGCATTCAGGGGCTAGAGTTGTGTCTCCCCACATTGTGTGCATGAATAGAAAATAGAAAGCTACTAACTTTTAAGGTGCCTCTGCTGTTCTAAAATCTTAAACAGTGGTGTTAACAGAACACACACACACATCCTCATGTTAAGGAAAAAGGGGAGGTAAATTGAATCCTATCATGTGGAAACAATGCTACATCTTCACTGTGTGTGTGTGTGTGTGTATATAGCGAGTGAGTGTTGTCACCCTGGGACAAGAAGTATTACTACTGATGGGATCGCCAGGTTGAGATATAAAGGGGGGGGGGGGGATTTGCAAGTTTCCCTTTTCATGTTTTCCTATAAAGAAAATATCCAAGAATAGCCTTGGATTGTGTGTGCCCCAGGACAGGAACAGGATTGCACACCTTAGACATTTTGACCCGTACTATGCATTTACGTCATAAACTGAGTGTGTGTGTTTACTGCTTGGGCAGCCTGGAAACCAGTTATTCACCAAACTGGTTTGACCAGACACTTAGAAAATCTAAATCCTGTATCATGATGTATAATTCATTTTAACATTACCCTATGTTTTCCTAAAATGGTACATATTCTCAGTTTAAACATTTGATATATTTTCTATTGTCAATAAAATATTGGTGTGAGATTTGCAAATGATTGGATTATGTTTTTATTTAGATTTACATAACATCCCAACTTGTTGTGAAATTAGAGTTGTAGACTCAGTGATGTCATCACTGGCACTTTGTTCTTCCCATTCTTAAACATGCTGTATTTTCATACTGACCACCCTAGGTAATGCTCATATGTGAGGCTAAGCCTATTGAAGGAACAGAGACAGGCAGCAACTTCTAATGCACATTATGAAAAGCACACAGTGTGCAGTGAAATCAGAGTAAGCCTTTTCAGTATAGGAGAGTAGCACATACAAACGTGCAAGACTGAAGGAAAGGCTGGAGTTATACCTTAACCCTAAACTATGTAAATAAGTAGCAAATTGGGACTTTAAATGAAGCATGTTCAATATGGCCAGAAAATTAGTCAATAATAAAAATGTACGGTATATGTATATCTGGAGAGTGGAGAACGGTCTCATATTGAATACAGCAATTGGTAAACTATCTCTCTATCGGCATAAAAGTATACTACACAATGTGGCATAAAATATCGTCCTCCATGTTTAATGTGACTTTCAGAGTGGTATAATAATAAATCCAACTGAGCTAAAATCAAATGGACCGTCTCTTTATAAGACATAAGATGCATCCAGATATGCCTGACATATTCCGTGGCTAAAAAACACTTCCTCCGGGGCGGGTTATATATGAACAAAACCTGGAAACCTGCGAGACCCACACCTTGAGGCTGCCTATGGTGTTCGTACCGGGAACTGTGGTAGATTGGACCCACCAGGGATTCAAGTACATAGACATCCATATGGCAGCACCTCTCTCACACATGTTGTATCTGCTATTGGACTTCGGTCATCCCTGCTGGGGCACTAGAAATGGAGCCCAAACAATTATACCAATTGGGTCTTTTCCAACACCACATCCCCCCTGCATATCAAACAGTGTGGGACCGTGTGTGTGTGTGTGTGTGTGTGTGTGTGTGTATGTATATGTATGTGTGTGTGTGTGTGTGTGTGTGTGTATATATATATGTATATATATATATATATATATATATATATATATATATATATATATATATATATATATATATATACTTGACTCTCTGGTGGGTGCAATCTATCACAATTCCCGGTATGAACACTATATAGGCAGCTTCCAGGTTTGGGTCTTGCAGGTTCCAGGCTTCGTTCGTAATATGCACCCGCCCCAGAGGAAGGTCTTGTATAGACAGTCAATTCGATTTTAGTTGGATTCATTATTGTTATACCACTCTGTTTTGAAAGTCACATAAACATGGAGGATGATATTTTATGCCACATTAAAGACAATGGTCTTTAATGTATATATTTTTTTGTATGTTTATCAATTGCTGTATTCAATATGAGAGTTTTTCACTGTCCAGATAATTAAATTTAAATTTTTATTAAACATGCTTCATTTAAAGTCCCAATTTGCTGCTTCTTTACATTTTTTTAGGGATGGAGACATAGGCTTTCCTGCGTCTCATTTAAAGTCCCACGTTCCCCCCCCCCCCCCCCCCCCCCTTCTTTTTCATTAACCTGAAACTAGTACAATCTGGAGTTCTTGATTCAGATACTGCATACATTTTCAGGGTTGGTTACTGAGAGCTTGGAGGCCAGAAACAGCCAGGCTTACAGGGAAATACCAATGGCACAATGCATTAAATAACAGCAAAAAAAAACCCTACTGATCATCAAAGAGCAGCATTTCTAAATAGTTTTTCCTAAGGATTGTACTCAATTGTTACATTGCCATTTTTAATGTCCTGGATCTATTCTCGTTCCTACCAAATGCCAATTACTGCTTACATGTGTACTTGGCGCAAGAGGGAAATTGCCTTGTTTAAATTTTTTTGCAAGGGGGCTGTCTTAAGGGTAGTTTTTAGCAGTGCTTTTTGGCCACTAGCGGGTGCTTTTTAACCCCCGCTAGCGGCCGAAGAAAGGGTTAAAAGCGCCCGCGTTTCAGGGTGTTTTTCCAAACAGCCCTAAAGATGCGGCTTGCAAGCCTTTTTTATTTACTTATTTTTTTCACCCACCCTGATTTCTCCTGCTGAGTAGGCGATTCTTTCATATATAAAAAAAAAAATAAAAATAATAAAAAAATTAAATAAAAAATATTTCTTTCATATAACCGCTTCCCGACCGCCTCCTGCACATTTACGTTGGTAGAATGGCCTGGCTGGGCAAAAGCACGTACAGGTACGTCCCCTTTAATTGCCCAGCCGTGGGTCGGGAGCTCCGGGACAGAGCTGAAGAACGGGGAGAGGTCTGTGTAAACAAACCTCTCTCCGCGCTTCTTACACTGCCTGTCACTGATCGGCTGTTCCCTGTCATCGGGAAAGCCGATCAGTGATGTCAGACGTAAAGCCACGCCCCCTACTGTAAAGAAACACACGTCACAGACCTAACCTCTCCCCGCCCTCTGCTGGTTAACTCTTTCACTGCCAGTGTCATTTTATACAGGAATCAATGCATTTAAATAGCACTGATTGCTGTATAAATGACAATGGTCCCAAAAATGTCCGATGTGTCCGCCATAATGTCGCAGTCACAATAAAAATCGCTGATTGCCGCCATTACTAGTAAAAAAGAAGAAAAAATTAATAAAAATGCTATAAAACTATCCCCTATTTTGTAAACGCTATAACTTTTGCGCAAACCAATCAATCGCTAATTACGATTTATTTTTTTACCAAAAATATGTAGAATACGGCCTAAACAGAGGAAAAAAAATGTTTTTTTTATATATTTTTTTGGGTGATATTTATTGTAGCAAAAAGTAAAAAAATATTGCATTTTTTTCCAAAATTGTCGCTCTATTTTTTTTGTTTATAGCGCAAAAAATAAAAACCGCAGGGGCGATCAAATAACACCAAAAGAAAGCTCTATTTGTGGGGGGAAATAAAGGACGCCAATTTTTGTTTGGGAGCCACGTCGCTTGACCGCGCAATTGTCAGTTAAAGCGACGCAGTGCCAAATCGCAAAAAGGGGCCTGGTCCTTTGGCTGCAAATTGGTCCGGGGCTGAAGTGGATAAACAAGTGGAGAGATTATCTGCTTGAGTCCATTCACACAAGGGCAACTTTGAATCCGACTTGATCAATCAATGTAAGGGAATGAGAGCCGTCCCTGTCTGCACACTACTGAAGTCGCTCGGACTTCAATCCGACTTCTAGGCGACTTGTACCCATTGATTTCAATGGAAGTCGCCTCCATGTCGGATCTCCTGTCTTAACTGAAGCAACTTTCCAACTTGAAACATTGTAACTAACACTTCTTAGATCAAAGAGATATAACTTCTTGTGTAAACAAATAATCTGGGCAGTCTGCCAAGCTTTCAACCAGGTGTAAATGAAGGAAGTTTAACCACTTAAAGTCTAAATCTTTTTCTGACACTTGTTTCTAAAGTTAAAATCAATATGTTTTGCTAGAAAATTACTTGGAACCCCCAAATACATATACATAAAAAAAAATAATTAAACAGTAAAGTTAGCACAATTTTTTTTTTGTTTTAATGTGAAAGATGTTACGCCGAGAGAATCGTGATCTATCTTCTAAGCAAAAAAATCGTGATTCTCATTTTAGCCAGAATCGGGCAGCTCTAATTCACGCTGTCTTAAAAGGACAACTGGTAGGTAAGCACAACTCTGAGTTCCTGTAGCTGTCTAAGGATGGAGGTGGTCTAGCTGTCCCTAATGCCAGATTGTACTACTTGGCATCACAACTCCAACAATTATATGGTTGGAATATTATACACTCAGAGGACCTTGTACAACCAATCATATTTTCTCAACTTCTAGTGCAGCTAATAGCGGCTCATCATTTTTACAGTAAACATTGTTTTCCTACATTTTATCTAGTCCAAAGTTTGGACTACTGTCCAGGAATTTTACCTCTCATGAGGGATATACCCATATGGAATAATTTTCGATTACCAGAGATGGCAAAGCTTGAAAATTTTGACTTGGGTGATAGTTTTTAGCTGTGGCGTAGGGATCTGGAGACCATTAGCGTGGAGGAATGGGAGCAAGCTCTGGTGAATTTTTCCTTATCCTCATCGCAGTGTCTGACCCAGTTTATTTATTATTCACAGATCTCATGTTATTCCTCAAAAACATACTTGGGGTAAAACCGCTACACCAAACTGTCCAAGATGTACTAATGAAACGGGTACACTTATACATACAGTGGATATAAAGTCTACACACCCCTGTTAAAATGTCAGGTTTCTGTTATGTAAACAAAAATTAGATAAAGATAAATTAATTTCAGAAGTTTTTTTTTTCTACTTTTTTTTTTTTTTTTTTTAATGTAACCTATAAACTGTACAACTCAGTTGAAAAACAAACTGAAATCTTTTGGAGGAGGGGAAGTAAAAACTAAAATAACATGGTTGCATACGTGTGCACACCCTCTTATAACTGGGGATGTAGCTGTGTTCAGAATTAAGCAATCACATTCACACACCTGCCATCATTTAACCACTTCAGCCCTGGAAGGATTTACCCACTTCCTGACTAGGCCATTTTTTTGCACTACGTCGATTTAACTGACAATTGCACGGTCGTGCGACGCTGTACCCAAACTTGATGTCATATAGATATAGATTTTATTTTTTTACAACAAATGGAGCTTTCTTTAGGTGGTATTTGATCACCTCCTGCGGTTTTTATTTTTTGCGCTATAAACATAGGGCGATATTTAAAAAATGTAACTTTTTGCTATAATTAATATCGCCAAAAAATAAAACAATTTTTTTTTTCATCCGTTTAGGCCAATATGTATTCTGCTACATCTTTTTTGATAAATCGCAATAAGCGTATATTGATTGGTTTGCGCAAATGTCATAGGGGATACATTTATGGCATTTTTTATTTATTTTTGTTGTTGTTTTTACTAGTAATGGCCTAATCACTAGAAACGGACAACTACCCTGTACTCCCCTGATAGAATGGGGATCTGCTTTGTTTACACTGGCAGCTCCCGGTTCTGCCTCTGTGGTGCGATTGCGGGTGGCCGGCAGATGTTGCTGGTGCCCACTGCATCTATTACACAAAACACCATACCGGTAAGGCGATTTGTGCAATAGAGCTGCCCTGCCGCAGTATAACTGCGGAGGCTGGTTGGCAAGTAGTTAAAGTGCCTCTGATTAACCCCAAATAAAGTTCAGCTGTTCTGTTAGGTCTTTCCTGACATTTTCTTAGCCAACTCCTACAGCAAAAGCCACGGTCTGGCGGGGGGATACCAAAGCATCAAAGGGATCTCATTGTTAAAAGGTCATGAGAAGGGTACAAAAGAATTTCCAAGGCATTAGATATACCATGGAACACAGTGAAACAGCAACATTACCAAGGACTGGACATCCCTCCAAAATTGATGAAAAAACGAGAGGAAACCTGGTCAGGGAGGCTGCCAAGAGGCCTACATAAACCTTAAAGGAGCTGCAGGAATATCTGGCAAGTACTGGCTGTGAGTTACATGTGACAACAATCTCCTGTATTCTTCATATTTCTGGGCTAGGGGGTAGAGTTGCAAGACGGGAGCCTTTTTGTAAGAAGAAAAACCTCCAAATCCGGCTAAATTTAGCAAAAACACATCTGAAGTCTCCCGAAAGCATGTGGGAAAATGTGTTATGGTCTGATGAAACCAAGGTTGAACTTTTTTTGGCCATAATTCCAAAAGATGTATGTTTGGCGCAAAAACACTGCACATCACCAAAAAAACACCATACCAACAGCGAAGCATGGTGGTGGCAGCATCATGCTTTGGGGCTGTTTTTTCTTCAGCCTTAGTAAAGGTAGAGGGAATTATGAACCGTTCCAAATCCCAGTCAATATTGGCACAAAACCTTCAGGCTTTTGCCAGAAAGATGAACATGAAGTAAACCCTGATGCGTTTACTTCCTCTTTGTTTCTCTGCAAAGGTAAAGCATAATGGGCTACTATGCATCGCATAGTAGCCCATTATGTGTCACTTACCTGACACAGGAGCCAGCGAAGTCACCGCTGTCCCCTGTAGCACGAAGCGTCCATCTTCCTTCCGGCTAGAAAATAAGCATGACAGGACCTTCCTTTAATGTGAGATCTGGGGTCAAAAAGACCCCTGAGAGCTGTGAAAACCTAGTGATCAGCGATGTTTGCTCGTTTTCAGTGCAGAGGCCCTGGGAGACGGATACAGCATCGGAACGAACCAAGGTGGCGGCACAGTGGTGTAGTGGGTAGCACTCTCACCTAGCAGTAAAAAGGGTTGCTGGTTCAAATTCCAACCACGACACTACCTGCGTAGAGTTTGCATGTTCTCCCTGTGCCTGCGTGGGTTTCCTCCGGGTACTCCGGTTTCCTCCTACACTCCAAAGACTTGCTGGTAGGTTAATTGGCTTCTGTCCAAAATTGACCCTAGTAAATGAATGTGAGTTGGGGACTTTGGCTTGTGGGCTCCTTGAGGGTAGGGATCAATGTGAGGTGTGCGATGTACGTGTGGAGCACTGTGTAAATTGACAGCGCTATATGGGTACCCTTAAGTAATATATAATTGAGGAGTATCTTAATGGGACACAATGTACAGGATTCGGGACAATTGTAGACATACACCCACACTCACTCAGGTTGAACTGGTGTCTTTATTCAACCTTACTAACTATGTAACTATATGTATGGTAAGTATACAGCTAAAAAAAAAGGGGAACCCTTACTTCTCTTTAAGTGACAATGATTGTGTAATCTGCAAGGTGCATGGTCAGCTCTTGCCTTTTTTTTTTTTTTTTTTTTTTTTAATTTATTTCCTGTTTTGTGTAGTGGTGTGATTTTTCTCAATAATAAAAAAAATAAAAATAAAATTAAAATCTGAAATAATAAATTAAAGCTGAACTCCAGCATGCAAGTAAAAATCGGTTAGCGTCAGCTATGTAAATCTAAAACCTGCTAATCGGTTACTAAATTGGCTCACTGTTTCGCTGCCAAATCAATGAAAAATCTGTGATGTCATTGGTGCTTCCGCGGGGTCCCTAGAGGAGATACAATATAAGGCCGCTATGAGAAACTACAGTTTTAATGATGCAATGGGAATTGTAGGTAATGGGCATTCATTTGCATAGTCTGTCAGTTGCAGGTGTGGAGGATGCCAAGACAGGTGGCTGTGAGGATAATGCAATAACAGCAGAAGTGGCACAATCATTCCCTACGCGGAAGTGCAGAATTGCGTGATTGTATGTACGTACTTCTATTGCTATGCTGTTGCTGAGTTTCGGGTGATGGTCACTAGTACATATTTTGTTTTGCGGTTCTTGTGTGTATCAGACTGTATGTTTCTGATTATTCAGTTGCCTAGGCTTGTCCGTTCGTGGCTTTCCACATGAAAGTGTGGGAAATGTGAGTTTTGTGTACTGTATATATTCTTAATGCTTGAGGCTGATTAGAAAATAGAAGACCTTTTACTGCATCTTTTCAGCACATACAGTAACTTATTTACAATGCAGTCTTTATTCTGGAGATGGTCTGGAGGTTCAGATTTGCCCATTCCGAAGGTGACATTGCAGTTATGAGCTGAAACTTAAGCAACATGCATAGCCGAGGCCACAAGTCCAGGAATTTAAAAATGTTACCAGAACCCCTGGGAATTAATTATGTAAGGGCTGTCTGCTGCTTGAATCCCTATCCATCGTCTGTGGTTTCTTCAGACTTCATTAAGCATTAGAAGAAAACACAGGAACTGTACGATTTGACTTCAAGCAAGGACACTGAGTTGCAGTGCTTTTATTTAAATTGGGGCTTCTTTGCACTAGATGTAATAAAATGCATTTTGTAAATGTAGTACAAACCCATATGCAAGAAAAATTAATGTATTTCAGTAAGCCTAGTTTACATTCTTCAGTTCTTCATGTTTTTAAATAAAAAAAGTGCTTTACTCGCACAAAAAAAGTACAGCGTTCTGCTTTTTTATTTTATTTTTATTTTTTTTGTATTTAAACACATGAACTGAAGAATGTAAACTAGGCTTACTGAAATACATAAATTTCTTGCGTTTTGTACTACATTTACAAATGCATTTTATTACATCTAGTGCAAAGAAGCCCCAATTTAAATAAAAGCACTGTCCTTGCTTGAAGTCAAATCATACAGTTCCTGTAGAAAAAGATGATCAATAATGCCAAAAAGCACTGCAATTATGTTGCAAACGCATTATGAATGCATGTAAACACGAGTGCAGAGCTGCACACTGGACATGGGGTTTGCATTGTAGACAAACCCACACTAAACTTAGTCTGGCCATACATGTTCGAATCTGCTGAACCAGCTGAGATTTGAACCGTTGATGGGCAGGCTGAATGTACCCAAGTTGATCTATCGACTTTGGTACAACCAGCCTGCTGGATTCTCTTGGGATTATCGCCAGCGGTTTCTATAGCCACTAGCAATAATCACTGCCAAAGAAGATACCAAATAGATGTCAATAGGTCGGACTTTTAAGGCATGGAACAAATGGGAAAGTAGAATTTTTTATTTTTTTATTTTATTGAGAAATACAATATCAACAGTGTTCAAAATCAATATGAAATTATATAATTTGTACATTGAGCCCTTGTGCGTCGCGTCTACACGTTTCGCCGTAAAGGCTTCCTCAGGACACGGAAAAAGGTTCAAAGACGTAGCAAGAGAGCAACAATAGATTTATTGTTGCTCTCTTGCTACGTCTTTGAACCCTTTTCTGTGTCCTGAGGAAGCCTTTACGGCGAAACGTAAAGACGTTTCCCATCACACTGAATGCAAAGAGAATCTACAGTTCCCAGGTTTTTGTAACTAGTCTGAAGGATCACAAGCAGTAAGGGCTCTTTCACACGGACGGTCCGTATGTCTGTCTGTTTTTCATCCTTCCGTTTTTGGATGCAAAACGGACATACGTGTATCCCTATGGGATAGCGGGTGTCAGCGGATGAACACCCGATCTCGTCTGTGCCCGCTATGGTCCGTTTCTGCAGACGGAGGAAAACCCTATTTTTCCATCCGTCTGCAGAGCGGATCGGATGACGACGGACTCTACGGTCCGTCGTCACCCGATCTACCATAGGGGAGAGCGGCACTGTGACTGGTCCGTCCCAGCGCTGTGTGCAGAGACGGACCTGTCATCTTCCCGTCCCGTGTGAAAGAGCCCTAAAGGAGTTTTATTACAGATAACTACACTGTTTATGGATTGGTGCTCAAATTTTAAAACTGCATGAAGACCTTTTCTGCCACTTTTTGTTCACATGTAACAATCCTTTTTTTTCTTTTTTTCTTTGTTTTGTTTTTTTTGCTAGAAAATTGCTTTAACTCCCCAAGCATCTATCTATATATCTATCTATCTATCTATCTATCTATCTTCTATAAAGTCAAGGCCCTAAAGAATAAATTGGTGGGTTTTGCAATTTTTTTTATATCGCACTGTAGTTGCACAGTGGTATTTCAAATGCAATTTTAGGGAAAAATTACTCTTTAATTTTGAATTTTAATGCAAAAAAACTGAATGCAAAATTGAAAAGATTTTACACAGAGTAACTAGATGCGCTTTAAAGTAACCTGTCGCGCTTTAAAATTGCACATGCCCGTTGGAAACGGCATATGTTTTCTATCCATAGGTGACTATTTTAAAAGCCTTTACAGGTTAACCCTTTTTAGATTTACAGGCAGTCTAGTGCTAGAATTACTGCCCATGATCTGTTTGCGGCGATATCTCACATGCGTGCAGGACTGATGCTCTTGTTTGCCTTTGCGCGCTACCATGGGGGGACGGGGCACATTTTTTATTTTTTTTATTTTTGCTGTCACAAGGAATTTAAACCTCCTTTAGTGACAGCGATAGGCATCTATACCCAGCCATACTCGGCCCTACCCGGCCATCCCATCTATTCCTCACCCCCACCAGCTCCGGCTCCCACCATCCCATCTATACCCAGCCTTACTCTGCCCTACCCGGCCAACCATCTATACCCAGCCATACTCGGCCCTACCCGGCCATCCCATCTATACCCAGCCATACTCAGCCATCCCATCTATACCCACCATCTGCCCTACCCGGCCATACCCAGCCAATAATCTATTCCCAGCCATACTCGGCCCTACCCGCCATCCCATCTATACCCAATACCCCGCCATACTCTGCCATACCCCGGCCATCCCATCTATACCCAGCCATACTCGGCCCTGACCCGGCCATCCCTCATCCATACCCTGCCATACTCTGCCCTACCCCCCACCCATCTATACCCAGCCATACTCGGCCCTACCCGGCCATCCCATCTATACCCAGCCATACTCTGCCCTACCCGGCCATCCCATCTATACCCCAGCCATACTCTGCCCTACCCGGCCATCCATCTATACCCAGCCATACTCTGCCCTACCCGGCCATCCCATCTATACCCAGCCATACTCTGCCATACTCGGCCCATCCCATCTATACCCAGCCATACTCGGCCCAACCCGGCCATCCCATCTATACCCAGCCATACTCGGCCCTACCCACCCGGCCATCCCATCTATACCCAGCCATACTCGGCCCTACCCGGCCATCCCATCTATACCCAGCCATACTCTGCCCTACCCGGCCATCCCATCTATACCCAGCCATACTCGGCCCTACCCGGCCATCCCATCTATACCCAGCCATACTCGGCCCTACCCAGCCATCCCATCTATACCCAGCCATACTCGGCCCTACCCAGCCATCCCATCTATACCCAGCCATACTCGGCCCTACCCAGCCATCCCATCTATACCCAGCCATACTCGGCCCTACCCAGCCATCCCATAAAAAATGTGGTTTAATTTTCTTTACACATTTTCCAAAAAAATTACATGTTCAAAAGACTCGATATGCCTCATAGATTATACATTGGGTTGTTTTCTTTCCAAAATGGGGCCATTTTTGGGGCGTTTCCATTGTCCTGGTTCTCCAGGGCCTTCAAAAGTGTAAGAGGTAGTCAAGAAATTTGATGTGTAATTTATGCTCTAAGAATGCCTGATGGCACTCCCTGCATGTTGAGCCCCTGTATGTGGCCACGCTGTGTAAAAGTCTCACACGTGTGGTATCGCCATACTCAGGAGGAGTAGTAGAATGTGTTTTGGGTGTAATTTGTGCTATGCATATGCTGTGTGTGAGAAATAACCTGCTAATATAACAATTTTGTGAAAAAAAAAGAAAATCTTGATTTTGCAAAGAATTGTGGGAAAAAATTACAACTTCAAACCTTGGCAGGGTGTTGGCAGGGTGTTGGCCAGCGCTGTGGACACTACACACTACCCCTCTCCGCTTCTCCCTTCTCTGTACTGATCGGTACAGAGAGGGGAGGGAGGAACCGGCGTCATGACGTGACGCCGGTTTGTGTACATGTGATCGATCCGTCATTTGACGGAGCGATCACGTGGTAAACGGCCGCTATCAGCGGCTGTTTACCGTGATGCGCCGGGTCCCGAGGATGTTCCCGAGTGCGCGCCCCAGGGGCGCGCGGGAGCAAGTTTCTGAGAGGACGTCCGTAGGACATCCACTCAGGGAAACCCGACCGCGCTGTAGACGTCTTTCGACTATAGCGCGGTCGGCATGTGGTTAAATACCACCAAAAGAAAGCTCTATTTGTGTGGAAAAAAAAGGACAAAAAATTCAAATAGGTACATTGTTGTATGACTGAGTAATTGTCATTCAAAGTGTGAGAGCAGCTGAAAATTGGTCTGGTTATTAAACCTCCTTTAGTGACAGCGATAGGCATGTGACAGGTACTGGAGGGATCTTGGGTCTAGAGGACCCCAAATCCCTCTTCTGTACTTAAAAGTATTCAAAATACCAATATCTGTGTTTTTGAATACTTTTGTTCTTCAAAAAATGTCACTGTTGATATCCAGGTAAAGCAAACATGTCATCGCTTCCGGTTTACCATTGTAGAGACTGGATCAAAGCTGATCCTGGCTTTGTATGGGTCTACGACTAGCTAACAGACATGCCAGGAGGGGGGGAGGGAGAGGGAAGAGTCTCCCTTCTGCTGCTTGTAATGGCAATCAAGCGGTAATTAGCAGGCATCACCCTGGTACAACCACTTGGTCAAATGATGCACTACGTTATTTAGCGGGAAGTGGCTGATGTGCTTGGGACAGGGACAGAAGAGCAGCTCCAGATGGACTGCTTCCAGGGGCACACATCTGTCCATGTATGCAAGTGAATGTACATTTTACCATCTTTGATTTGTAAAGGCTTCTGCGCCACAAAATCCTGTCACTCCTGGGTGCACTGATGCACTTGTTTTTACTTTTTTTTATTTTATTTTTTCTAAGAGCTGAAGTAGCTGAGCAAAGCTGGAAAGATGGATGTATTTCAGTGACAAATCCAGTAGAGGGAGTTATGTCACAACATTTACCCAACATGTTTCCACATTTCTGTTACTAATTCCTGGTATTTGCTGGGTGATAGTTGAACTATGCTGAAGTCCATTGAAAGTGAATTAACTGGTTTTCGTCTAATGCATTTAGTTTGTAGTGCCCCCCCCAGTGTCGCCTATTTTTCTTTGTATTCTAGCCATGTACTATGGTAGGAGATTTTTGTTACTTACCCTGATTTATCTTGGCTGCTGAATTAACAGCAATGTGTCAAATGGCCAAAAAGGTAGCTAGAAGGCCAATATGTTGTCATGGTCATATGACAGAGAAGCTCTTTGCTTATGAAATGAAAGGGAAAACCTTTTGTACATGTAAATCTTACAAAGATCATGTTTAATAGTTGACTTTCCCCTTTCAGTGTATAACTAGCCATGCTTTTCTCTTCCTCTACTGTTGCAAGCTGGAGTTTCCCTTTAGTGATGGATATAGTGAGTCAGAGGGATTATAAGGTGTAAATAAGCCTTCATTATAAACTATTTTAAATAGAAGCTTTATGGCTTTTCTCCAGTGATTCACTGTATGTTAGCTGAGAGAACTGTAGTTGATGTCCATGTAATAAAAGGCCAAACCTAAATTGGGAACACTGTACAGCCTATACCCAGGATAAACATGCATTTATTTCAGCTCTGCCTACATTTTATTTTTTCTGTATTTCTTTCATGTACTGCTGTTAGTGGTAAGCTTTAACCTTGTTTAGTCTTCAGCTTTCCTCTATAGTAAGCTTCTAATTAGAAGTTCCCAGTAGGCGTACTAGTCATGACTTCCATGCCGAAATCTTCAGCAGTAGCTTAACATTGTGGCAGGCTAAAAAGTGTATGCAAGCCATTCAATGGCAGTGTTTATTTTGGAATTTTGCTAACAAGCCTAGCCTTTGATATTTTTCTTCTGTAAAAACCAAATGATGTTGAAAATATAATTAGGACTTGCCTACAGGAACAACTTTTTTAGATAAAGGAAGGTTATAAGTATAACCCTGTTTAATTTTTTTTGGGGGTTTGTTTTAATTTTTTTCTCATCTGTGTCCCATTGGGGAGATTCTCCTACATCCAAAAATGAAAGTTGTTGTTTTTTTTATTTTTTTTTGCCTTTTTTTACACTTTAGTTACACTTTGAAAATTGTAAACGTTCACGTTTGTATTTTTTTTTTTATAGCCAAACAAAGTGAGAGGAAATGATGAGTATACATGCCTTCTTGGAAGCCGATCTGGTCCGCTCCGACCTGATCTTCAGCGGCGGAAGTTCTGCAGATGACACGGAGGACAACGGCTGTGAAATGAATGAAAGTGATGTCACCCATAGTTACTATGGGGCTCCCGTTGTCCTCCATCTCCTCTTCACCCGCCTATGCAGAGAAGCCGAGGCTGACAGCTCAGCGTGGGATCTGGTCAGATCGGCTTTCAAAAAGGTATGTATACTCATTTTTCTTTACAGGGATAGAGAGGTTAGTGTTAGATCCATGGTGTCTATAGATGCAGGGATTTTAGATTTTGCATGAACTTCCACTTTAAAGTTGGGATAGATCCAGAGCCTGGACTGGCTGAATGACATCAGCTGACAGTGGACTTTACCCTGTTATTGGCTGAAAACAGGCCACAGGAGTGCAGAATGAGGTGCACACCTGTGATCCCAGGAGAAGTATGAACAAAAAAAGCAATGGCTATACTTCATCTTTTTAAAATGCTAGTTTACTCTGTGTGTCTGGCTTCAATATTTCTGGGTCATGGACCCAGAACACGCATACCAAGTAAATTGAGAGGTATAATGCTGATTCATTTCAGAAAATATATCGGCAATGGCCTTCCACATATTTATATTGTGACAGCTTTCCTTTTAGCAGATTATTTGTCTTTGGAATTACAAACATGCATTGTTTGATTTTGATATGCCTGTGTATTTGACAAGGAATGCTATCAACACGGGTCGTGGTTGTGTATAAATTGTTTGCATGACTGTATTGAAAGACAAGTACAGCCATGCAGGTTTTGCTTTCCTTCATTCTTGTGTTAATTTTTGTTTTATATGTTCTGTGTCCTACTTGGTGGTCCTCCCTAATAATGCAGTATTTCCCGTGTGTGTGTGTGTGTGTGTGTGTGTGATTTTTTTATTACCTTGCGTCCAAACTTTTTGTTCTACTTGGAACCTGAACTTGTGGCTTTTGCCACATATTTCTGTGCAACTTGGGAACACTTGGCCTACATTTCAGACTGAGATTTAGGCAATAAATGTACTTTTCCTGAAAGCTATAGGGATTTTCTGAACTGGACAGCCAGCTGTTCAAGGTCCATAGCTATGTACAATGGGTAGATTTTTATTTTTTTTCTTCTTTTAGTTTTGGAAGTGTAAAACTGCTAACTAGCCAATACATGATTTAGTGTTCAGAGAGAGAGACTCTATAAGGGCTGGACTGACTTGCCTAAATGTATTACTCATTAAATTCAAAGTAATGTCCAAAGTTTTTGTAGAGAAATTATACTTTTGTTCCTTTATTATATAAGATCAGTATATGTACAGATTTTCTTTGATTACATTTATTGTGCATAATACCATGATTCTTGAGAGTTTAAACTATCCTTTCATTTTGTTTGCAGCTGTGTAATAAGACAGTTTATACATGCCCTCTAGTGGAAAGTTGATACATTGCATCTTCCTTTCCATCAGTGTTGAAATCCAGTATCTGAGCAAAAATTATGTAGTATTGTTTAGGAATATATTGTTTTTTGGGGAAGTGTTGAAATCCAGTATCTGAGCAAAAATTATGTTGTAGTATTGACAAAGAAACCTGCAGCCTGACACTTGGGCTCTCCTTCAATGCAAGGGTGCAGCAGAGGCTATATAAATTACCTGACTCCCAACTGCAGTTCTTCTTTTTCTTCTTTTTCTTCTTTTCTTTTCATCTTCTTTTTCTTCTTTCTTCATCTTTTTCTTCATTTTTCTTCTTTTTCTTCTTTTTCTTCTTCTTCAAAAATTTCTACAGGTTACCTGTTTAGAGTTATAGGGGACATTGCTTATAATAACAGGCTGCATATTTGCATTATGCCGGCCTCAAGGGGTTAATCTTCAAAGAAAACTCACCCATCCATGTCTCCATACTTTATTTTGTTCAGAAATCAATTAAAAAAAACATCCCCCTAGCATTACTGGCCATGGCCATCTTGAGTAAGGGCAGATGATGTAGCATTTACTTCCTGGAATCCATCTGTTACAGTGCCTGGAAAATGTAGTCGTACCTCCATAGGTTTGATAGAGAACCTAATTGAACAAACAGCATCATGAAGGCTAAGGAACGCACCAGACAGGTCAGGGATAAAGTTGTGGAGAAGTTTAAAGCAGGGTTAGGTTATAAAAAAAAAAAAAAAAAAAAATATCCCAAGCTTTGAACACCTCACAGAGCACTGTTCAAACCATCATCCGGAAATGGAAAGAGTATGGCACAATTGCGAACCTACCAAGACATGGCCGTCCACCTAAACTGACAGGCCTGGCAAGGAGAGTATTAATCAGAGAAGCAGCCAAGAGGCCCATGATAACTGAAGGAGCTGCAGAGATCCACAGCTCAGGTGGGAGAATATGTCCACAGGACACATATTAGTCGTCTACTCCACAAATCTGGCCTTTATAGAAGAGTGGCAAGAAGAAAGCCACTGTTGATAGAAAGCCATAAGTACCATTTTCAGTTTGTGAGAAGCCATGTGGGGGACACAGCAAACACGTGGAAGAAGGTGCTCTGGTCAGATAAGACCAAAATTTTACTTTTTGGCCTAAAAGCAAAACGCTATGTGTGGAGGAAAACTAACACTACACATCACCCTGAACACACCATCCCCACCGTGAAACATGGTGGTGGCAGCATTATGTTGTGGAGATGCTTTTCTTCAGCAGGGACAGGGAAGCTGGTCAGAGTTGATGGGAAGATGGATGGAGCCAAATACAGGGCAATCTTAGAAAAAAACCTGTTAGAGTCTGCAAAAGATTTGAGACTGAGGGGGAGGGTCACCTTCCAGCAGCACAACGACCCTAAACATACAGCCAGAGCTACAATGTTTAGATCCAAGCATATCCATGTGTTAGACTGGTCCAGACCTAAATCCAATTGAGAATCTGTGGCAAGACTTGGTTTTTCACTAGTTAAAAGTCTTGCCGACCAGCCGCTGTCATTCTGTGGCAGGTCGGCACGATCCCGCGAACCGCTATACGTCAGCGATCGGGATAGCAGGCGCACGCGCACCCCTGCTGCACAGCTCGTCAGCCACAAGTGATTGCGAGCAGAAGGGATAGAACATGGAAGTGTGTGCAAACGCATAAATCCGTGTTCTGCTCTGAGAGGAATGACAGTCGTGTGTTCTTATTAGCTAGGAACCACATTCTGTCACTTCTTCTAGTCAGTCCACTCCCCCTTCAGTTAGAATCACCTCCCAGGGAACACAATTAACCCCTTGATCACCCCCTAGTGTTAACCCCTTCACTGCCAGTGACACTTATACAGTAATCAATGCATTTTTATAGCACTGATTGCTGTATAAATGCCAATGGTCCCAAAAATGTGTCAAAATTGTCCGATGTTTATGCCATATGTCGCAGTCACGATAAAAATTGCAGATTGCCGCCATTACTAGTAGTAAAATAATAATAAAAAAAATACTATAAATCTATCCCCTATTTTTTGTAGACGCTAGAACTTTTGCGCAAACCAATCAATATTCGCTTAATGCGTTATTTTTGGTAAAAAAAAGTAGAATGCATATCGGCCTAAACTGAAGAAAAAATTGCTTTTTTAAAAAAAAAATAAGGATATTTATTACGGCAAAAAGTACAAAATATTGTGTTTTTAAAAAAAATAAATGTCGCTTTTTTTTTAATTTTTTTTAATTTTTTTTGTTTATAGCGCAAAAAAAAACAGAGGCGCTCAAATATCACCAAAAGAAAGCTCTATTTGTGGGGGAAAAAAATGGCCCGGTCATTCAACAGCCAAATCTTCTGGGGCTGAAGTGGTTAAAGTGCATCTGTCATTTCTGTCCCGCAGCAGATCCTAGTCTGACCTGCTGTTGACTCACTGACAGTCCCATTCACTTTAATGGGACAGCTGGTGATGCAGCAGTGACACAAGGTGAGGGACGTGGCCGCAGCAGGTGAGTGGTTGCTGTTAACAGGCGCTGCCTTGATGGATCTGAAATGACAGGTGCTCTTTAAATGTAAGGACTTATTTTTGCTAGTAGTTGGAATCTCTAATATTTGCAAACAAAAAGGTTTCCTTTTTAGAATAATAAGCGGTCAGGTTAGTAAAACGGCAATATCAGAACCGATTCAATCATACAGTTTGTAGTGTACATAGATTTGCAAAACAATGAGATACAGGAATATTCCTGAACTTTGGTTTATCTCATGGTTACTGTGAAATTGTGTGAATGCATCAATGCCATGCATGTTATCTCAGCTTGTACAGCTTGGATTCATTGAATGAGTTCACCAAAAATTTAAATATTGCTACATAACCAAGCTCCATTTTATGTTGAATAAACTAAGTTATTAATGTATCTTAAATTGAAAACTATCTTTAAATGGATCTTTACTCCAAAAGCATTTTATTAATCCCTTTCAGACCGGACCATTTTGCTGGCCAAAGACCAGACCACTATTTGCGATTTTGCACTGCGCCGCTTTAATTGACGGTTGGGCGACGTGGCTCCCTTATTTTTTCCCCACAAATAGAGCTTTTTGGTTGTAGTTGGTTTTTTTTTTTTTTTTTTTTTTTTTTTTGCGCTATAAACAAAAAAAGAGCGACAATTTTGAAAAAAAAACACATTATTTTTTGCTTTAATAAATATACCCAAAAATATATAAAAGAAACATTTTTTTTTCCTTAGTTTAGGCCGATATGTATTCTTCTACATATGTTTGGTAAAAAAAAATCACAATAAGCGATTGATTGGTTTGCGCAAAAATTATAGCGTTTACAAAATAGATGATAGTTGGCATTTTTATTCAAATTTTTTTTTTTTTTTTTTATTGTGTGCGATATTATAGCGGACACATCGGACATTTTTGACACATTTTTGGGACCATTGTCATTTATACAGCAATCAGTGCTATACAAATGCACTGATTCCTGTGTAAATGACACTGGCAGTGAAGGGTTAAGTGTGTCCTAGAGGCGTGTTGCTAACTGGGGGGGGGGGGGGGGGGTGTGGATGTGTTTTTACACATCACTGTTCTCTGCTCCAATCACAGGGGGCCGAGGTCAGTGACACTGTTGTTAGGCAGTACAGGGAGATGCTTGTTTACTTTAGCATCTCCCCATTCTTCCTCCCCATGAGACGATCGCACGCGATGGCAAATTTAAAGGGGGACGTACCTGTATGCCCATTTGTCTGTCCGTGCCATTCTGCTGACGTACATCTGTGTGCGCCGGTCGGGAAGTGGTTACAAGAGGAATGGTCAAAAATGTCACTCTCTGGATGTGCAAAGCTGGTAGAGACATCCCCAAAAAGACTTGCAGCTGCAATTGCAGCGAAAGTTGGTTCTACAAAGGATTGACTCGGGGGGGGGGGGGGGGGGGGGGGGGGCTGGGGGGGTCTGAATACAAATGTACCCCACACTTTTCACATTTTATTTGTAATCCATTTTGAAAACCATTAATCGTTTTCCTTCCACTTCACAATTTTGTGCCGCTGTGTTGGTCTATCACATAAAATGTTTTTGGTTGTAACATGACGACAAAATGTGAAAAATTTCAAGGGGTATGAATACTTTTTCAAGGCACTGTATTCGTACAGGCAGGAAGGTGTATTGGCGAAAACGCCTCCTCCCCTCCTTGACTCCTGGGATGTATGACATGATTTTCCTAGACCTGGAAACCAGGAAGTAACTGAAGAAATGTAAATAAAGTATAAAACAAGAAAATCTGATAGGTAAGTATATCTATTTGCTAATGCTAGCAGCATAAGGATTTAAAAAAAATGTATTGCACACAAATCTACCTCTATACTAAGTTTGGCTACAAAGCCTCCACATTGAAATGTAACAATGTAAAATGTCTAGGTGGTTCACTTTGTGTTAAAAGTGAATGTTCTTTGTAGACTATTTCTGCACGTCCTGTTCTCATTTGTGTGCTATTTGCCAGGCTTAGATTTCACACAATACATCAACCTGTGAAATGAAGCCTGTACATTGTGAAATCATGTATTGTATAAAATGTGAACCCTGCACTAGTATAGTATGTATACAATGAAGCAGACTGGTTTCCTATGTTTTAGTATTGTCTGCAGTCTATAGCAGTGCTGGTTTCAGAGGTCATGCAGTATAATGCCTCTGGAAAACGTAGAAAACCTTTCCGTGTGTGTCTTTTGTTACAGCTGTAAGCCCTAGAATCTATCGCATCCTTCAACCTTTTTATTCTTTATTAATTGCAATATTGTACAAAATATTAATTTATTAAAAATATAAAATTAGTTTTGTTAATTTCCCCTATGTATAGAGACTTTTGGGAAACCTTGTCGTGACCATATTGGAAGATTTCCCCTCTAACTGTCCTGAGAACAACCCAAAAGCTGTTATTTTCTTTACTTTCACTGATAACTGTGAACTGGACAAATGGATTGGGTGAATCTCCATAATGGGGCTACAGACAACAGTAAAAACCCAACCGGAGCTCTGCCTTTTTTAGTTTATACTTCTAAACATTTTAACCACTTCCTGACCGCCACACGCCTATATACATCCTCACTTTGAAGGAGGATATCGTTGTTATGGCAGCAGCTAGCTGCTATAACCCCGGTCTCCTCTTGTTCAGCCAGCGGTTCGCTTCAAGATGAAAGTGGTCTCTGCGGCCGCGAGATCACTTATTGGCAGCGGGACAGGGGGGCCCCCCTTCCCTGACGGCTTACAGGAGCCGTTGGTAGCGGCGGAGGCAATCGGATACTTTCACTAGCTGGGCATGAAGATGGCCCTCACCTGTCCTCCATGACATTGCAGGGTGGAAGCGACGTCCAAACGTCACTTCTGCCCATAGCTCTTAAAGGGACATTTTATTTTTATTTATTTTTTTGTAAGAATTTTTTTTTTTTTAAATGAAAACAGTGTAAAAATAAAAGGTAAAATAAATTATTGCATTTAAGTGTAAATATGAGATCTGAGGTCTTTTTGACCCCAGATATCATATTTAAGAGGTTCTGTCATGCATTTTATCTATTACAAGAGATGTTTACATTCCTTGTAATAGGAATAAAAGGTAAAATAAATAAGAATCCCCCCCCCCCCCCGAGCTCACGTGCAGAAGCAAACGTATACATGAGTAGCGCCCGCATATGAAAAACCATACATGTGAGGTATTGCCGTGATCAGTAGAGCGAGATCAATAATTCTAGCCCTAGACCTCCTCTGTAACTCAAAACAGCAACCTGTAGAATTTTTTTTAAACGTCGCCTATGAAGATTTTTAAGGGTAAAAGTTTGTCGCCATTCCACGAGCGGGTGCGATTTTGACATGTTGGGTATCTATTTACAATTTAAAAAAGTGCGCTTGTAAGACCGCTGCGCAAATACTGTGTTACAAAGTATTGCAACGACCACCATTTTTTATTCTCTAGGGTGTTGGAACCCCCAAACATTATAAATGTTTTTTTCTAAGTAATTTTCTAGCAAAAAAAAATGTTTTTAACTTGTAAACAACACATCTAAAAAAGAGGCTCGGTCCTTAAGTGGTTAAAAGAAAAAAAAAAAAGCCCAATCCAAAACTTTTTTTAGAGCTGCAGGTATACATTCTCCTGGAACTGAGAAGGCTACTAATTTTGTGATGATCACGACAGGAAAACAACATTCCCACAGAGATAAAGATTGTATTAAACCACTTTTATTTCTCTTTAGTTTAGCTCATGTAGAACTTATAGATATTTAGTTGCAAAATACGAGATGATGGCAGAAGATGCAGAAGCTGC
The DNA here is from genome assembly GCA_028564925.1 of Lithobates sylvaticus. Lineage (NCBI taxonomy): Eukaryota > Metazoa > Chordata > Amphibia > Anura > Ranidae > Lithobates > Lithobates sylvaticus. The sequence continues at coordinate 316,719,166 of CM053028.1, read as the reverse complement.
ATAGCAATGTTTTATATAAATTAACTCAATTGTAATTCATTTGTGGCATTTTACAGTTTCACCACTAGGTGGAGGTCTAAGAATCGGTTATGACAATAAACAGACATATATATTTTTTTATTTTTCCCCCCTCACTTACTTACAGTAGCTTGATTATTAAGCCATTTTATCAACAGTTTTTTTTTTTTTTTTTCCAAGTGCAAGACATAGTTTTATATATTTTATTCACCTTGGTTTAAATAGTCTCTTTTTTGTTGACAGATAAGTGTTGATTAATAAGCAAATGCATAATGTATGATTAAAAAAACAAAAAATGTGGTGAACTTGTCCTTTTGTTTTACCAGAATTACACTGTAGGCACCTTATTGTCTCAGGACGTTTGTTATATCACCCCCTCCAGTTCCTCCACAGTTGCTTTTAATGCATGTTTTGCTTTTATTGGGCAGGGTGCTGTTATGAATTTTTGTTCTTAATGACGCTTTTGATAAGACTACTATATTGCAGAGCTTTTGCTCACTATTATATTTTACCCTCAGCAGTGTGAACACTGAGGCATAGGCTTGGGAGTATAATGAGCAGTGGTATGTGTAACCCAGGGGGGTAGGCCAATTATTGCAAAAATCGGGAGCCAGTCTGCCTAACCTAGGGGCTAGAAGGAGCCAGGGGATTAGTTGCTTATATAGACGGTACAATAAAAGTTATTTTCAGGTGCATTGGCTGCCTTCTGAGAGTTATCCAGTCCCTGCATTAGGTCATAGTAATAAAGCCAACATTAATCTTCATTTTCCTGCACATGATGGACGGTGGAAACTTCATGTCTAAGTGATTGTATCGAAAGTACCATGCAGTTTTTTTGTAAATTCTGGGGGCATATTTTAGGCTTTGGAGAGGACATGGTTTTGATTGCTTTAAAGCTGATCTATCCCAAACCTGGCAATGTTCTACATTAGGAGTCTCCAAAATTTGTTCGCTGTCCTTCAGTCTTTAGTGGGGGCCAGTCTGTGGCAGGAGTACAAAATGCCCCAGCATCGGTGGGGGTAAGCAATCCCCCATCATTGGTGTCATTGGGAGAAATTGTGCCCCATCATTGGTGTCTGAATAAAATCATGCCCACAAGGGCTCGATAAAATCCAGCAAATGGCCACAGTTTGGAGACCACTGTTTACCAATTATGCCTTTCAAAAGACTCCCATAGTTAGATTATTTCCCGATTCTGCAGAAATTGACTGGTTTGGGTGATGGCAATCTCCTCTTTTTGGTAATTTTAAATAAACCAGTCACAAGCCAGGGCAATCAAAACGCGGCATACTATAAAATGTACAAGAGGTTACTTTTTTTTTTTTTTTTTTTCCTGTACAAGCTGAGTTTAACCCAGCTTGTGCCTGGTAGGTCGGCAGGGTGCAGCAAGACCAGCTACCTGTGTCTCTGTAGTTGCTGATTGCTTAGCTACTTCCCGCCCTGTCTATAGCAAAATTAAGGACGAGCGGGAAGTGGTTCAGTTATCCTGAATCATATCATGACGTCTTTCAGGATAACTGTCGGCCACTGTAACCCATGGGCATGTGGCAGTCGGTGGTGCGGCTGGTCAGTCTGAGACACCGCTACACAGATCTCAGTAAAAAAACCTGAAGGCCCTTTACCACGTGATCAGCTGTGTCCAATACAGCTGATCACAGTGTAAACAGGAAAAGCCATGTATTGGCTTTACCTCACTCGAGTCAGACGCGAGTAGAGGAGAGCCGATCGGCGGCTCTCCTGACGGGGGGGGGGGGTCTGTGCTGATTATCAGCGAAGCCCCCCCCCCCCCCCCGGACACCCACACTGGACCACCAGGGATGGATGACCAGGTATTCCACCCATGGCCACCAGGGATGCCACACAGTGCCCAAAATATGCCCTTAATATGCCAATTGGTGCCCACAAATGGTGCCTGTCAGTGCCCATTACTAATGCCTGCCAGATGTCTCCTTATCAGTGTCCATCAGTGCTGCATACCAGTTCCACCTATCGGTGCCCATCATCAGTGGCCGGTAGTGAAGGAGAAAACTTGTTTACACTTCTTCTTCTTTTTTTTTTTTTTTTAAATTTCCGGTCTTATTTTGTTTGTTGCGCAAAATATAAAAACCTCAGCAGTGATCAAATACCACATAAAGAAAGTTCTATTTGTGGGAACAAAATGATAAAAAATTTGGGTACAGTGTAGCACGACCGTGCAATTGTCATTCAAAGTGCGACAGCACTGAAAATTGGCCTGGGCAGGAAGGGGTTGCAAGTGCCTGGTATTGAAGTGGTTAGGCATGTACTGTTCACTGCTGTGACCTCCTTATTTATCTGTTCTGGCCTCTTATGTATGCATTTCTAAAACCCCACTGGACCTGCAGCAGCCGTTGAAACCAGGCACCTTGTTTAATACGGCACCTGAGACACAAGAAGCTAAAATTGTTAGTTGCTGATATTTTCTAGTGTGCCATTGTGTGAGCTTGTATGTCTTTTCTATTTATTCCCTCAACATAGGTTAGTAATGCAGTAACACGAGTACCTTTTTTTTTTTTAAGCCGTATGCAGCACCCTGCAGCTTTTAATTATATAAGCTCCTAATGGTGACGTTTATCACTTCTATAAGAAATCTCCTCTTCAGTTAATGGGGTTGTAAAGGTTTGTTTTTTATTTTCTAAATAGGTTCCTTTTTAATCTAGTGCACTGTTGGTTCACTTACCTTTTCCTTATATTTCCCTTCTAAATGTTTATTTTCTTTGTCTGAATTTCTCACTTCCTGTTCCTCCTCAGTAAGCTGTTCTGGCTGACTAAACACCGCTCGGATGATGGTGTGAAGTTTACTGAGGAGAAACAGGAAGTGAGAAATTCAGACAAAGAAAAAAACATTTAGAAGGGAAATCGAAGGAAAAGGTAAGTGAACCAACAATGCACTAGCTTAAAGGAACCTATTTAGAAAATAAAAAAACAAACCTTTACAACCCCTTTAAGTGTTCTATCATGTGCTGAAGGAGTAGTGAACTAGAAAGACTCTTCCTTTTTGAAGCACACCATCCCATCTCTGTAAACCCAACAGTCCATAGGTTGTAGATAATAAAAAATAAAATCGGCCTAGGAATATTAGCAAGTCTACACGGGTGGAATTTACACCAAATACAAAACAAGCATTTGTACTTTGACAGGTTTAATCACAAAATTATATTGAAAATTGTTTCCCTTGTGATAAACACAAAATACCTTAACCACTTGACCACTGGGCACTTATACCCCCTTCCTAACCAGACCAATTTTCAGCTTTCGGTGCTCTCACACTTTGAATGACAATTACTCAGTCATGCAACTGTGTGCTTTAATACAGAATTTTATACAGCCTACTTTCTGTTTGTCTGGAAAAAATCTCTATCATCTCTATCGCTATCTATCATCTCTATCGCTATCTATCATCTCTATCGCTATCTATCATCTCTATCGCTATCTATCATCTCTATCGCTATCTATCATCTCTATCGCTATCTATCATCTCTATCGCTATCTATCATCTCTATCGCTATCTATCATCTCTATCGCTATCTATCATCTCTATCGCTATCTATCATCTCTATCGCTATCTATCATCTCTATCGCTATCTATCATCTCTATCGCTATCTATCATCTCTATCGCTATCTATCATCTCTATCGCTATCTATCATCTCTATCGCTATCTATCATCTCTATCGCTATCGCTATCTCTATCGCTATCTCTATCGCTATCTCTATCGCTATCTCTATCGCTATCTCTATCGCTATCTCTATCGCTATCTCTATCGCTATCTCTATCGCTATCTCTATCGCTATCTCTATCGCTATCTCTATCGCTATCTCTATCGCTATCTCTATCGCTATCTCTATCGCTATCTCTATCGCTATCGCTATCGCTATCTCTATCTCTATCGCTATCGCTATCGCTATCTCTATCGCTATCGCTATCTCTATCGCTATCTCTATCGCTATCGCTATCTCTATCGCTATCTCTATCGCTATCTCTATCGCTATCTCTATCGCTATCTCTATCGCTATCTCTATCGCTATCTCTATCGCTATCTCTATCGCTATCTCTATCGCTATCTCTATCGCTATCTCTATCGCTATCTCTATCGCTATCTCTATCGCTATCTCTATCGCTATCTCTATCGCTATCTCTATCGCTATCTCTATCGCTATCTCTATCGCTATCTCTATCTCTATCTCTATCGCTATCTCTATCGCTATCTCTATCGCTATCTCTATCGCTATCTCTATCTCTATCGCTATCTCTATCGCTATCTCTATCGCTATCTCTATCGCTATCTCTATCGCTATCTCTATCGCTATCGCTATCGCTATCGCTATCTCTGTCTCTATCGCTATCTCTGTCTCTATCGCTATCTCTGTCTCTATCGCTATCTCTGTCTCTATCGCTATCTCTCGTCTCTATCGCTATCTCTCGTCTCTATCGCTATCTCTCGTCTCTATCGCTATCTCTCGTCTCTATCGCTATCTCTCGTCTCTATCGCTATCTCTCGTCTCTATCGCTATCTCTCGTCTCTATCGCTATCTCTCGTCTCTATCGCTATCTCTCGTCTCTATCGCTATCTCTCGTCTCTATCGCTATCTCTCGTCTCTATCGCTATCTCTCGTCTCTATCGCTATCTCTCGTCTCTATCGCTATCTCTCGTCTCTATCGCTATCTCTCGTCTCTATCGCTATCTCTCGTCTCTATCGCTATCTCTCGTCTCTATCGCTATCTCTCGTCTCTATCGCTATCTCTCGTCTCTATCGCTATCTCTCGTCTCTATCGCTATCTCTCGTCTCTATCGCTATCTCTCGTCTCTATCGCTATCTCTCGTCTCTATCGCTATCTCTCGTCTCTATCGCTATCTCTCGTCTCTATCGCTATCTCTCGTCTCTATCGCTATCTCTCGTCTCTATCGCTATCTCTCGTCTCTATCGCTATCTCTCGTCTCTATCGCTATCTCTCGTCTCTCTCCCCCTCCAACCACTTTGCATATATATATATATAGTTGGAGGGAAGCTTCAGAATGGCAAAGATGGTTTTTATTACAAATTATGTGAGCAGACTGCAGTTGCTCTTACACTGTTCAGGTCCATGAGATCATGTGCTCAGAGGAATTGGGTTTGCGGACATAAAGTACTTGCAGAGGCAGCTCTGGATTGAAGGAGAGTATTGCAGCAGAAGCTTTTTTGTAGTATTAAAATTTCTTTGCACTTTTGTAAAAGTGATTCTGAACAGTTACATTGTGGTGTTGAAGGTTCTTGATATCCTATTGTTACCCTTCTAATGTAAAAAGGAAACCAGAACGGACTACAACACATGTGCCTTTTTAAAAATATGTAGCTAAAACTTAATTATTCAAAGTTTTGTATGCTTCATCTGCCAGTGAATGTAATGAGTGTGTTAATAAGTAGAGAATTTGATGGAATTATTCAAATTTTATAGGTGCACCATGCCAGAAAGAATGAATGTTTTATTTCCAAATCTTGTTGGTGTGGAGAAAAGTCATGCAGAGATGTGATTCTTGTTTTTGCAAGTCCATTTCTTCAGCATGGTCAGTGTGATTAGTAATTACTGTCAAGAGCCAATCCTCAAAACAATTAGCTGCAACTTCACAGCTAGATATGTGGATCAAAATGGTAAAACTATTTACATGTAACGATCCTGATTCAAAATGCGTTGCATTCGAGGGGAGGTTTCTGTTTTCTGGGAGTGCTTTCTGAATATTTTTTTCCTAATGGAGTCAAATGATTGGAACATTGACTGACTAGACTGGTTACAAAATTCCTCCAATTCACAATTGTTCTCTGTGGATTATTACATAAGTTGGAGGCTCATGTTGTAGTCTGTGGTGAGTTTACCAATTTAGCCACTGAATTCCACTCCACTATGAAATTAATGAAGTGTCTTCAGTGTCACAATATATAAATTAAAGCGCTCTCTTATGTATAACTGTAGCTGCTGACTTTTAATAAACAAGGCATTCGCCTGTCCCACAATCCAGCGCTGTGCTAGGCCCAACCGTTTTCACCCTGCATACTCTCTCCCCATCATCAATATTATGGGCACCCAACTGTGGCAGTTTACGCCTTCACAGCCGTGTGGCCACTGCGCATGCAGCTGTGACTGGTACCGCAGCCCTCTTCGAGCAGGTACCTGTCAAATCGGGTACCTGCTACACCCCCCACCACAAAAGCTACATTTTACAAACTGGAGCAGGGGAGAAGGCCTTCAAGCAGAACTTTGCCTTTTGGATGGGGCTCCTCTTTAATAGGCTTGAGTGTTTATCCCCCAATCACTGCTCCTTACCGGAAAAAATAAAAATAAAAAAAATAAAAGTCTGTTTGTTTTATTGTCATAACCGATTTAGACTTCCACCTAGTGGTGAAACTGTAAACTGCCAAAAATCATTAAAATTGAGTTCATTTATATAAAACATTGCTATGCTGCTTCTGCATCTTCTGGCATCTCGTATTTTGCAACTAAAATATCTACAAGTTCCACATGATCTAAACTAAAGAGAAATAAAAGTGGTTTAATACAATCTTTATCTCTGTGAGAATGTTGTTTTCCTGTTGTGATCATCACAAAATTAGTAGCCTTCTCGGCCCCAGGAGAATGTATACCTGCAGCTCTAAAAAAGTTTTAGATTGGGCTTTTTTTCTTTTAACCACTTAAGGACCGAGCCTCTTTTTTAGATAGTTGTGTCGCAGATTAAACCATAAATGGCTTGATAACAGGTCCCATGCGGTACGCTGCAGGATAGATGGCCTGGGAGGTCACAGTGCTAGCATATTATCTCCAATGGCTCCTGATTCCCCTCATATGGTAGGGGACCTATATAGGGCTGAGGGCGGGGGCCGTATTCTGGTGTGTACAATGCCAGTTGGTGTCACCAGATGGTTTAAAAGCATTAGTGGCACCAAATCACTATAAGCACCGCCGCGCGCATGCGCCATTTTTGCATTATTCCGTGTCTTTTGTTAATTTAAATGTGTTTTGCTGATTTGTTGTAACCAGATGATATGTGTGTACATGAAACGCAACCTGTGTTTGGGCAACAGCAAGTCTTGCACAGCCCCCACTGATGTGGGGTTGGCGCTTATCAACACTAAGAACCAATCCATGTTCAATTTTCGATGTCCGTCTAGTAGTTGGGGAATCTTTTGTGCAAATAATATGTTTGGGGATTCTAAGTCCTTTCCTATTAAAAAAAATACTGAACAAAATAACCCCCCCCCCCACAAATAGATTTTTCTTTTGGTGGCATTTGCTCACCTCTGCGTGTTTTTTTTTCAAATTTAAAAAAACTAATTTTTCATCAGTTTAGGCCAATATGTATTCTTCTACATATTTTTGGTAAAAAAAATTGCAATAAGCGTATATTGATTTGCTCTTTTTTTTTTTTTTTTTTGGTGGGACTGCGACATTGCGGCGGACAGATCAAACACTTTTGACACTTTATTTTACATTTTTTCTTTTTTTTGGGCCCATCGAAATTTATACAGCGATCAGAGCTAAAAATAGCCATTGATTACTTTATAAATGTCACTGACAGGGAAGGGGTTGACACTAGGGGGCATTTAAGGGGTTAGGTGTTTCTAACTGGGGGGGGCAGGGGAAATGGGACTGACTGGAGGAGGAGAGAGATCGCTGTTTATTAGCACATAATGTGAATTTTGAATGTAGTGTCTGTCATGGTGTAAATGTGCTGTAAACATAGTTTGTGTTTCAACTCCTCTGTATTTCAAACATTCTAGTTTGACATGTGACCTCACGTCAAATTAGTTTGGGATTAATAATGCTGCCTGTTGATTGATGTGACTTGATTGATGGTAGCTTTTATTTTTATTTTATTTTTTACGATTCTCGCCACCTTATTTCCCTTTTTTTATTTATTTTTTTATTTGTTTTTTTTTTCCCTTCCCCCTCTATGTAAATGTAGCCACTTCAGTCAAGCTAAAATCCAATTTATTTTTGAGCTAATTGGCTTGATAGAACTGCATTGTTGAAGTCTAATAATTTGCAAGCTTTCACAAACAATTTACTTAGACAAGAACATGTTAAACTACAGCAGAAAGGTTTAGCAGTTATGCGCTAAATCAGTACTTGATTATTTTCTGGTAAAGTGTGCTACGGTAAATCACATACGTGATTAATTTTATTTATGTCAAAATATTTCTCAACCAAATATGACAATCTGTTTTTTACAATTATTAGTTGCTTCGAAGGTATTTTAAAATTAAAATAATTGTCCTTTACTGTAAACTGTTAGAATCAATGTAAATAACCACTGTCCCTCCTGCTGTCCTTCTTTATGGTCTTTGAATTCTTCAGTCAACGCCTCACTCTCCTAATGCCTACAATGAAGCAGTGTATCCAGACATGGTTCAACCATACCCTGACCCCACGCTGTGGGGATCTTCTGTAATGTTTGTTTCGGGCACTGGTTCCTGCATGGGTTCTCGGTAAGGAGGAGCTGAATACCGTCCCGACCCCCTGAACCGTACCAGGCCACATGCCCTCAACATGGGGAGGGTACTTTGGCGTTGCCCCCCAAAGCACCTTTTCCCCATGTAGATGGGGACAAGGGCCTCATCCCCACAACCCTTGTCCAGTGGTTGTGCGGGAGGCTTATTGGAATCTGGAAGCCCCCTTTAACAAGGGGACCCCCAGATCCCGCCCCCCCTATGTGAATTGGTAAGGGGTACATTGTACCCCTAATATTTCACAGAAGAAAGTGTCAAAAATAGTAAAAAAAGACACTTTGGAACAAGTCCTTTATTAAAATGTCAATTCATCTTCTATCACAATGCCCAGGACCCAGGTCCCTAAACACTTTGTATGACTAACGTGCATATAAGCCTTTAAAATTGGCACTTTTGATTTTTTCAAGTTAGTGTCCCATAGACTTTAACAGTGTTCCGTGGCTTTCGAATTTGACATGAACACTGCATATTGGTCGGTGTTTGCCGAACGTCCGAACAACCAAAGTACGGCCCGAACTTATGCTCAGGCTGAACCGTTAGCCCATCCCTAGTTATCACCTTGGCACTTGGTGCAATGTCTTGTCAGCCCCACAGTGCTATACAGGTTCAGGGCTCTGGTCCATCGCTATGGAACCCAGGTAATACCATAAAGACCCTTTTTAAGGTACTCGGGCGCTTCATCTTGCCTGTTTTTCACCATGAAGATTTAGTTACAGAACAGTCTACATTTGGGTTACCACATAATTCTTCCCGACGCTGTACCCTATTCTTCTAACTTTTCTCTGTGAGTGCCCTACCACCCCCCCCCCCCCCCCCGCGCTCCATGGGCATACCATCACTTGTAGCTATAGCAGAGACCAGACAAAAAGGAGCCGAACAATTGCTTGCCCAAGGCCAGAACTACGCTTAACCTCCCTAGCGGTATTCCCAAGCGTGGCTCGGGTGGATTTTCAGTACCAAAAGCAGTAACCTCGAGCCACACTCTGGATTGCATCGCAGGATCCAGGTACAGTTACTTACCTTGTCCCCAGGATCCTTGGATGTCTCCCCGCTGTGTGCAAGCTGTGTCTCGATCTATCAGTGCCGAGCTCCCATTCCCTGCGAGAGTTGTGATGCACGAGGATGGAGCACGGCGCCAAAATCAAAAACTTAAAAACACAGAACATATACAGTACACTGTAATCTTGCAGATTACATTAGTGTGTCAAATTATTTCACCTCCCCTTTGTCCCTAGTGGTTTGTCCAGTGCCCTGCATGCAGTTTTCTATTATAAATACTGTTCTTTCTGCCTGGAACCTGGAGATTGTCCAAAGCAACCAAAAAGCGCCCCTTTACATCAAAATTGGTTTTAGACCAGCTAGAAAACAGCCATAATAAATTAGAATCGCTTGCAGAATTGAGTGATGACGGATTTCCCCACTAATCACTATCAAACACTGAAGGTAATGAAAACGACAATTCTGCAACTGAGCAAATTTCAGTGTTGTTTTTTTTGTTTTTTTTTATTTGATTACATTATTGAATAGTTTTTTATTTTATTATTTATAGTTGGTTATTAGATTATTTTTGATTTCGTGTTTCATACCCGTGATGTCTACAAGACTCTTGTTTGGAAAGATTTAAGTGCGTTATTCCTAAGAATTACAGGCCTACAATATAAAACGCCAAATTTCCATGCAAAACATTGTACCGCTTTGAGCATCAAAAATCTGAAATAATCATACCGCCAGGGAGTACATCTGTAACATATGTCTGTATATGCAGCATAGCGTGCTTTTTATACTCGCATAGAGGGGTAATTCTCTGTATTGTGTAAAAAGGCACGTTGATCCTGTATGGACAGATCCTCCTGCAGGGTCTCTCTCTGCAAGGCCAGATAAGACACAGTGAGGGTAGTACTGCTGCACATGCTCAGTTTGGTCTCTCTTGCTGGAGAGAATATTTCCTGTTTTGAGCTGAGCTTTTCAGGTCACATGATATTGACATCACACATGTGGGTGTGTGTTTATACAGATCCTAAATGACAGCTTAGTTCCACCTCCCCTCTTCCATGCCCAGTAACTAAGGAAAGAATACAGAATGTCACATTTTGATTGGTGGATGATCCGCCTCCCATAACCGCATGAGGACACAGGCTGTAGTGGAAATCTCCTACCTGAGCACTCGGGCAGACCATGCAGTTTATCACGTGACCATGGTATACAGATCAGGCAAAAAGGAGGGACGGATGAACAATTTTTTTCATAATTCTGGGTTTAGTAACACTTTAACCTCAGCGTGACAATGCGTCTCTGACACCAATGTCTGCATCTAATTGTAGCTTAATTTCTGGAATGCAGCCTTCCTGGCAAAACCAGAATTTTTTTTGCTTCCATGTCGCAGTTCCCTGGAAAGATTATGGACTTACTACAGCCATCTTCGTCCAGGGCTCAAACTCCAGTTTCTCAACCCAAGTCGGATTCTGATATGCCAATCCCAAAGGACACAGCAGAGGATATTGAGGCAGTATAGGAGGAAGCTGTGTAAGATTTCACTTTCCCAGACTGCTGTTTATGATGAAGAGGGAGCTTCACACAGCAGGCTTGCTAATGTTGAAAAGCTCATTGCCTCTGTCTGCAAAAGCCTTGGCATTGTGCAGTCTAACTCTCCTCCGTCCTTGTCATGCACCTTTCGGGTACACAAACTTTTTTTTAAAGCCTGCAAAACATTCCCCTTTCACGAACGGCTAGAATGTGCAGTCTGACGACTGGGTCATGCCAGAAAGGGATGATCACACTCCCCAAAGTATTTTCTGATCTCTATCAAGTGGAAAAAATGTTTTACAATAAAGTGGGTTATTCCTGTGGTTGATACTGCTGTCTTTTTAAACCTGACACTGTATCTATTGAAAATTGTTCCTTTCAAAGATCCTGCAAATAGAAAGTTTGAGACACTACTAAATTCTTTGCTTTTGCAGTCTCCAACCAGCTTGCATTGCTATTTCAGTATGTTAAGCTGCAGCTAACTGGACTAGGACAATGAATATAACCCCATATTTAAGGATTGTACTGTTACAAAACTATAGCAATTGCCTACTACTATACTTTTTTTGTGTGGATGCCCTAGAAAATGAGACAAATGTCCACAATGGCTCTGATATCCATTCACATGCTCAGAATCTCATGGCTTAAAGTTTGAACAGCAGAAGCTTCCAACAAAAGGCACATCACATGTATGCCTTTCAGTTGAGACCTCTGTTTGGTGAAGCACTTGACCAATTTATTTATTTTTTCTTAAGGAGGTCACTGGAGGAAAGGTCTTACTTTCACAGAGGAAGGTTTCAAAAACCTGTTACTCCAGAGCCCCTAGCTCCTCAGAATGCAGAGCACCTGTCTGGTCTACCCAGGCTTCAATTTCAAAGCCTAAATTCAGCCCTTCCTTTCAGCAAAGGCTTGGCACGTAAAAGCCAAAAAGCCTTCCCCAAAGCCTTTTTCACAGTGAAGGGGTACTCTCACTCTTACGAGTAGGGGGATGGTCACAGATGTGCTAGACCAGTGGGTTCAATCGATGATTTCAAGAGGGTACAACACTGTGTTTAAAACTCCTCCTACAGTATTTCTTTCTTTCTTTCTTTCTTTCTTTCTTTCTTTTCTTTCTTTCTTTCTTTCTTTCTTTCTTTCTTTCTTTCTTTCTTTCTTTCTTTCCAACCAAACACATATTTTCAAAAGGCCCTGATGCACCTCTTGTCCCAGGGAGTTGTTGTGCTAGTACCTTCTTAAGACCGTTCAAAAGTTTTTTTTTTTCTACTTAAACCTGTTCATGGTACCAAAGATCTATGGGGATAGGTGTCCTATTTTGGACCTAAAATCCCTAATAGATTCTTTCAAAATCCAAAATGCTGCATGGAATCTGCAAGGTCAAGAATTGCCTGTCTTAGACAAAGGAAATACTTGTCAATCGTGAACATCCAAGGTGCCTATCTGCATGTTCGCATTTACCCACCTCACCAGCAATTTCTTCTCTGTGCAAGGCAGACAACCACTTTCAGTTTGTCTCCCAGCCCTTTGGCCTATTCTTTGCTTCCAGAGTGTTCACAAAGGTCTTGGCGCCTCTGCTGGTCCTGTTCAGAACCCCAGATCTGAGGGAGTCTCAATCAGTTGTCAGAAAATGTCCACAGGACAATTCAACTGCATTAATGGCACCCCTTAGCTGCACCATATGAAAATAATTTGTTACAGTATGAATCTAATGTGTTATATGCATGTTACCTGTATCTTTACCATGTTGTTGATTAGCAATTGTTGGCATATCAAGGTCACTGCCCTGTTATTTGCACAGATGAGGTTTGCATTCAGTGCTGTATACACAAGGCTATGACAGATTAGATTGCCTCTTTTGTCACTGAAATAATTGCCTTGCTTTCTACGAAGTTGGTTGTGTCTTTGTGAAATCAACCATGGCAAAGAGGTCACATCATTTTTTTTTCTTTTAGCATAAAACATTCATTCTGGGCTAAGAATGGTCCGTTAGAAAAAGAATTTCAATTTTAAAGTATGCTGCCTCCTTGTGTAGTTGTCACTGAAAGAAGTGAAGATGCGACTCGGTGTACATCTTGCAGCTTGTATGCGTTCCTTGATTATCTGATCGTGGGTGAATACTGCTGTGCAAAATGTAAGCACATTGTTTCCCTGGAAGCCCAGGTTCTAAATCTAGGGAAGCAACTGTCAGCACTGAGAAGGCCCTCCATACTAAATGAGAGCCGGGAACGTACCCGGCAGGGGCCAGCACAGAGGCGGGTGGAGACAGAGGCGCAGGCACCAGAAAAGAGTAGATGGGTGACAGGAAGGATGGGGGGGAGGAGTGCCAGGGAGGCTGATCCTGGGCTGGAGCATCCCAATAAGTTCCATTGAGTGTCATTGGTGAAACCAGTCAGGGACCAGTCTGGGGCTGAGGGACTCTCCTATCTGCCAGGAGAACTCCTCCAGTGAGAGTGGGGGGGGGGGGGCGAAGGGAAAGCATAGGCAGACAGTTTCTGGTGGTAAGGGACTCAATTCTTAGAAGGACGGAGAGGGCAATCTGTGACAGACCTAAAGCGCCGAACTGTATGATGTCTACCGGGTGCTCAGGTTCGGCACATCACAGATCTGCTGGACAAATTACTGGGAGGAGCTGGGGAAAACCCAGCTGTCATGGTGCATGTTGGCATCAATGACAAAGTCGGAGGCAGATGGCGTGTCCTCAAGAATGCTTTTAGGGACTTGAGAGCTAAATTGAGGAAAAGGACCTCCAAGGTAGTATTCTCAGGAATACTAACGGTACATTTGAGCCACACCAGAAAGGCAGAGGGAGATTAGGGAAGTAAACAAGTGGCTGAGGTGCTGGTATAGTAAGGAGGGGTTTGGGTTCCTGGAGGACTGGGCCGACTTCTCAGTCGGTCACTAGTACCATAGAAGGGGAAGGACTGCACCTAAATGAGGAGGGTGCAGATCTGCTGAGAGTAAAGATGGCCAAAAAGTTAGAGGGGTTTTTAAACTAGGTGACGAGGGGAGGGTCCAGAGGTAGAGCTAGTCAACGCAGAACATAACCCAGAGGAGAGGGTAGTATTGGGGGCATTAGTAGTAGGTTGACTAAAGCACATAAACCCAAGGTAGGCATAGTAACAAGTCCTAGTGGCAATCTTGGAACACCCAATAAGAGGATAGTATGCGACTGGTCTAAACTATGTGGCATGTTCAGGAGCCTGGCGGACAAGATGAGTAAACTAGAGATACTGTTGTACGAGGAGGATTTGGATTTTGTGGGAATTTTAGAGACTTGGTTCAACAGCTCTCATGATTGGCTGGCAACCATTCAAGGGTATACCCTTTATAGCAGGGATAAAGAAGGTAAAAAAGGGGGTATGCCTGTATATCAAGAATAATGTACACGTGAATGTGAGAGATGACATCACTAAGAAGCTAGGGAGGAGGTGGAATCCTTTTATGGTTGGCGCTCCAAAGGGATGAAGCCAAGGGGAAAATAATACTGGGAGTATGCTATAGGCCCCCTAACCTGAGGCAGAAGGTGGGGACTGACCTACCACAATTTGGATTGGCATCAAGGATTGTAAGTGCTATCATAACAGGGGATTTTAATTATCCAGACAGACTGGGCGTAGGGAACCACGCATTCGCCTAAGGCTCGCCAGTTCCTAAAATGTCTTGCAGGACAATTTTAATGGGTCAGATGGTAGACTCGCCAACTAGAAACAAAGCGTTACTAGATCTACTGATTACCAACAATACACACCTGACCATGGATGTGGAAATACGGGACAATTCGGGAAACGGAGATCACAGGTCAATTGGCTTCAATATAAATTGCACAAATAGGAAACATACAGAAAATACAAAGACGCTGGATTTCAAAAGAGCCAACTTCCCTAAACTACGAACCTTGCTAGAAGATATAAATTGGGATAAAATCTTAAAAACAAAACCTGGAGGAAAGATGAGTTTGCTTTTAAGAGCATATTGAATAAGGGCATTAGCCAGTGCATCCCATTGGGTAATACATTTAAAAGGGCGAACAAAAGTCCTGGATGGCGAAACGCCAATGTAAAAATGCATATAAAAGCAAAAGAGAAGGCCTTCAAAATGTACAAGGTTGAGGGATCATCAGCATTCAAACTTTATAAAGAATGCAACGAGAAATGTAAGGGTGCAATTAGGGCGGCTAAGATGGAACATGAAAGACACATAGCAGAGGAGAGCAAAAAAATCCCAAGAAATTCTTGAAGTATATAAACAGTAAAAAAGTGAGCACAAAGAATGAGGAAGGACATCTGGTTACAAAGGATGGGGAAATGGTGAAGGTATTGAATTTACTCTCCTCAGTCAGTAACCAAAACTGCAGTGTTTATCCTCGTGACACATCACAGGAAGCACCCTCATGTCTAACAGAGGACAGAATTAGAAATAGCCTTGGGAAACTTAACATTAATAAATCACTGGGACCGAATGGCTTGAACTCGAGGGTACCTGGGGGAACTCAGTCAAGTAGTTGCCAGACCATTGGTCCTAATTTTTACTGACTGGAATGATGGTACCAGCGGATTGGAGAAAAGCCAATGTGGCACCAATATTTAAAAGGGCACAAAATACATCCCTGGGAATTAGACCAGTTAGCCTGACATCAATACTATACAAGCTCTTGGAGGGGATGATGAGGGACTATATACAAGATTTTAGTAATGAAAACTGTATCATTAACAGTAAAATGCATGGATTTATGAAGAATTGTTCTTACCAAACCAATCTATTAACCTTCTATGAGGAGATGAGTTGCCATCTAGATAAAGGAAGGCCGTTAGACTAGACCATTTGACTCAGTTCCCCATAAACGTTTACTGTACAAAATAAGGTCTGTTGGCATGGACCACAGGGTGAGTAGATGGATTGAAAACTGGCTACAAGAGCGAGTTCCGAGTATGGTGATAAATGGAGAATACTTGGAATGGTCAGGGGTGGGTAGTGGGGTCCCCCAGGGTTCTGTGCTGGGACCAATCCTATTTAATTTGTTCTTAAACGACCTGGAGGATGGGGGTAAACAGTTCAATCTCTGTATTTGTGGACAATAGTAAGCTAATCGGGGCAATAACTTTTCCGCAGGATGTGCAATCCTTGCAAGAAGATCTGAACAAATTAATGGGGTGGGCAACTACATGGCAAATGATGTTTAATGTAGAAAAATGTAAAATGCATTTGGGTGGCAAAAATATAAATGCAATATATACACTAGGGCAGTGATGGCTAACCTTGGCACTCCAGATGTTTTGAAACTACATTTTCCATGATGCTCAACTACATTTCAGAGTGCATGAGCATCATGGGAAATGTAGTTCCAAAACATCTAGGGTGCCAAGGTTCGGCATCACTGCACTAGGGGGAGAACCTCTGGGGAAATCTAGGATGGAAAAGGACCTGGGGGTCCTAATAGATGGCAGCAGCTTGACATTGCATACCATTGCTGAGCCTAACAAAGCAAACAGAATATTGGCGTGCATTAAAAAAGGAATCCAACTCCAGGGATAAAGCGATAATTCTCCCACTCTACAAGACTCTGGTCTGGCCGCACCTGTACCTTTTTTGTGCTACCTTTTTGTAGATACCCTGCTGGCTTATGTTTACTCTCCTGGCTTATGTTTAGCCTCCTGGCTTATGTTTACCTTTGCCTTCCCTTTCATGATTGTCACATCCAGAATTGGTGTGTGAGGGGCATAACAGTGACAATTCAGATGACTTTTTTCTCCACTGGATGAATACAAGGAAAACTCCTGTGCTATGAGCCTGACTGGTGGCTGCCTATTGCTCGTTCTATCTTATGGCTAATACAATCTGGATCTTGTCCTGGAATGTTCAAGGCCTTGGTAACACTATGAAACGTTTGGCTGTCTTCCAAACTGTTAAACGTTTGAAGGGGGATATTGCGTGTCCTCAAACTCATTTGTCACCTGATACCTCTCCTTGTCTGTCGCCACATTTATGAACCAGTATCATGCAACTTATTCGACCTATGCTAGAGGTGTGAGCATATTTGTTCGGCAAGGGACTCAATTTTCATGCAATCAAGTGCTAACTGACTCCAATGGCCGTTATGTGTTTATTCTATGTGAGCTGTATGGGGTGTCTTGCATAATTGCATTTGTGTACATCCCTCCTTCGTTTTCAGCTGAGGTTCTCAAAACATTGGCAAGTTTATATGGCCCATTATCCTGACACACCGCTTCTAGCGGTGGGGGACTACAACAATTTGCTAGATTCTCATTGGGATAAATTATCCCCTACTTCTCAAAATTCCTCCCATACTGGGAAACGTACTCCTCTTTCTCACCTGATAGATGTGTGGAGACTGCCACACCCAGATACCAAAATGTTCTCATGTTACTCTGCTACTTATGATGGTTTATACAGATAGACCTGGGCCTAGGCAACAGTTCTTCTTCTTTTTTTTTTTTTTTTTTTTTTTTTTCTTTTAGCCGCCTCCCTAACTGAACCCAGGCATATCTCAGATCGCTCCCCTTTTTAGGTGGAACTAGTGTTTCATACAGACCCGCGTCACTTTAGATGGAAATTAAATCCATTTTGGCTAACTCTGTTTCCTGATCTGGACCCCATCCCTGAATTGTTAACATCCTCCTTCCGTTCTAATATTGATTCAGCAGATGTTGGGGTGGTTTGGAATACAGCTAAGGCCTTTTTGAGAAGTCAATTCATATACCTTATTAAAATAAAAACCTCTACAAAAGTTTGGCAGAAGCTGGGAGAACAGAGAGCCTATGTTGACAATCCCTCTGATGACACGAAGCGGGCTTGGCTGGCTGCACAGTCGAAGTCGAGACAGGTAGAACTTTTAGAAGAGTTAGCAGAGAATAAATGCTTTTTTTTTTTCTACAACAAAAGCATTGAGGGAGAAAGCACAGGACATATGCTAGCGATGCTGATACGTAATCAACAATGCTCAGCACATATTAATACATTTCACAATTCTCAGGGCTGTCTTAGGAATTCAACACAAGACATTCTGCAGGTGTTTTTGTTTAGATGAGTATACATCATATACTCATCATTATAAAATCATTATAAAATAAAGCACACCCTACTGGGAGTGAAATGGCCTCTTTCTTAGACGAATGCTCACTACCTTGCCTTTCGGCCCAGGATGAAAAATTGCTTAACAATCCACTAACGGAAGAGGAACTCCTTCTGGCATTAAAGCAGGCTCCTAATGGGAAATCTCCTGGACCTGATAGACTTCCATCTGAGGTATATGGGCATTATGCAAAACAAATGCTTCCTACATTGCTCAAAGTATATAATGGGGCTCTAGAGTCAGGGAAGCTACCTCAATCCATGAATAAGTTAAACACTTTTTTTTTTCTGTTAAAACCAGGCAAAGCTGCTCTATTATTAGATTCGTATAGACCCGTCTCCCTTTTTAACATCGGATGTCAAACTATTGGCCAAGGTGTTGGCGTTGAGATTGTTGAAAGTTATCCATAGGGATCAATGTGGCTTTATTTCTGCTCGCTCTACAGCACAGAACCTTGGACGACAGTGTGGAATGGTCCTATCTGTGGAAGGTCTTGGAGTGGGTAAGACATTTATTAAGTGGATAAAGGTGCTTTATGCTTCCTGCATCAGAGTTAATGGGGAGCTCTGAGTCCTTTGTTACACCAGGGCACTAGACAGGGGTGTCCTTTGTCGCCCCTGCTTTTGGCCCTAGCATTGGAGCCCTTAGCTGCTCATATTTGAGCTTTGCCTGGGATAGTTGGATTTAAGAGGGCAAAGAACAGATGTCTCATTGTATGCCGATGACACCCTGTTGTATCTGGGTGATGCACAGGGGTCGTTGCAAGCAGTGATGGCACTTATCGATAATTTTGGAAAACTGTTTGGATTTTCCATAAAATGGAATAAGTCAGTGCTTCTGCCCCTGGACTCACTTCCTTGCCATCGTGTGCGAGGGCAGTGGAGGTGGTTTCCACTTTCAGATATCTAGGAATACAGATTTCCCCTGACCCTTGAATGAATGAATGAATGAATGAATGACTTGTATAGCGCTACCTACCGAATAGATTAGATTAAACTTATTACCAATATTAAGTAAATTCTGTGAAGTATTCTCTGTGGTGTAAACTTCCTTTATCGTGGCAGGGAGGATTAATTTTGATAAAAATGGTATGGGCCCCCCAGTTATGTTTTTAACAATTCTCCGGTTTGGATTCTACGCAAGTGTTTTTTGCGAATAGACTCACAATTTCGGCAATTAACATGGCGTAAAAAAAATAGTCTGCATTAGATTAACTACTTTGCAAATGGGAAAAGATCAGGGGGGACTAACTGTTCCACACTCTACACACATATGCATTTACAAAAGGAAAATGCATGCATCGTGGGCACCTACGCATGAAGGCGTTTGATACATATGTTGCATATCGCTGCGCACGCTGGAGTGAGAGCAATATTTCTAGCACCAGACGACCTACATAATACTAAACTGATGACCTATAGTGGGCTTTTATGTAGAAAAGTATAGGGTACTGTAGTTTGTCGCCAATTTACGGGTGCACGCAAATTTAAGGTTTGACATGTTTAGTATCTCTTTACTCAATGCAACCTCCTTTTTTTTTTATATTGTACCCAAAAACTGGGCAATTTTTTTGTATTTGTGTGCCTTAAAATAAAGTTTAATGTATTTGTATACTAAAATATGCAGTAATATTGCGTGATATAAAAAATTGAACATCCTACTATTTTATTTTCTAGGGTATCTACTTTCAGAAAATATATATAATGTTTTGGGGATTTATGCAATCCTCAGGCCTACATTTTTTTTTTTTTTTTAAACGTATGCAAAATATGGTTCTGGCAGGAAAGGGGTTAAAGGGACTTGCGTTTTCACATTAATATAACTTGTGTGTGATTTTGTCCAGTAGTATGAAAAAGTTGCTGGTTGGCTTCATTTTAAAGGCTGCATTAGATCAGTTGCAGCTTTTTCTCCTAAACATTTATATTTTCTTGGTTGTATCTCTGATATAGCTTGAAAGTTGTTTTATTATTTAGATAGAAGAAACTGTTTTGTTCATGCACAGCCTATTCCTTTTTTTCTTCCTTAATTTATGGATCAGATCTGTGGAATTCTTTATCAGGGATAAATATGAAAGGAAGAAATACTATGACAAGAATGCTGCAACCACTATCACTGTAAGTATGTATTTATGTCCTGGCTCTCTGATAAATAGCAATAAGTGTACTTTTATTTTTATCCAATCTCACTCATATTTTCCAGGATCTTACCTTGGCTAAGTCTGAATGCAAAATAAGTTGTGTTTCTTTTTTTATAAAAAAAACAATTCAAGATGAAAAGATTTTAAGGCCCCTTTCACACATGCCGTTCATTTAATCAGTCACGCCAAAACAGAGGAAGTGTTCATCAGTTTTTTCATCAGTTTTTCTTCAGTGCTCATCAGTTATTATTTTTTTTTTTTTTTTTAACATCCACTACCAATGCAAAAATGGATGAAAAACTGAGATGACTGTACTGCCACGCATGCCCCTTCATTGGCCCAGTCAATGAAAATGGCCAAAGATTGGAGCCTGAATAAGAACAGACAAGAAATGGCAGTAGCCCGTGGGGAGCTCCAGGACATGGCAGCACAGAAGATTATAGAGATGAGTGTATATCCGCTTAAAGTACTCTTACGAATCAGGTCCTCCCTTGTACATTTTGTTGCAAAAACATCTAGTTTCATTTTCTCTAGAAAAATACTTTATTCAATGTGCTTCTTGGATTAGACCACCCTTAAAGCACCCTGTGCTTCACTGGACTGGACTTAACTTGTCCTGTAGACAATGCACGGATTCTTAAAGATCAGAACAGATAAGTTAGTTGCTAAAATCTGCTTTTTCCATAGCCGGTGCCATCGCTCAGCCCGCAGTCACCGCAATAGGCGTCTGCCAATCCCTAAAGGACCAATTTAAAAAGGCCCTTAAAGAACTTCCTACA